>CAWUFW010007425.1:600000-1011004 GCA_963921515.1 Calotriton arnoldi
AACCAGAAAAATGCATCCTGGGACCGGTTTCGGGCTCACAGACCTCATCAGGTAGGCTAGCTTGAATCCAGTGGCAAAGTGAGCAAGGGACCCACGTCTGGGCATACCCTGCCAATGTAGGGCGAACAAAGCAAACACAAGGAGATGATGGACGGAGGGCTGAAACTTTTCAGACACTCCCCCCAGTCACAGATCTGGGTTGAATCCATCATCATTCTCTAGCTCACTTCGCCACCTCAGTTCAGACTCAGCTATATGCAAATCAGTCTTGACCCTGTGCCTCATGGGAACAGTCCAGCCCGAATTGCCAAGCCAGGTCTTCCCTGAACCGGAAACAAGCATCCTGGGACTGGTTTTGGGCTAACAGCCCTCATCAGCCAGGCTAGCTTGAATCCAGTGGCAAATTGAGCAAGGGACCCACGTCTGGGCATACCCTGCCAACTTAGGGTGAACAAAGCAAACACAAGGAGATGATGGACAGAGCGCTGAAACCTTTCAGACACTCCCCCCCAGTCACAGATCTGGGTTGATTCCTTCATCATTCTATAGCTCACTTTGCCACCTCAGTTCAGACCCAGCTATATGCAAATCAGTCTTGAGCCTGTGCCTCATGGGAACAGTCCAGCCCGAATTGCCAAGCCAGGTCTTCCCTGAACTGGAAACAAGCATCCTGGGACCGGTTTTGGGCTGACAGCCCTCATCAGCCAGGATAGCTTGAATCCAGTGGCAAAGTGAGCAAGAGACCCACTTCTGGGCATACCCTGCCAACTTAGGGCGAACAAAGCAAACACAAGGAGATGATGGACGGAGCGCTTAAACTTTTCAGACACTCCCCCCCAGTCACAGATCTGGGTTGAATCCATCATCATTCTTTAGCTCACTTCGCCACCTCAGTTCAGACCCAGCTATATGCAAATCAGTCTTGACCCTGTGCCTCTTGGGAACAGTCCAGCCCGAATTGCCAAGCCAGGTCTTCCCTGAACCGGAAACAAGCATCCTGTGACCGGTTTCGGGCTAACAGCTCTCATCAGCCTGGCTAGCTTGAATCCAGTGGCAAAGTGAGCAAGGGACCCACGTCTGGGCATACCTTGCCAACTTAGGGTGAACAAAGCAAACACAAGGAGATGATGGACGGAGCGCTGAAACTTTTCAGACACTCCCCCCCGTCACAGATCTGGGTTGAATCCATCATCATTCTTTAGCTCACTTCACTTCGCAAACTGGAATGGCATGGTGAGCAAAAAAACCATGGATTTAGGCCCAGATCTCTGTACTGGGGTGAATGTATGACATTGTTCTGCATTCTGTCCATCAATTGTTGTTTTTGCATTTGTCACCCTGAGTGGGACGGGTATGCCCAGACGTGTGTCCCGTGCTCTCCATGCCACTGGAGTCAAGCTATCCTGGCTGATGAGGGGTGAAACCCCGAAACCGGTCCTAGGATGCTTGTTTCCAGTCCAGGGAGGACCTGGCCTGGCAGTTCGGGCTGGACTGTTCCCATTGGGCACAGGGTCAAGACTGATTTGCATATGGCTGGGTTCAAACTGGAATGGCATGGTGAGCAAAAAAACAATGGATTTAGGCCCAGATCTCTGTACTGGGGTGAATGTATGACATTGTTCTGCATTCTGTCCATCAATTGTTGTTTTTGCACAGCTATATATTAGTTCATGATTTGACCCTTGTTAAGGTTATCATGGGGGCCACCCCTGGCAAACAGCTATTCAGAAGTGGTTTGACCCTTCTTAAGGATCTCATGAGGGTATAATTTGCTCTCCTAGATACCTCTTGGTACCTCACTATGTGGTACAGGTAAGGAGCATCTATTTATGCAACTTATACACCGTTTTCGGCATTATACATCTTCTCAGATAAGGACTTACCACTATTTTTTTACCCCCGTTCTCCAGCCTCCAGCATATAGTTCACATATACTTTCTCTCTAGTAGAACTCGTCATCCTGTTATGCCTCTTGATATTTGTTTAACTTTGACCTTACTTTTCTCTCTTCTAATCTAGTTCGTCATCCCCCATGTCCCTCGGCATACACTGACACTCGTTACTGCAGTGTTTACACTTTTACTTCTCTTAACATTATGGCTACCAGACTCCAGCCACCTTTTACAGGATTTGAACCGAGCCGATCGGGTCATCACTTGACCCTGCCATTTTACGGCAACCGACCATCACCGGTTCCTGCCTTCCGGCACTGAGTCTGTAAGATTGCAGTCAACCGGGCTGCTGTACGCTCTATCGGACCGCATAGGATATTCTACGCATCCCACACGGGGATGCTCTCTCTGACCGAATGATTTTGTCACGGTGAGATTTGCATCACTTACTTTGCCGCCTCCATTATGCCTCTCATTGCTCAACAACATTATGCTATTCACTCTGCTGCCTCTAGCACGCACCTATGTCCTCCTTATCTTTCTTTTTTTACCATTACGCATGTACAATACACCCCGTTTTCCTTTCTATCTTATAGACCTTTCTGGCACATTATCTGCACAATTCCGGTTTTATCATTTTCGCGCCTTATGGATATCACGTGTTCACCTTGCCAGCAATCGTGACCCGATATTATTTAGATTATGTGTCTAATTTTCATCCTAATCGCCCTTTCTTGTAAAAAGGCCTTTGAATCCAGAAAATACAAGCCCTTTAGTCAGATATCTTATACAACCACGCCTTCTCTCAAGGGACAATTACACAACTCCCTTGGTGACTCTTTGCCCGTGGTGTATCAGTGACCTTTGGCTTTTTTTTCCATTTCCATTTTAATTTTATTTTTCTTCTCTTCTGTTTTGACTTTCACAGACTGTAGACTTTACATTAAGAAGCTGCTACAACTCGGTAAGTGGCACCCTAATTGGTTTTTTAACTCTGACCTCCGAACCATTCTTCTCTAATTTCTTCTTTTCATTTCTTTCCGCTGACTTGACAAGTACGCCTGTATTGCTACACTCTGGATAATTGTCATATGTTGCTCATTACTCTCTACATGTATGGAGGATGATTTTAATGTGTCCAATACAAATGTGTATTTATTATATCATTAATATTACAATAACCTGACTATCCTGATTGAAACTATTGCATATGCACGACACTATTTTGTCATTTATGATCATTAATTCTTTGACTTGTGTATTTTTCTCCCCCTGATATCTTTACTTCCATCTATCAAAATCTACTATCCCTGATACATGTCTCCTTAATCATCATCTACTTTGGGAACTTATTCGGTACTCATATTCACACAACATAATTCTTTTCTCCCACGCGCATCATACTTAAACTAATTCTATACCCCTGCGTTTCCTATATCCCCCTTCTTTTCCCCTACATCATCCTATTTTTATCTGCACAATACTATTTCTTCTTTGGGACTCAATCAGATATCTGATTTCACATGACTATGTGTCTAATCTTTGGCACGCACCCACCCCCTCAATACAATGTTTTTGTGTTCGCATCTAATATCAGCCTTGAAAAAGCCCTGGCCTGCTGGCCCTTGGGCGAAACACGTGTCGGCTGTCTTTGCTTTCACCTGTACTCAAATAAAGATGATAAGACTATAACAAGATAGTATTCACTTCCTGTATCCACCACATCAAATCCAGAATTTGGGATTCTCATCACCCTGTGATTATACATAATCATTGTGGGCACAAACCTATCTAACTTGTGAAAACTTACCTTATACCTGGAGGTCCCTGGGTGAAACCACCAGATAGGCATGTGCTACAGCTCCAATTGGGTCCTGACTAATTGTGTGTGAACCCTGGCAGCACCCACCACCCCAAAGTGCTGTCTTTCTGGATGTGTTACTGTTGGCCAAATTGCTTAATCCAAAAGTGGAGACCCCAAGCCACTCACCACTATTGGTGACAGCCCTGCGATGCTGGCATAGAGGAGTGGTTAAGATGGCGGGCACACCATTGTATTCCCCGGTATTGCCACTTATTGGAGTTCCACATGGAGACCCAATTTCTATATTTACAGCTGACCAGCTGAAGGCCTGGACCAAGGTAGGACGAACCACTGTAGGAGACCTCTACCACCAGGGTACCCTTACTCCTTTTAAAGATTTAGTGATAGATGCTGACCTCCCACCAGGCCAATTCCTCCGGTATGAGGCACTGTTGCGGAAATTGAGGGGTTAATGGGGGGGAGGTAGGGAGTAGCCTAAGGCACACCCAATGTTACACTCTGTATTAACCTTGGGTATGGCTGGTAATCTGGTAAAATGGCTGTACAGCTCATTATCCAAGGCATCCCAGCACCCCCTGACATGATTACGTGAACATTGGGAGACGATACTAGAGAGGGAACGATCTGATTCTGAATGAAAGAGTGCCCATGCAACACAAAACAGTATTTTGTAATACCAGATTGAAGTATACACAATTCAATCACTTGCACATGACATACATGACATCCCACAGACTACGAGTCGTCTATGGTGGGGTAGCCCGAGGCTGCCCCAGATGTAGATGGGAAGATGCAGACTTTGTTCACATGACATGGGAATGCCCGGGCTTGACGCCATACTGGGAGGCCGGATAGGTGCAGCACATACGGCCCTGGGGCGTACATTAGCTCCCAAGATTGAGGTTTGCTTGTTAGGGCTCTTCCCTCACCCTCCCAAGTGGAATGTCAGGAACAGATTCCTGGATCTGGCTTTAGTTTTAGCCAGGCGGAGAATAGCCATGGCCTGGAAGTCCACAGTGGGCCCCAAAGTTGAGGAATGGAGGCCCGATGTGACACAATGGGCTAGCACTGAAGGGAGGGCATTGACCAGGGAGGAGGCGAGAGGTCTGCCGAGGCGCCCCATTGCAGAACAGTGGAGGGAGACCCTGGATGCTTGAAAGCACCCAGAGAGGAACCAAGACTCTGAAGGAAGCCATCAAGATGTGTCTCAGACAAGGGATTGAAATAAGGTTATACTTGGCGGGCTGACGTGGCGGGCAGGCCCCCCCAACAGGAGATGGGAACAAGTGATGCATATAGTAGACACCCGGGAGTGAAATCAATGGGTTAGACCATGATGGTGAACACAATTAACAGGTGTCCCGGGAAGCCCAGTCGCTGACCTGATCGCATTGAGTGAAGTAGGTCGCAAACGAAAGACCATATTGCCCCGCTGACTCCCCCCCTGCCCAGTTTTGCCCATACAGTGACTAGATGGATATTGGATCCTAAAGATACCAGGTCACCATGCATATGTTTGTTAAATGTTCAAGTTAAGGGATTAATTTATTTTTCCCTTTTTTCTGATTTTAAATGAAAGTGCACTGTTAGTAAGATCTCCCCACTGGAGCTCCTATTTGGAATAGATTGCACCATTAAATATGCACAGACACATTAACCTCAAAATACATGTCGTAGAGAATAGAACCATATATAAATGTTTAACACACAGAACGGTTCGATATTATTGTCTATAACATGTAAGCGATGTTTTCTGATGGGTGGATTCGGTGGTATGACAAGACCAGGTGGGATGGTAAGGGTACAGCATCTCGATACCACTCTGTAATACAAGGGAGAGTATGATGGAATGCTATGACTGTACCTGTCTATGTGCAACTATGATAAATGCCAATAAAAAAGTTACAAAAAAAAGTATAATTTCCTCTGATGCTTGTTCTGGCTTCCTGTTCATCCAAAAATGAGCAACAATTGCCATTTAAAAGGCTGATTTGAACATTTTATCCAGGTATGGTTTTGGTTTTCACTCTAGTCCTGATTAATGCATGCTTACCTACTCAGTGATATTTTTACAAGGGCTGGAAATGTACAGCAGGTTCAGTGACACCAGGATCCAATCACAAACAAGGGGAGGGAGCATACTGAATGACATACCAGCACAAGATTCACCCAGTTGCATTGTGGTAAATGCAGTGCTTGATAACACTCTCTTGAGTTGAAAGTCTTTAGTATTTTCCAGTGTTGGTCCAGCCAGTGCTGGGTATCTCAACATGTGTGTTTCAAGAGATTTGTATATCTTCAGCAGAAAGTAACACCTTATATCTGGGGATGCTGGCAATGCTGCTCACAGTTTTAACAGCTTTCTGTACCTCTCCCAGAGGGCAGGTGCATCTCAATGAGCCCATCAGCCCAATACCTCAAAGAAGCCAATCATAAAAGTGTGAAGGAACACACTATGTTTCATAACAGCACACAATTCATCCAGATAAATTGATGTAAATACAGAGCTTGATAACACTCACTTGAGTTGAAAGTCTTTAGTATTCCCCATTATTGGTGCATTCAGGCATTTCTAATCTCAATTAAGACACACAGCATGACATCATAAAGGGACAGATTTTGATTTTGGCAAACTGGTTGCCAAATCACAAATGTCATGGATAATCTGTCTGCCTTAGCATTTGTAATAAGGAGAATGGGATGCCCGCTACTTTTGTGACAGACTACCCTTTTGCAAATCTCATAATCCCCCACAATATATGTTAATTCACTTTTTTCAAGTAAAGCTAACATTTTCAAAGTATACACATGTGTGTTACATCTGTACCATTTGAAGGAGGGAACACACTGTCACAAATGTGACATACATTTTGTTCACCAAATTACAAGTTAGACATGCTTTAATGCACAAGGAAATTGTTGCATTTGTGTTCTTCTATATTTGTGTTCTGCTCATGGTATAGCCTAGACATGGGTCCCGTGTTCACCGTGCCACTGGAACCAAGCTATACCTAGCGGAGGAGCCATAATAGGGGTGAAACAGTCTTGGGTTGCTTGTATTCTGTTCAGGGAGGACCTGGCCTGACAGTTTGGGCTGGATCGTTCCTATTGGAGCAGGGTCAAGACTGACTTTCTTATGGTAGGGTCCATGGCATGGAGGGTGAAATACGATGGATTGCGATGTGGCTCTGAGCAATTACCAGTATCGGCAATTGATTCAAGCGTTCCGTCCATCACCTTGTTTTTCCATGCCCTAAGTGTGACTGATATGCCCAGACGTGGGTCTCGTGATCACTGTGCCACTAGAACCAAGCCACACCTGAACGATGAGCCCTAATAAGGTAGAATCCGGTCCTAGGTTGCTTGTGTTCTGGTTCAGTGAGGACCAGGCTTGGCAGTTTGGGCTGAAATGTTCCTATTGGAACAGGGTCAAAATTGAGTTGCATTTGGCTTGGTCCAACTGAGGTGGCATGGTGGGGGAAAATACAATGGATTGCGATGCTGCCAGTGCAAATGCCTTTTAATCAATTAATTCAAGCATTTAATCCATCACCTTGTTTTTGATGCACTATAATCAGTTATCATTCTAATTTTATTCTTGCGGTTTCTCTCTACATTCTGTGATTTATCTTTCAGTAGGGTTTCTCTCGATGCATTGCTTAGTTTGGCTCAGTCTTTAGATAGAATTCTCTTGGGATAACACCCTTCCCTAAAGTGTACCATAGATTTGTTCTCGTTCTTCAGATACTCTTCTGCTTCAGTCTGAACATTTCACCACATAGTATGTTATTTTTTTGGCTAATAGATGGCTAGAAGAAGGTTCACTGACAAAATATCGAACCTAAAAATATTGTCATACAAAAATATTGTGACATAAAAATCTATGTCAAAAATATCATCATCCTATAGTTATCATGTAAATAACAAAAATATTGGGAAAAAATATCGTCACTAATGTCATTATCTAAAATATTGTTTTTTTAACTATATATAAATTTAAATATGAAACATTAAATATATTAAAAAATAAAAATATTTTAATAAAAATTAAATATATTAAATTGATTTTAAAAGAAATATTACAATATTAAATGAATAATTTAAATTAATATTAAACACATTTGTTGATGTAATAATATAACATATATATATATAATATATATATATATATATTATACATATATAATATATATATTTTATATATATAGATATATAAATATATATTCCATCTTTTACGAGTCGCTCAGCCCGAGCCTCTTTTCTTCGGTGAGCCAGCGGCGGGGTAGCGAGCCCCTAAACAACAAACACCAACCTATTCCTTGTGACTGAGTTTTAATTCTTCACAGTCAAAGAAAACCAGTACCGCGGCTTCAATTTTCAGCGTGATTTATTTAAAGTGCAGCCTGCACCAACCCAACGCGTTTCGGAGCCTCGGTGCTCCTTGATCATGGGTGAGTTTACATGTTACTTCCTGTTCTTAAAAAGAATTTGTCATGTGATATGTGCTCATCATAAACAAAGAAAAAAGACTTTTGTCCATATTTCACAACAATTCATCTTGCACCTTAGTTAGGACGCAATATTCGAGATTTATACATTAAAACAGTATTGTTAAATTGGCTGCAAAAAACGGGTGCACTAATACAAAAATAAACAGCAATCACTGATTTGCTACATTATCGAAAATTGCACCCATCAACAATTCAACCCAAGTGGGTTTATAATCCTGTCACATTATTTGGCAGTGATTGTCAGCCTCTAATACCTAATAATGTACATATGTTTCCTACAATTGTTCAGTTCACATGTTTTTATTGATTATTTGTAACTACATTAGATTTTAATCATGGTCTTTTGTTTATTTTTTCTAGTGCACGAGAAGAACTCATGAGACGCAAGAGAGTTAAAATATCTCACTACTGATGTACAGTATGATAAGTATTGTTTATTTATTCATTTATTAGTATTATTTTTTCATGCAAAGTGTAAGTTGATGATATTAGTGAAATTGCAAAGGTTGCAGTTCCAATAATCATGGCCCACTAGGGCGGTAATTGTAGGAAACATATCTAAAATTTACTATTACCACTCCAGTCAGTGCAGGAGTAGGGAAAGTATTGGATTACAAAGGGGTAAAATTTACTACTCTTACTGCATTCTCTGCAACATTAGAAACAGACTAATTCACTACAACAAAATAAAATATTTTCAGAAACATCACAAGTAACAGAAATATTAATATTTAAATATAAAAAAATCTCTATTTTAAAAAAAAATATATATTTATTACAAAGTTTAATACATTTCATAAATTACTACAGATATTATTATAAGTAAAATACCAAACTATGGGGCTCATTCCGATAACGGGCGGTCAGACCGCCGCCCGCTATCACGTCGGTCAGGAGACCGACCGACAAGCAGGCGGCGGTCCGACCGCCCAATCAGGATGAGACTCCTGTGCTGGCAGTCAGAAAAGTGCCATTTTACATGCTGTGGCCCAGGAAAAGGGCTGCAGCACAAACTGCAGTGTGAAAGAGCCCCTTTTGCACATCCATGCACCCTATGGTGCCTGGCACACGGTCCATGATTGTGCATGGGGGCACTACATATCGCCCCAGGGCCACTTTACAATGGCCCACAGGGCACGTGTACCCTGCTAGGGCCCCCCAAAGTCAGTTTCCAACAGCCTTTTACTGGTGGTTGGACCGCCATGAAAAGCCTATCGGTAAGGGACATCGTAATCGGTGGGGCTGCCACTGATTGCCTGTTGGTGGTGGTCCCACGGACATCGTAATCAGGCCTTAAATTCTCAAAATAATAACAATCAATAAATACAATCTTATTTACATTTAAATATCACATCACAACTAACACATACAATAATAAATAGCAGCATTCTAAAAAATAAATTAACTATTTTTAAATGTATTACTTAAGTAACTTTCTACCTTATAGTTAAACAAACGACACAACACATATCTAAAATTAATTCTTAAAATGATATTATTTACACATTTTACATAATTAAATATTTTAAAAATATTACTAAAGATTAACTATTAGCAAATAATGATATTTAATTACCTTCTCACCCTTTATCCATACAAAACCAACATCCCACACCCAATATATCATTTAAAAAAAATGTATTTGATCATTCTTGTAATTAATTGTCAATTAAATAATTATTATTAAAAATTAACTAATAATAAATGAATTATATTTAATTAACTTCCCACTATTTACCCCTACAAATGCAACAGCTCACATCGAATATATAACTTAAAGAATATCTTAATTACTTGTTTTACATAATTAATTTTCATTTCAATAATTATTATAAATTAGCATAATTTATTAAATATTATAATTATTTCCTACACACCGTTTACCCATACAAAAACAACACACACCAGAAACAGAAAGAAAAATAATGACACAATTTACATAATTAATTATCAATCACATTATTAATATTAATTAGAAAAAAAGAATTATTAATTAATTATATTTAATTTACTTTCCACCCTATAGCCCTACAAAAAACATAACCCCCACCTGAAACTTAATTGAAAATAATTATACAATTAACAAATAATTATCAATTGAATCATTAAGATGAATTAAAAATAGTTATTAATTAAGCATTATTAGTTTACTTCCACCCTATATCTCTGCAAAACACACAACCCACACCTGAAAGTTACCTTTACAAAAAATGTATTATACAATTAACATAAATAATTATCAATTAAATAATTATTAATTGAAAATTAATTATTAACTAATTATAATTAATTTACTTCCCACCCTGTACCCCTATAAACTCACAACCTGCTACAATAATAAAAATAACACATTTATAAAATAACATTTCAAAACTACTAAAAATTAAAAAAACTATATTAAAGCAATTAGCAATAATTATGCAAAAATTCATAACCTATACAATTAAAATACATACTAAAATACATAAAAATTATTAAAAAACAATATTAACAGTAATATTTATTTAAACTATGTTAATGATTTTAATAATGTTAAAATCAATATTACTTTCCTTATATAAATTTTCTTGACAATGATATTCTTGCAGACGATATTTCTGTATGACGATTTTTGAATCTCGATACTATGTATGACTATATTTGAGTTTCAATATATTTTCTGAATGCACCAGAGTTGTAATGAAGGATACTGTTAGATGAAGTTGGTCTCCTAAAAGCTCTGTGTGAGAAGTTGGCCTGGCATATGCTGTCCACTAATTATAGTGGGCACCTTGCACCAGTCCAAACAACCCCTTATTGGAGATAGGTTGAAGACAACCTTATTGAAAGCTATCCTAGTGGTAGCTATGGAGAGCAGCCTTCAGGCTAAGTCTTGAAGGAATGTAAAGCAGCTTGTTTTACCAGTCTATAATCTCTTGAGTGACCAAATGAAAGAGCACCACACCAGGTATATATTCAAAATATATGTATTTATTGCTAAACACACCCCTCTAGTCTCTTTATGAGGCTAGAGTTCGAAGTACATAAGTTATAAGTTATTAAATCACAGTAATAGCACAAATACACGTTTGGGCCCTAGGGGCGTACCAAACCATATACCAATAAAGTGGTATGCGAACCACGACTGAACTAGACACTAGGCCTAGAGCCTCTAGAAGTGCTTGGACCACAAGGAACCACCCAAGGTAGTGACACAGGGGACCTACGGGAGACGCGTGCAGTGTAAATACACAACCGCGATACGCCGTTGACTTCTATGGAGAAAGTCGGGATCGGGAAAATAGAGAAAAGGGACACTTAAAAGAGGACTAGGACAAAACCCTTTGAGATCTAGGACTTTGAAGAGTCTCTACCCACGGCAGCACCGGAGTACTCGTGTTACCTCACCCAGGGAAGCCGGGTGCATAGGTGCCTTTCGGGGTCGGGTTTCGTCGTCGATTCGAATGGCGATCTGCTGCAAAGTGCTGCTGGCGGCCAAGAGAAAAGTGTCCGGGTGGATCCAAGAGTGGATCGGAGTTCTGAAGAACCTGAAAGCAGAGGGGACAGAGTCTGGGTCACTAGCCAGTGACCAGGAAGGCGATGGACAGATGCCCACCGATGTTGAGTGCTTCAGGTGCGTTGATGGTCGTCTTGACTCTTGAGCCACGAGGTTCAGGAGGCGTTGTCGGTGACCAGGAGCAGGATTCGGGCTGGTACACGATGTTTGTCGAGTACTGAGTTGTTGGCGACCGGATTGGACCCAACAAGCCTTGGCAACGGCAAGTCTCGGTGAAGATGTAGATCGTCGATGGTGCAGACCAGCAAAGTCTGTGGAACTCACCCAGCAAGGGTAAGTGAGGGCAGGCCTGCAGCAACCAGGATGCCAAGTAAGGAAAGGATTGGCCTTCGTTACGGGCTACTAGCCATTGGGCTAGCGACCCCAAAGGAGCCTTGTGACGCCGCACGTGGATCTGGCTTACAGGACACTCGTGGACTGGGGGCCAGTGATCTTCGGTGCAGTTGGTGCTGGAGGGTAGGGCTACTCGAAGCCCAAAGCACGACTTCTTGGGAGACCCAGAAGAGGATGCACTTGCAAATGTGCTCGGTGACCAGGGGTCACGGTCTCAAGTCACCCACGATAGCCACGGGCCTCAGCTTTGCTGGGGACTCAGGGTAGCCTCGGGGAAGTCTGAGAATCCACCTCTGGTGATGCGATGACTTCGGCGTCCGATGGGAGCTTCAGAAATGCGAACCGGACAGATGCTTCTTTGGTGCCTGCCAAGCAGGGGAGTCACTCCTTGACCCCAAGGGAGATTCTTCAGTCCTCTAATCGTGAGTAGAGCGTCGAAGGTCCAGGATTCAGTTTCAGAGCTTCGTCCAGGGATAATCTAAAGTCCTAAGGACTGGGTTCCTACCTTTATTCTAAAGATAGGGGTTGGACTACTCTGTGGCCCCACCTATGGGTGGGTCAGGGCAGAGGGGTGGCTACACCCTTTCCCTTTGTCCAGTTCGCGCCAAAGCAGGGGCTGCAAGCCCCTGATCCAGTTTGAACTGGGGTATGCACAGGGACACCAAATGTGCCCCCAGTGCAGGACTTCAAAGCACCCGAAAGTGCTCCCGCCCAGCCCCAATACACATTATCCTGTCTGGGGAGGTGGTCACACCTCCCTGGGACAGGAAACCTATTGTCCAGGCCTCCCCTGCCGGAGTTTCGTCCAGCAGCAGGAGGCCAGACTCGTGTCTGTGGCAGCAGCATCCATTTTGTGATGCCAGGGCTCTGGAAAGAAGTTACCGGACTAGTCAGAGTTAACATGTCTTTCCCTCTAGAAGGGTGGAATGCTACCCCCGCCGCCAGAATTGGTGGGGGGTAGTATTCCAAGATGTTTGACACCAAACACGACATGTTTAGGTGCAGCCATTCCAAAGTTAGCATTTAACGCGAGGTTATAATGCGCTTAAGAGTATATGGTCAGGCTGCACTACAAACAGCATCAGAGAAGGGTCTCCGACCGCTGCAGAGGGGCCCTGCTCATGCAGGGGCACCCTCTCACATAGGAACCACGCACTCTGCCTTCAGGATTGATAAGGCCTGCCATAGGAGTGACTTATAGGTTTATATGTGTGTATGTATATAGTGATATAGGTAACCTATATCACAGTAAGGGGTGCATGCACCACCTTACCCAGGCTGCAGTAGCAGACCTGTGGTGTCAGTTTGGATGGCCTTCCAGGGGTGGCATAATACATGCTGCAGCCCCTGGCAGGCCTCTGAGGTACCTATGCCCTTGGTACATAGTATACCATAAATTAGGGACTTATAAGGGCACTCCAGATTCCAATCAGTGATGTGCCTAAGGCACATGGAAACCATTTTACAGAGAAATCAGATAGACTGGGGCCCTGAATAGCAGGATCCCAGTCCAACTAAGTCATAAACCAGCAAAACACCATAAAAAAGTGGGGGCAACCATATAGTCAGATTCCACCTTCCTACAGTCTGCACATTACCGTAGTATCCTTGAGAAACTGAATATAAGTCTTACAGCATTAAATTGTTTTTTCAATATCCACATCATTCATGTTCAGGATAGCAAAGTAGATCATCAGGGTTTCATTACATCAATGACAGATCATCAGGTTGTCATATAGTGTACCAATAAATAATTGATATGTGCCCATTAGGCAGTGTTTTATTCCATGCATTCTCCATTTAATACAAACCAATAAATAGGTTGGGATAAGAGGGAGCACATCTTGCACCCATAGCTGTACCCCTAATCTGCTGGTAGAGGTTTTTCTGATATAAGGAAAAATGTTTGTTATGGATGAAGTCTGCCATTTCCATGACATCTGACTATGTTGTATGCAGCTGCTAGATTTAACCAAAAAGAATTTCTTCAAAGCCGTTTAACCTTTACCATGACCAAGTTCGGACTTTTTACATCCATGGTTATTAGTTGAACGTTCTCTTCCCATGGTTTATCATACAAACAGTTTAGCACATCTTTAGTGTCTTTAACAAAAGATTGTAGCTGTGCCACAAGTGGGCCAAAAATGTCTATATACTCCTATAATCTTTAGTCAGAGACCCTATCCCTGAGATAATGGGTCTGCAGGGTGGCGTTGTTCCACCCTTGTATATTTTGGGAGAAAACAAAGGACCAGAGTATTTAGGGATTTTAATCTAGATATCTAAAATTCACTATGTCAAAGATATTTTGATTCAGCCGTTTGGTAAGCAGACTACACAGTTGGCGATGCTGCAACCGCAAAGTAAGTGCTTTTGTTTATTTATTTATTTACTCTAAACGTTCCCGTCGTATGTCACAATTCACTACCCCCCACCCAGCCCCGCCCCGCCTCACCGCCCCTTAGCGATACCTGTGCGATCCGCCACTGTTAAACTAATTGCCAAACCTTAAACTCCCCTTTTATTACATATAAGTCATCCCTAAGGTAGGCCCTAGGTAGTCCTAAGGGCAGGGTGCTATGTAAGTAGAATGCAGGTATGTCTTTTTATGTTTGGCGTGCCCTACTATTGACAAACAGCTAAATTCATGTTTTCACTACTGTGAGGCCTACTCCTCTCATAGGTTAGCATTGAGAATTCCCTTATACAATTTTAAGTGGTAATTCCTGATCGGAAAGGAGTAGATACTTCATGTTTTATATCTTTGGAATGGTAATGGTAAATACTCCTTACTGGTGAAGTTGGATTTTACCTTACTGTTTTAGAAATGCCACTTTTAGAAAGTGGATATTTCTCTGCACTTACTGCTCTTTGTGCCTTGCAGCCTGTCGCCAATGCACGCCTGGGGCGGGTGACAGCTACACTGCATTAACTTTAGACAACCACAAGCACAGGAAGGATGGGTGTGTCTGAGTACCCATCTACATACATCTGCATTCTTGGCTTCCCGCGCTGCTGGAGTGTCCTTTACGGCATTTGGGAGGTCAGCCCTGCCCGCCTCCTTTCTCCATTAGCTTGCTGGGGGGACCGAGTCCTACCCCAGCCATGCAGCAGCAAGGAAAATGATGAAGTGTCAGGGGCTTTGGACGGCCATAAAGTAAGTACCAAGCTGCAAGAGTGTCCTGATGCCTTTATAGCGTTTGGGAGGCCAGTCCCTCCTCCTTTCTCCATTGGTGTGCTGGGGGACTAAGTCCCACCCCAGCCAGGCAGCAGCAAGGGAACGATGAAGTGCCAGGGGCCTTGGACACCTGAAAGTAAGTCCAGCGAAATAAAAATAATTATACATATTAAACCATAACATAATCTTAAATGAACTAAATAAATATATTTAAAAAAACGAATATATAGTTATCATTACCATATAAACACAGCCCATTCAGGACTAAACTGACACAAAAAGTCAAAAATCAAACAAAATAAACCATTAAACACAAGCACTTTTCCAAATAAATTACTAGTATAAAAAGCACCCAAAAACGTCCATTAAGCTATTTTGCAAATTTCTAAAGACTTGTGGGCCGATTCCGATCTGGGTCGGAAAACTCTCCGACCGAGCCGGATCCGGAGAGATTTCCAACCGAGCCGGACTCCTGCAGTCCGACCGAGCGAGTACGATGCGGCCGCATGCTGCCGGACTCGATTCGGTCGGACTCCCATTGAAGTCAATGGGAGCCGGGCATACGACGCGTACATGGGCTCCCTTTGACTGAATGGGTACGTCGCGAACAAGTGCGCCCCCTACAGTGTGTACGCGTCGGTGCAACCCACACGGTACATGCATGTTTAGGGGGACCCTTGGGTCCCCCCGGTGTTCGACTCGTAAGACCACGGGTGAAGGGGGGTCCGGCACGGACCCCCCAAGTCCGGCACCGGGAGCTTTTTCGAGCCGGACGCTCCGACTCGATCCGGCTGTCCGACACGTACATCGTACTCGCTCGGTCGGATAACGTCTCCATTGCGTGGTGTGATTCGTTTCCGTACGAGTCGGTCGGAGCGGTTCGGATCCGGAAACGGTTCGGTCGGAACACACGCATACATTCGCATCGTACTCGCTCGGTCGGACAGCTGTACGAGTCGGTCGGAAAAAACGCGTACGGCTCGTACTTTTTCCGGCTGGATCCCGTTCGGAGAGCTTCCGACCGAGATCGGAATCGGCCCCCAAGTTTTTTAAACAGGTTTATGAAAGGAAATAATTCTTGATTCATTTCCCAACCAGAAGGCTGTTTATTTTTAAGTACTAAGGGGCCCATTACGATACCCGGCGTAAAAAAATACGCCAGGCATGGAAGCGGCAAAAATCCGCCCGCACACACCGCCTGAACACCGACCACGCCATTATGAGTACACAATCCGAAAACCGCCATCGGCGGAAAAATCACACAAAATACCGCCCGCCATCGTCCGAGTCGGAGTCAAACCGCCCGCCATGGACGGAAACACGCACGACAACACAAAACCGCCCGCCCACACGGCCGACACACCGCACGTGAAATTACGATCGCACCGCCATGAGCGTGGAAAAACAACAAATATACCGCCCGCCAGCGCAAACAACGCCGATGAGAATCGACACGGCAGAAGCCATGGCGCCCACGTACCTGCACAGAAACCATCCGCACACAAAACCAATAGCACACAACATGGCCAACAAGTCCACACAGCAAGGCACACACAAATACACAAGCACAGTACACATCCCGAAAACACCCCCGGACAAACAAAAAATACAAAGGCCAGAACCCCAGACACAACACACCTGAAAACAACAGACCATGAGGACACACCCACATAGGTGAGTACAAAAGCAGCACTCCCACAGACCACAACCCCTTGCTACATTGCAAACCAGAGAGGAGAGGAGAGGACACAGTGACACAGCAAGGACAGCAGCACACCACAGAAACGCACACATCACTACCACCACCACCACCACCACCACCACCAAACACCTGCACCACAAACCCCCTGCACATTACACAACACACACCGCACCAGCACCACAAACACCATGGCACCACAAAGAATGCCCAAGTTCACGCCCATGGAGCTGACGGTCATGGTCGACGAGATCATCAAGGTGCACCCACAAATCTATGGGAACATGGTCCAGCACACACCACTAGCCACCAGAAACAGAATGTGGAACCGGATCGTAGACCAGGTCAATGCAGTCGGGACCCTGCCCAGGAACAGAGTCGAGATAAACAAACGTTGGAATGACGTCAAGAGCCTGGTCAAGAAGAAGGAGGGCAAAAACAGAGAGCTGGCTGCCGTCACTGGCGGAGGGAATCCCGCGCTCTTTAAGACCTTCAAAGCGTGGGAGGAGAAGGTGCGAGTCGTAATACATCCGGAGATCCTCGCCGGATTAGCAGGGGGAGTGGAGGCTGGTAAGTACAAACCAATGTATACTAGCACACCGCTATGTACTCACATGCGCAACCACCATGCCACAGCTCCCAGGGACAAACACCCCCATGTCCAGCACACAATACACAACACATCACACGCACATGCAACAGACACTACCACACACAGCCCAAACCGAACAACTGTAAGATGCGTGGGGACATGTGTACACTAAGCCAGCCACGTAACCACCAACAGGTCCCCAAATATGCCAGAAGCGCCACAACGAGCACCCACCACACCCATGTGTCCGCCACAGCTGCACTAACCGACAAGTAACAGGTAAGTGGCAGGAACACAAAGTGCAGTGGGTGGGACGGTGGACAGCCCAAGTACAACACACACCAGGCCCCAGTCCCACAGCACAGCAAGGAGGAGCATCCCCCACACCCCACAGCCACGTGTCAGCCACCGCAGTGCACAACGACAGCCGAAAGGCAGACATCACGGTCCACAGCAATCGGTGTCAGTGGGTGTACAGCCACCCCCACGACCCACTACACCCCCCACCCCCACAGACCTGCAACATGGAGCACCCCCGCTTAGAGCCATGTGGCATCCAGTACAGTGCACGCACGAACAACTTGCAGGTGGGAAACTGGACAGGGCTGGATTACTGGAGGCATGAGGACCATAACACCACCAACACATGGGACATGTCACGTAGCACACGAACACGCAGCACCGCCCACCGTCACGAACAAGTGAACAATGTGCACACGGACATGAACAACAGACTCACACCCCACATGACCCATCACAGACATAGCAACACCCAAGGAGCCACGTCTGCATGCACAAGCCACACTGAATATAGTCCCACATGGCAGCCACTGTGCAACTCATCACACACAACCGAAACACCATTGAAGTCCTGTCCATGTAGCCCCCACTGCCTGTCAACCCCACACCCCACAACTACGCCTATGTAAGACAAACAACACTAGACGCAACAGAGCGGAACAACAGAAATGCACACGAACACCACTGAACCCATCAAACTCACAGACACACCATGCACATACAACATACCATCCATCCCATCCGTCAGCCCCAGTCACATGAAAGGCATGTCATCCGCACAGCTGCCACACATACAGCAGTCACGCTAAGACACATGCCCATGACCAACCATGTGCCAGAAGTCAATTAAGCGCACAACACACTGTGAGCAACAACACACAACATGGGCCACACCCCCCCGAGCACTGCAGTGATGCACATGGCACAGGGCAGCACGCACACCAAGGAGATGGGACAACTGCAATACGTTGGCTGGCACACAACTATCACTCACTCATAACGATGCGTCCAATGCCATGTCCAGTAACCACAACAGACAGCAAATATGCAGGGCATGTCAGGCATGCACACACCTCAGACCATGCACTGTCATGCTGCCACAACACATGTCACGTTCGGCACCCATGGCTCACAGCATGTACCCCAAAAGCATATCCCCTCCCAAATGCGAATCTGGGGCATGGCCCCCATGTTGCCATATGCGTTCCTAAGCGTTCCATTTGAACCCCAAAAGCATATTCCATCCCAAATGCGAATCTGGGGCATGGCCCCCATGTTGCCATATGCGTTCCTAAGCGTTCCATTTGAACCCCAAAAGCATATTCCATCCCAAATGCGAATCTGGGGCATGGCCCCCATGTTGCCATATGCGTTCCTAAGCGTTCCATTTGAACCCCAAAAGCATATTCCATCCCAAATGCGAATCTGGGGCATGGCCCCCATGTTGCCATATGCGTTCCTAAGCGTTCCATTTGAACCCCAAAAGCATATTCCATCCCAAATGCGAATCTGGGGCATGGCCCCCATGTTGCCATATGCGTTCCTAAGCGTTCCATTTGAACCCCAAAAGCATATTCCATCCCAAATGCGAATCTGGGGCATGGCCCCCATGTTGCCATATGCGTTCCTAAGCGTTCCATTTGAACCCCAAAAGCATATTCCATCCCAAATGCGAATCTGGGGCATGGCCCCCATGTTGCCATATGCGTTCCTAAGCGTTCCATATGAACTCCAAAAGCAAAGTAAAAACCAGACCCAGGATGGGCCAGGAGCCCGCATACACCAGAGTCACAATGAGTAGGGGCAAAGCAACACACCCATCGGCATGGCCAATCCGTCCCATGCCACATGTGCACAGCACACAGTCCCATTGCCTAGCACACACAACTACAGATGCCACAGCCACACACTCGCCTCCGGGAAACCCATGTACGAGATTGCACGAACTGCCAATGTCAGACGACTAATACATACTTCGCCAGGTGCAACACAATAACAAATCTCATTTTCTCCACAGGTGACGAACTGCTGGACGCTGGGGATGGAGACAGCAGCCAGCACAGCCAGCCTACAAGCCCCCAACGAGGACACACGGATCTGGAGGATCTGTCCACCTCTTCGGACACGGACCACCAAGCTGGCCCATCTGGCGTGGCAGGGCCCAGCCGCTCCCCAGGACCCCTCCTACCCACCAACCCATCATCCAGGGATGCTGAACAGTCCCAGTCCCCTGCTGCCACTGTCGTTGCGGCCACACCCACGGTCATTGCGGCCACTACCACTGCCGCAACCGCCACCATCGCCGCACCGACCACCACCGCCTCCACCACCACCACGTCTTCGCTGGCACCAGCCCCAGCGCAGGTGGTGGCCCGGCCGACTGGATCCACCCTGGGAGCCACAGCGAGGACCGTGGTGTGCAATGTGGCTAGTGGGCAGGCCGGTGGCAGCAGGACTGGTAGGAGGAGCAGGGTCAGGGAAACGCCAGCCTCCCCTGGGAGCCATGCCCTGCCTCAAATGGCCAGAGTCCTTGGGGCCTATGAAGAGGCCCAAGGACAATGGGCCAGGTCTGCTACTGACACGCGGGAGGTGCTGGGGGTGCTGAGGTCCATGGACGCCCATATGGGCCAATTCGTGTCCCGTATGGACCAACTCGTGGACCTCATGGGCCAGCTGGTGGTGGCGGTGGGGTCACAGGCAAGGCCAGCAACACCACCTCCGCCACCACCTGCTAGGGCGCAGGGTCGGCCAGCAGTGTCCACTTCCCCTGCGTCCACAGCCAGTGAGCACACCTCACCCACCACCAGCAGGTCGCCACCACACACCCCCTCCCAAACGTGGAAGGGGCCGTCCGAAGAGGAAACAGATCTCCCGGGAGGACTTCGCACGCTCCAGTCGCAAGTGAGGCAGCCAGCCAGCCTTCCGCCAGCCTTCCTTGACCAGCCACTGCATTGACTTGCTCTACGATCCCACTCCACACAGCCAGCTGGATGGCATGTGTGTGTTGGACTATGGACATAGAACCAGTGGGTACACCCTGATCATCACGCAGCCATGACCGACAGCTCATTGTCACTGCACGCACCACTTTTGTCATCACCTTACACACAATCACATGTCACAGTTTGTAATAAATGCACCTTTTTCACTAACTGCTGTTTGTGCCCTGTGTTTTATTTGTACGGAATACAACGGCCACCTTGGGCGGAAGGGCACCTGATGCGTGGCATGGCAATGGAATCCGGAGGACCTGTAGGGACCTAGGGGTGGGAGACAGAACAGGAGCACATTCAATGAGTGTGTCACGCACCCATCACACAGTACATGTCAACAACTACAAGCAATGTACACACATCGCACGGAGCAATAGGGCACAATGCCACAGTCACCAACAGTGGCATACTACCCTGGCCATGGAGCGTTGACACACTGCACGCAGTGAACATACGGCCACCCTGACACAGCACACACACACCTGCACAGATACAGACACATCATCCGTCGTACATGGACACTCACCGTCAAGTGAAGTAGCGGACGATGAGCTGCTGGCGCACATTCCCAGCTTCCTCCTCTCCGCTGTCCACCTCACTCGAGCTGTCCTGGTCTGCGGGCTGGGGCCCTGGTTGATCTCCGTCATCCACAATGAGGGGGATCTGCTTCCGAATGGCCAGATTGTGCAGCATGCAGCACGCCACCACTATCTGGCACACCTTCTGTGGGGAGTACGCCAGTGCACCCCCGGTGCGGTCCAGGCACCTGAACCTGGACTTGAGGAGGCCAAAGGTACGCTCGACCACACGTCTGGTCCTCCCATGTGCCTCATTGTATCGATCGTCTGCTGGGGTGCGAGGATTCCTCAATGGACTGAGCAGCCATGCCCCATTCGGATACGCAGAGTCACCTGGGTGTGAGGGACACAGAGAACCGTTGCAATTCCAACTGGACAGGGGACAGCATCGCACAACCAGCACGCTACACCACTCCACATACTCACCGACAATACAGGCACGATCCTGTTGCAGATTGGCCATCAGTCGTGGCAAGATGCTGTTGCGCATTATGTGTGCGTCATGGGCCGAGCCTGGAAACTTGGCACACACGTGGGTGATCACCATGTCCGCAAGGCACACCACTTGCACATTCAGGGAGTGCGTGTGCTTCCTGTTGCGGTACAGGTGCTCAGTGGCCTGTGGTGGAACAAGGCCAACATGAGTGCAGTCAATGGCTCCCACGACGTGTGGGATTCTGCCAAGGGCATAGAATGCACCCTTCACTGCCGCCAATTCACGAGCCCTGGGGAATCTGATGTACCTGTTCCGGTACAGCATCATGGCTGCCAGTACATCCCTCAGCACCTTGCTGAACATGGGCTGGGACATCCCTCCTCCACTGCCCACTGTGTGCTGGAATGACCCAGTGGCGAAGAAATGCATGGCGGCCATCACCTTAGCCGTGGGGGTGACAGCAGTCGGATACACCCTGCGGGGACGGAGATGGGGCTCTAACATGGCACACAGTCGATGCAGAGTTGGCCTGTCCAGCCAAAACGTCCTGATTACCTCTGTATCGTCCATGTCCGCCAGCAATTGGTATGGGCGGTCAATGTTCGGTCTCCGCCTGGGTTAAATGGCAGAGGACACATGTCAAAGCAACACGGCACATAGCAATTTCGCATACACATCACTGACATGACTGAGCAAGCACATGAGCCACAGCCCAGCTGTCAAGCTGGGACGGCACGGCCACAATACACTTACACAGGTCTCCCAACAATGGCAATGGCAAGTGAGACATACCACTGCCATGTGCATGCACATGGGGATCTAGGCCCCAATGACTTGCGGGGCATGCTGATGGGGACTGACTGCATATTCGTCAAGCGGCAACGCCACGGCAACATGAGTGTCTGCTGAGCATGGAACTGCTTCCGAGGCTGGATGAGTATGGCACACGACGACGACGATGTGGGCACGGGCTGAGCGGCCAATACAAGTGGGACCTGTGGCACGAGGGGATATGAGACAGTAGTAGGTGTCAGCACTGCACCCTATGTACAGCACTGTACGGATCACAGCTCCCGAAACATTGACTGGTGTCCACATTGACAGCCCCATGCCAAGACGGCTGTGTGCTTGCAGTCACACGTCACAGGTGAGAGGTTACATTGCACGTGCCAGGTGGCAGACGTACATAGTGGGAGCTGGCATGTGTGTGCATGTGTCTCCTGTTCAGGATCCACCAGATGGGCGCTGACTCTGTACTGACCATTGGACACAGCATGTTCCGTGGAAGGCTTGTGTGTGTGGGATGGTGGCACTGGATGTGCCTCCGTTGGGTGGGGGGCCATGCACAGGGCGGGTACGTCGATGATTGCGCATTGTTGGTCACGGTGGGTGCACCAACTAAGATGTGTTGCCCTGTGTTCAATTCCTATGTCCGCATGATGATGGACTGTGGATGTGGGCAGACTACACATTGGTCGATGTGCTGTCTATATGCATGTGCCTTCACACCAGGCACAGCTGCCCCTGCACATGTGACCCCTGCTGGACTCGCTGCTGGGTCTGTGGAGCTGATGCACCTTCTGCGCGTGGGGCGGACAGCTCTCCTCACTTCCCTCATTGCGCATGTCATGTCTTTGCCGTAGGTGACATGGATCATGGAGGGCCCACATGTACGCGTGGGTAGGCTACACATGATTGTTCACTGGTCGCCACCCCCAGTCAGTGTTTCGAATGGGAAGGTTGTCGTGCTGGTGGTATGTTCGATGTGGCGGATGGGCGGGCCTAGGTGCGGGCTTACATTCCGGACATGGGGGGTAGTTGGATTGGCGACTAGTTGCAGTACACACGGGACACGTCTCTTCCTTTCCACATCTGGGTCATCCCTTGTACTAACTGACAGTGATACAGTCATCTTCGCCCCAGCCCTCATGTCCTCCCCTCGCCCCCCAATATGCATGCTCACCTGCGAGGCTAGCGCTTGCACAGGCAGCCCCAAGCTCGCACCAGAGAGGGCAAGGAGTGTATGTTTGGGTCCAGTTGCACGAGTGGGCTGTCTCAGGGTATGATGTGTGGCGGGACACCGTCCACCTGCGTGGTGCCCCAAATGGAGACCCGGCCTGCATGGACTATGCATCACAGTCTTCGCCTTCCGGATCCGCCACCTGCGACACCCAGTGGCTGTGGCTGCCCTTGCGGCCAGGCCGCGTCCGTCTGTGGCTGATGGCCCACACATTCACTCTTTGGCCTCTCTGGGGAGGGCTCGGGGGTGGTGGCGCACGCGCTTGCACTTAGTCGCAATGGCATGTGTCGTGGTTGGTATGATGGGCAATGGATGGGATGGTGCGAGCCACCTCCCGTGACGTCAGTGCTGCTCGTGCTGTGGTGCGTCCCCCTACACTTCCATGTGACTTGTGCCATGCTAGACGTTGAGGTACTATTGCCTGCGTGATATGACCAGGAGGAGCGCGAGGAGACCTCTCACACACCATGCTCCACTGCCATCCCGTGCCCTGTATCGCCTGTGCGGATTTACTATGTTGGGGTTACACCTGGTCGACTGGGGCTGTGTGTGCCTTGTCAAGGGGCATGGCGGGCGCACAACAGGATCCAGCTTGTCCACAGAGGGTGGGCTGAGGTGCGCCTGGTACCGCTTTGTACGTGTGCCCGGCTGCTGTGCACACACGTGTTCACTCCCCCGACAGGTGTCCTCTCACAATGCCCAGGGAAGCGGTGGTGTACTGTTCATGACCCCTCCCAACACGGCGTGCTCCAACTTGGCATGTGCGCATCTACCCGTCGCACCCACCCACCTGAGCACTGCGTCCATACGACTTCACACGACACATGTGTGTCTTCCACAGTAGTGCTACTCATTTGCGTTGACATCCAATACCAGTGGACTACATGGTCATGTCACGACTGCCGTGTACTTCACATACTCTCATCCTCTCTCATTCGTACTTGTGAAATGAGTCAGCGGAGACAGTTCTGGTTTCAAACATTATATTGAGTCTTCTGTCCTCTGTGATGCAGTATAGTGGACACTACTGGCAGCGGAATACATGTTGAGGATATACTGAGCATGATAACAAATGGGATAGGGTGTGGGGTTACATCTGCTTGGCCAAGGCTGTGCTAATGTACATTTACGTATAGCTGCGGAGCTGCGGACTTTGACACAGACGGTATACATGTAGCCTACCAGACCGCTCGGCATCATGGGCACAGTCCATCTCAGTTCCATGTGACAGGTTTGCTGCGGTTGTTCCTCATGCACGCGTGCATGTGAGATGACATCAGGGCATGTGCTTGCGTGCATGCAGCGGCGTGCCACTTGTTGTTGCACTGTGGTGGTTACTGGACATGTCACAGTCACTGGGGTCGTGTTGTTGTTGTATGCACTTGTCGTCCATGCAAAGGTCCTGGTATGGGATTCCCGGGGCGGGGGTGGGAGGGGTGCAGCACCCACAGACTCCAGGCGACCTATTCATGTCCACTGAGCGGTGTGTGTGTCCATGTGCGCTGGATCCATGTCGTGTCCTGGTTGTTCGTGCAGTTCCGTCCATGTGGGTGCGATGCACAGAGCCCATGCCACTGCCTCCCACGATGCATGCGGTGTTCCTGGATGTGATGGGGAACAGTGTGCATGTCCCGGTCATATCCGATGTCATGGCGATGTCGTTGATGGTGTGGTTACAGTTGCCGGTCGTTTGGTATGGCTGTTGTGGTGGTGACTGGCCAGTCCGTGCGGAAGCTGAGCATGGGTGCGGGGTTGGACTTCATAGGTCACTCGGGGAACCTGCGTTGTGGTCCGACGTATTTACAGGTTGTCAGGTATGCGATGCCGTCCAGCAGGGCTTCCATGTCATTGGTGGTGTACATGTTTGCCAGCCAATGAAGCGGATGGTGGCTGTCAAGGTGTTGTTCGTAGGTTGTCCCTTGGAGGACCATGATGGGGCATGCTGGGTGACATTCGATGTAGCTGTTCTCGATGATCCGTCGTGTGGAGGCACAGTGGTTCCATTTCAGTGCGCGTGCGATGTTGGCCACATACGCCATGCCCCCATAGGCAGAGCAGGCCCTGTCGTGTGCGTCCAGAGGGAGGAGTAGTGGTAGCAGGTCCGCCTTCAGACATGCCGGGTTGGAGAGGCATATCTCGACGGGATGCTGGTAGGGACACCTCCGACAGTAGAAGACGGGCATGACGCAGCTGAACAATGTGATGCGGTAAGTCAGTCGGTAACTTACGTTCAGCAGGGACAGGAGATCGCATCCCAATGTATGTATCGTGTTGGTTTGGTACAGCTTGAGCTCTTCGGCGTAGTTGGGTAGGTGTGTTGCGGTTGCCATTTCGCAGAGGTTCGTAGAGGTGGCGTGCTCCGGCTGTGTGTGCAGTCTGCAATGTGCACGCTCCGGGGTTGCTGTGAGCTCTGTGTAGTCGTGGGGAGACAGGACTTGTGTTCTGTTGGCTTGTTTGGAGGACACGGGCCCTCTTCCCACATGCTTCTCAGACAGTTCAAGGTCGGTGCTGTGTGACTCCTTCCAATTAACTTGCATGTGGCCGACATGGGGGAGTGTTTTCTTCTTTCTTCCCCGTCCGTTGTGTGCTTCTGTGATATGCGCTATCTGCCCTGTGGTCGGTCTCCTCGGCATGCCTGTGTTGGTCTATTCTTGGACAATGGCTGTATTCACCGGCTTCTGTCGTAGGGCTGTGGTTTCGGTGTTGGAATGGAAGGTCATTCAGTGCTGTCTGCTCTCCCTTGTGTGGGCGGCAGGCTGCCTTTCCGCTCTGCGTTGGGCCTTGTGTGTGGATGTAATTCTTGGGCCACCTGTTGTCGGTCCCCGGGCTCTTTGGTGTTCCGTTTCATGTGTCTTGTTCATATGTGCAGGGTGGTATGGGTTTTTCAGTGTGGTACTGGCGTTCCTCTTCCCGAAGGGGCCCTGCTTCTCCTAGTTGGTGTTGCCGCCGCTGTGTGCTACGCCATGTTTGTTACACTGGGGTGTGTCCTGCAGTTGCGTGTCTTTACTGACATGTGTGCGTCGTTTGTGTGGCGTTGGGTGTTGTCCGTGAATTGGGCGTTGGGGACATGTCTGTGGCCGGCCTGTCACATGTCATGTGCGTTTGGGGTGGGGCTGATGTGTGTGCTGCTTGGTTGTGTCCCTGTGTCTGTGTGCGACGCATGCATGGCGCTGCGGTTGGCCTCTGCGTTATGCGCATGTGTGGCGGCGTCATCAGCGCTTTGGGGCCGTGACGGGGTGGTTGGTTCCTAGTCCCAGGTGGTGTGTACACATGTGTTCTGCGATGTTAGGATTTGGCCTGTGTGTCATATGTGGATGCGATGGTGGATGTGTAGTGTGCACGCGCTGGTGGGGGTTGTCCGCTTTTTCCGCCCTTGCACTGTGTGCGCTGTTTGCGTGCACTTGTTGTGTGTGTGCCTACCTGCGTCTCCGCGGTACGTTGCGTCCTTGGTGGTGCATCAGCAGAAGCATGGGAAGGGCCTGCAGTGCTGGATTCATGCCCGGGTGCCGCTTCTTCGTTGTCCGTGCTCTGCGTCCGTGTTTCCGCCTCTCTTTCACGTGCGGTGTCTCTTTGCCGTGGGAGCCGTTTGTTTGCGGCATCGTAATTTATGCGCCGGGCGGGACGTGTTTCGTCGGACGGTGTGTGTCAGTTGTGCTGCGCCGCTACGTGTGCGGGCGCATTTTGATGGCAGACGGTGTTGCTGGCTTGCCGGCGGTGTTTGGCCTGCTTTTCGCATCATAATTGGGCGGGCGTGTGGACTGCTGCGTGCCGGCGGTAACTGGTGGTTTTTGCATCCGCCAGCACGGCGGTTGTGCTTCCGCCCGCCATCGTAATGGGCCCCTAAGAAACTGCTTGTGAACGTGTGCTCTATAAGAAGGAATTAACATAACAAATCATTAATTTGCAGCTAAAATACCAGGACTTCAAGAACGTGTCACTCTGCCAGATTCTAGACACAGAAAAAGAAAAATCCAACCACCAAAAACAAAGCCAGCCTAAAAAGTAACATAAGCTAAAATAATTATAACTCAATAACTGTGAAATCCAAACTTAAAAAAACTTACACACAAAAGTTAATATAATGTATAACACAGCAGTGGTGTAAAAACACAAAGACAAAATTAAAAGAAACACACTTCTAAACCACAAACCGCTTAAGCACACTTTCACAAATAAGTATATAGACCCTAAGCACTCAGTAGTACAACAATAAAAGTAGCATAAAATAAACCCTAGAAATAAACAAAACTATTTTACAAAAATATAATTTGAGCAAAAAAATAATTTTATAACAGGCAGAAAAGAAGCACCTTAGTACTGAACATTAGAGAACATAATAACCAGCCAAACATGACAGAAATAGAAGTTAGAAATGTTTTACAAGACATTAAAAAAGCAAGAACTAGTTTCCAAGAACCTATACAAACTATTTTACAAAATGTATATTTTACAGAAAATATTTTAAAAACATCATGCCAAAGGTTCCTGACTAAACTACAGGGTACCTCACAGGTATTCAAAACGTATCAAAGACTTATAGCACAAACCAGAAAATGTACTACTTAAACCCATGCTTTTCCTAAAAAATACAAGAAAAATATCCTGGATAACTTAGCTATAACACACAGTGAGGAACTCCTCCTTATGTATGATAACACTAACAATAATAAATGAATAATAATTCATGCAACAGAAAACAACCTGTAAGATTGAAAAAAAGTTTGACATGAATGATGGACAGCACATTTAAATCATTGCCTCCACCATTCACACAAATTTACACCATACACAGTAAGTAGCATAACGCTAACATGTCTTTGGTGTATGCGCATCTGTGCCTAGCATAGGGCTACATACTAAGAACTACTAATAAAAATAGAATAAAAACTAACAATAATTAGCCCCCAAAAATTATTACTGACAAGAAATGATTCGATCCATTTAAAAAACACACCACTTAACAGCTAAACAGGGCTGTTATTATCAGGCCTGGGCAGTGAACTCTACTCTATTCGCGGAGTTTGCTGAGTTTTTTCTCTGCTCATGCTCGGCAACGGTAAGTTGGCGAGCACGAGACAGGAACATCCAATGCTAGACTGCTTCCCAGCGAGATTTCTCAACACGGGAGGTTGTGGATGGTCTCTACCGCTCGCATTGAGAAACCTTCCATTCGCATTGAGGAAGCTGCAGCTCAAGTGGAACTTCTACTCAAGTGGCAGAAAGAAGTTACACCCTCTTGCGCTGCCGTGATACTGTTCGCACTGATTTTTACAGCCCAGGACAAACACCCAGCGCTAAAAATCAGCGCAAACGACTTGAGGTGATGCATTCCGCTGCTCGCGGAACTCCTCGTAGCTTGGCGGAGTTTTTTTGTCACTTCCGCAGAACTCTGCAAACTCCTCCCAGGCGTAGTTATTATCACTTTAATCAATGTATTTGAAGACACCTCCAAAAATCTACAGAAATGTCCTCATTTGAGTGGCCTGAATCGGAAGGTGATTATTATCTCAGCCTTTAAAATCTAGTTCCACAGGCATCAGAATTTAAAAGGAGAAATAATTATCACTTATTGCAACTTGTACCCTTTCTTATGGGCATAACCTGCAGATTTTGGTGCTTTGCACACCAAAATTCACATGTACCATTATTTACTATGCTTTGGCTAACCCTCCTTGTTTCTCTAGCAGAGACAGTCATTCTGTTGTACCTGCCAACAGATCCTGATGCATACTGCAGAGCTTGTCTTCACATGTTATTATTTTATGCCAGTTTAAGTGGCGGTTGTCATTAGATGGATAGACTTCCTTTGTTAACTGTTGAACAGTGGTCTGTGTGCTTATGCCTGTTCAAACTGGTGTCATACTTAGACAAAGCAGGTTGTGATCACTATTGATAGTTTCTCCCACTGCCATATCGAGGACACTACGCCAGAGCCTCAGGTCTAAAATAATGTAGTCAATGTGGCTCGGGCTATGTGCCCTGTTATAGGTATTGGTCCGAGTTCTATCTGATTTTGTCCTGCCATTTGCTGCCCTTAGCCCGAACTCCATGCTCAGAGCTTTTACTTGGAGCACAGCCTGGGACCATTTCTTGACATCTAGTGGGGGAACAGACCACTTGGCATCTTTCTCTTTTGACTCAGTCACATAGTTTCTATCTAGAGGTTCAAATGTGACATTGAGATCATCTGCTATTATCAGTGGGGTTGATATAATTCTCTCATCCAGCAGCTCTTTGAGTTGTTGAATTATAGCTGATAATGTACCCACACTTGTTCCTCTGGCATATATGTTTTAAATATAAATAGATTTGCCTGAGCGGCTGTTGTATCCTGCTCTTGTAAATGCAATGCTATTTTATCACCAGTGGAATGTTGCTGTGATGATGCTGTTCAGAATGTTGGGAATATGTCAGAGAAGTCACAGTTGAGTGGGCTGAGCAGCATGCTGGCTGCTCCTGGTGGGGCTTGTATTACTCATCTTTGTATCCTGTAACTTTCCTGAATAAATCCTCCTGAAACTCATCACGTCTACCTGGAGTTAATCACTACAAATTTATGGCGACGAGGATGGAGACTTTCCCACTTGCCTACTTGTCTCCACAGTTGGTAAAGGAAGCAGAAGATGACATCTTTAATCAGCCCACAGGGTGTAAAGGCTACTAGTGCAGACAACTAGGAAACGACGCTACATCAAGCACACAAGAGGCAACACAAGAAGCAACACAAGAAGAACCATCGTAACTCAAGATGCCACTAAAGGAACAAAATTAAATGGTACAGCACACTCCGCAGCCCCACCAGTGCCCTGTACATCGGACAGCCCCAACGAAATCATGCTGTACTGTGTGTTTGCCACAAGACCTGCGCCATCAAGGGAACCTTGCTTCTTGGTAATGATGTTCTACATGTACACACACTGCTTGGATGCAGCACATGTCAAGATTTACTTGGGGATCTGTCCTGCGCATGGTCTGTCTATTTCAAGATGTGGGCGCTACTTTGGAGGTGCCTGAAAAATGATTTTTTTGGAAGTGCCTGCTTAATGTTTCTATTTGCTTCTACACATCTACAAGATGATACATATCTGCACTGGAGCACTGAGTCACACACAGAAATAGTCGCTTGAAATTACCAAGCTCTAGGCAGCTGAGAACATTTTGTAGTTTGTTGCTTCAAATCAAGTTGACAGCGTGTGGATGCCGTTTTGACAAGGATCGCGTTCCTGGCCATCCACTCTATATGTACAGAGGCATGGAGTACTTTGTCCAAGCATGGTGAATTGGCGACGGAGCATTGGATTGATCTTTGGAGGTGAGTCGTTTTCGTCTATTATTTTTGGCATTTTTTTGAGCCACCTTTGAGCCAGCGCCAGTTCAACCGCTTCTCACATATTCAAAAGAGTGGCGCGTGTCACATCCAGCGTGCGCACCTACTTGCATAATGACACGGGCATCTTTTCTGTGACTCCTCCATTTTCAGCTCGCGTACCTCTGTGATGCCTGTTGATCTTCTTCTGACGTTTTGGTGCCTGGACGCACCGTGAGCCATCCTGCACTAGCGTGTACGGCGTGTCGTCATTTTGGTGTTGAAGGATGGTCAACCACTTCGTTACATTTCTATATAGCTGATTGCGAGTTGAATGACATCAGCAGCGTCGCGTTGTGAGGATCTCCTCGCTCAACATGGATCTTGCTGCCAATCAGGTTAGCGTCTTTACAGTCTCGATGAGTTGCTCGCTTTGCCCTCCACATGGTTTTCGCTGTATTGTCTCTCAAGTAAGTGCATTTACAGTCACAACGCTTTCGCTGTGAGTTCTTCCTTTGGACACTGCATTTTTCTCCAATCCTTCTGGTGTGTTCACTGTTTCTTGCGAGCCCGGTTGCTTTTCAGTGCGCATCGTATCAGCTGCAAAGAACTTTATTTTGGATGCAAGTTTTCCGGACCTGCGTCTTTGGCACGTCTGTCTCTCTTCATTGCAGTGACAGGCACACCAGTGACATGTTCGTTACGTTAAAGCTTACCATGCAGTGTGGTTTGAGGGCTATTTTTCTGCCTTCACATGTTTTTTTGTTGAATTTTTTATTGTTGGTGTGCACTGCACATACATGTGCACAGTGTATTAAAGCTCGGGTGAGAAGTCGCTCACCGGCGTAGTTACGTGTTTTACTTTTTCCTACAGTAATGTTTTTTTTATGCCTTGCTCGTACAAAGAGTTTGTAGTATCTATGCTTGAGGGATTTAAGTTTACAGTTTACGTGTGCCAGCTTTCACAGTTTAGGTTTTCTTGTCCAAGGGATGTCCTTTTCTAACTTTTTAGTGGGTAGCTGTACTACATTCTCCCTTACATGAGGGATGGGCATGGGTTTGGGTACGAGTCCCTTGGCCCTAAAAGTTAAAGCTACCGGTGATGTTTTTTTTTTTAAGTTAATGTTTATTCTTCATAGGATTGTACAATGAGTTCAGTTAGATCTCCATTGTGCGAGTTTACTTGCTCACAGTACTGTTTTATTTTATCCTTCATAGGATTGTACAATGAGTTCAGTTTGATCTACATTGTGCGAGTTTACTTGCTCACAGAACTGTTTTATTTTATCCTTCATAGGATTGTACAATGAGTTTAGTTTTATCTACAATGAGTTGAGTTTTATCTACATTGTACGTTCATGGACCCCAGGTACGCACCGGCAAGAGTCCATTATTTCGGTTTACTTGTTATTTTTTGGGGGATTGCAATGGGTTGTAGTCCCATCTGTTCATTTATGCATGGATTTATTTCCTCTTTGCATTTGTTAACCATCGTTTTTCCTAGGATTTGGTCATGGGTTCAGACCCATATACACCGGTTAACTTTAAGTAATCTCTCGTATTCGGAGAGATCATGGGTTCTGACCCATATTCTGTTGTTGACATTTGCTAACCTCCTCTGGGTTTTATGTCATATGTTCCCTTACATGCGGGTTGTATGGTTTCTAGTCTCATTACTGCACTTTTCTCAATGTCAACTTCAGATCCCAATGCCTGTACATGGGTCATCGTTGCATGGTTTGATTTTAGTCCAATGTTCACATGCGTTGGGTACTTCTCTACTTTTACATTGGGTGTGTTATCTTATTTTCACTCCCATTTCTATTGTTTTCCCGATGTCATTCTTCTTCAGTATTACACTGTCATATTTCGCAATGTAATTTTATATTCTGATTATTTCACTTGGTTTTTCTTTTGTCCTCTGACTCTTATGTTTTCACTCTCTGGTCTTTTAGCTTTTTCTCAGTTTTTTTTCAGTTTCCTGTTTTTTTTTTCTCTTATTGTCCTACGTGCTTGTTTTTCGTTTTTTTTGTTTGTTTGTTTTGTTTGCCTCTTTTTTTCTGGGTCCACCACAGTGTTGTTTCTGTGATATTTCTTGCCTCCTTGCCTGGCCAGCTGGTGTGTTTTGGAGTTTGTCATTGGTGTCTTTGCGTTCTTTCTCTTTCTCGCTGTTTTCTTTCCCTGTATCTTTCCATTTTTTTTCTGTTCTATTTGTAGAAGGGAGGATGGGTTATTCTTATGTGTTTCTCTGTCTCTCTTGTTGTCTCTTCTTTACATTCTTCATGTTCTCTCTTGTTGTCTCTTCGTTTCATTTTTCTTTTTGCTTCTGTATATTGGTTCTTCTCTATCTTAGGTTCTTCTCTTTCGATTTCCTTCTATTTTGTTTTTCCGTATAAGAAAGGGGGATATGTTGTATACTGCTCTTGTAAATGCAATGCTATTTTACCACAAGTGGAATGTTGCTGTGATGATGCTGTTCAGAAAGTTGGGAATCTGTCAGAGAAGTCACAGTTGAGTGGGCTGAGCAGCATGCTGGCTGCTCCTGGTGGGGCTTGTATTACTCATCTTTGTATCCTATAACTTTCCTGAATAAATCCTCCTGAAACTCATCACGTCTACCTGGAGTTAATCACTACAGCGGCCCTTAAGACAGATCCCCAAGATGTCCGGGCATTCTGAGCACAAGAGTGTAATTTTGCAACCGAGGGCTATTTTAACCCATATTACCAGTCCCCCTGCTGGGCGGCCTAATCCCTTCGTAACTGCTGGGAGACAATAACTAACATTCCCCGCCTTGTGTATTGGGTCTATGCTCCAGGTTTCCTGTAAGAGGCAGATATCAAAGCTCTCTATAAAGTTGTTCTAATGGGGAAGGGACAATGTACTATTTAACCCTGCTACCTTCCAAGAAACCTGCATGAGGTTGGGAACATTCCCTGAGCTAGCATACACAGCATTACTCTAACTTTCAGAATATCTAACGATGGGTGCTGCTGCCACATTCTTATCTACCAAATTGGTGCCTAGTTGGACCCCACCGAGTCCTTGTGTATACTCTACTACTACTTGCTGGGCAGCCCTCTCCATCCCTATTGCTACTACTGAGTACCAATTTGTCCTCCAGTAGTGGTCAAGGGGGGGCTTCGGTGGGGGAATACCTGCAGGTTCGGGGGTCTATGTTCAAAAGTCAGTCAATTGTCCCCAAGGATGAATCTGGATCTTAGCGATCTATTGGGTGTGAGGAAATTGCAGGTGATTGACCTAAAGGTATGTATTGCTTGAATTGAATATTGGACGTTTCAGGTGGGCAAGTTCTAATGCCAAGGGCTAACAGATTTTCGAACAGTCCTCTATCTTTTAGTGATAATTCTATGCAATCAGTGGGAGAGTCATGAGGCTAACATATTCTTGCCCTTAAATTATCTTCTCGTATTAGGGATCTACACCCTCACGCATGATGGATCCAATGTATTGCTTTATTCCTCAGTTATTCTTCCCCCTCGTACCCCACTACTATTTTTGGTACGTTTATCATATAGATTTTAAGGGGAGATGGTTTCATGGGTAACCCTTGGGATGGAGCGTGGTAACTTGCTGCCTTTCCAGATACTACCCCCAGCTGCTGGTTATGATTTGTCACAATGGATTATTCCCCACCTAGCCTAAAGTTCAAAATAGAGTTTTCTTTGGGAAGGCTCCTGTCATGTTAACAGCGGTCGGGCCCTTGATTGCATGAATGGATTCAATTCTGTTTTGGGCAGTGGGAGTCCTTCTATGCTTAAAAGGTAGAGGAATGTTATGAGGCGCATGTGCAGGTTGACTAGCTGTGTTAGGTGAAGCCTCTCTGTGAATGCAGGGCCTATGGCTACTTTCCCGTAATTGTTTCATCAACCGTGTGAGGTCACATACCATAGACCTCAGGGCCTCCACTTCACCTCTGAGGTCACAGATAAGCCTGTGGGCACTGGGGTCCTAGTGCTGGGGGTCTGCTACTAGTAATCCAGGGGCTCCTGTTCTTGCTAACATACTGGCATCCTGAGAAGCATCATTCAGGTCTATGAGGGGAGAAAATCTGTTGCTGCAAGGAATCACTGGGTCAGATAGGCTCAGTAGACATCGATCAGAGAGTGGGGATGGAGCTCCCTCAATTTGGCTTTTGGCTGCATGAACGAGTATTGTGGGACTCTTGGCCTTAGATTTCTTAAACATTTTTGGGATCAGAGGCATGGCGCTAAGACATGTGTTTATGGTGGATATGGGGCAACTTGTGACATGAGGGCGTGCCTTGACTTGTGTGTCTAGAATACCTTCACATTCGACCAGCAAACTGTCTATACGGTCAAGCAAGCAGTTACTACCAGCATGTTTTGTGATTTTTTTTGTTTCTTTCCCTTTTCCTGCTGCCCCTCAGCCCCCACCATCTACTGCCTTTCTTTTACCCATCCTTGTATATACAACAATAGAGTTTTGCACAAGCTCTGGGAAGGTGGGTTAGGCAGTGTGACTCGTATATACAATGGAGGTTTGCACAAGCTCTGGCAAGTAGGTCTAGGTAGTGTGACTAGGAGGGACTGACCCCTTCTGCTGGATCACAAAAATTATAAGTTCGGACAGTTTATTTAAACCTTGGTATCCTGGGTGGAAAGACTTAGGGAGGTGGCCCAGCCCAGCCTCTTCCGGGTTCTGACGGGCGCAGATGGGCCCACTCTGGGCCCCGGCATGCCCACATGCGTGCTGCGCTGCTGGAGCGTCCTTTATGGCATTTGGGAGGCCAGCCCCGCCTCCTTTCTCCATTGGCATGCTGGGGGACAGAGTCCCACCCCAGCCAAGCAGCAGCAAGGGAATGATGAAGTGCCATGGGCCTCGGATGGCCTAAAAGTAAGTCCCAAACTGTGGGAGAGTCCTGATGCCTTTATAGTGTTTGGGAGGCCAGTCCTGCCTCCTTTCTCCATTGGTGTGCTGGGACACTGAGTCCCACCCCAGCCAGGCAGCAGCAAGAGAACAATGAAGTACCAGGGGCCTCGGACACCTGAAAGTAAGTCCAGCGCTGCAGGAGTGTCCTGATGCCTTTACGGCGTTTGTGAGGGCAGCCCCACCTCTTTTCTCTGTCAGTGTGCTAAGGGACCAAGTCCCACCCCAGCCAGCCAGTAGCAAGGCAATTATGGAGTGCCAGGGGCCTCGGGCGGCCTGATGCCCTATGCATTTTCCCCAGTAAAATTTGGCAGGTAAAACCTACTGAAATTTACCTGAGGGAAATTGCCATGCATGAGGAAACTACCCCAAAACTCTCAATTCTGATTCCTCTGCAAACAGTAGTTTGCACAGGGATTGGAACAGAACTAACCATTTATAATGAGGGTCTAAGTGTAGTGTATGCAACAAATGCCCAATTTCCCTACAAGATAAAAAAATAACTGGAATAAGTGCCAGTTACAGAAGTAGCAAAACACTAAAATATCCTCATAGAATCTCCCTACCACAAAACACACAAACACAAACTAAGGGTCTGATTTAGATTTAGATTTAGATAGGATAATATGGGATTTATATATCAGCAGACGGGATATCTGTCACCTTTGTGACTGAGTAACCCATCCGCTGAAATCTAAATCAGGCCCTAAGTCCTCTAATATCTGTTTTGGCAATACTTGGGTAGACAAGCTGCACTGTTCCAGTCATAGATACAATACAATCTATCTAATGCCAGGGTGGAATATATATGACAGGACCATTGCTCAAAAAAACATAACAAACAACACAGTGGAATGGTGGCAGAGCTTCTTCCAAAGCACACTAGACTAAAGTCACCTACCCTTTATCAATTCCTAAACTTTTTACAAAAAAGAACAAAGTTAAGACTTGAACAATCTATACCCAATTACATCCTAAGCTATCCAAAGAAATGTATCAAATACTTCAGTGCAAAGAACAAACATATGATAACAACCAAGGCCTACTATAAGTAGAATCCATAGCAAAGAACAATACTTTAAAAAACACCTCTTGAAAACGCAACACCTATTACCAATACAATAAATAAATACAATAAATGGAACCTATAAATGAATGCAAACACTGAAAAAACTATAAGACAAATTCACATTTCCCACCCATTAATAATAAATAAATTATGACTTTCATATTTCTTGCTGATGTTCATGATCTACAATTAATCCACAACAAATACATCCATTGAAATAGATGAAAGCAAACACCCCAAAAAATGCAATAACGCAATACATTTTTAAAAATCCATCGGGAAAAATCACTGTCCTTGGAAACTTTCAAAAACTTGAAAAAGTTCATTAGAAAAACCGCTGCATGAAATTCGAAATATAAAGGAAATTAAAAATATGTTGGTCAAAATATAACCAATTCTATTTCCTTTTCAAATATAAAAAACACATCTAAAAGTAGGAAAAGTGCTCAAGTTTGACACAAACCTGTAAGAAAGCACAGAATACCCACCCACACCAAAGAAATAACCCCATAAATTTTAGAAATAACATAACATTAGCTATAAATAAATATACAAATGATACAAAAATCTACAACCTAAATCGTAACCACTAAACCACAGTAAAATACTAACCTGAATGAACTATACTTACCCTACGCACATCTCCCATGACCGCCAAATACCCTAAAAGTAATTTAACCCTTTAACTGCTGAGGCTTTTCCACCCCAGTGCTGAAACATTTTTTTTGCTATTTGGGGTATTTCGCGCTTACACGTTCATTAATTTTTTTCACATAAGATATTCATGCCAAATTTGCATCCTATCTTTCCAACATCCTGGAGATACTAAAGGTAACCAAAGTTTGGAGATTTCAGTAGAGGGAACTGAGAAAATAACCAAACCTTAGCTACATTTTGGGTATTTGTGAAAAAATTGGGAAGTAGTGCTATGCAAGAAAGAGTCTATTTTTTTCCGAAAAATGGCAACAATGAAAGGCTTACTCTGCTAAGGTCACCATCTTCTCAGCGTTATGGACCAAGCAGAGGTGTATTAAAAAAACAAGGTTTTAGCACAGTCTGGGCAATTTTCTAATAGTTAGTTCATTTTTCCAAATTTTTCTAATTTCAAGCTATTCGCAATTTGTGGCGGAAACAGGTATGGAACCCATGGGTGATGCTAGAAAACTATACATTTATGAAAAGTAGACACAAGTCAGAATTCAGCAAGGGCACATTTGTATATATCCCTGAAGGTTTTCTCAGAGAAAATAATTGTTCAAATAACAAAAACGTTTTGACAATGAGTAATAAAAACCAGTCATTTGTGACAACGGTTTCATCTGTAACTTGTCAAAATGGGCAGTTTACAAAAGCAATATACTGTAATGTCTGCTAGACCTTTCTGGTCACAGGGATATATCATTTTATGTTCTCCAAGAACCCGATATTCCTAGTGACAATATCCGAGTTACACCTTACTATGGTATTTTATTGTGTACCAAGTATAGAGCAAATCATATGATAAAATATAGAATGAAAAATGGGCATGAAGAAAACCTATGTATTTCTGAAATGTGCACCAGATACCGAGTTTAGGAGCAGTGGTTATTTTTACACACCCGAATTTAAGGGTGCCCATACAAACATGTGTTTCAGGGGGCATTTTGCAAAATGTCTTCTTTCTTGCAGACTGGCTTACATATGGAAGGCAGAGATGCACAGAAATTCAATTAGTTATACAAATGTTCTACTATTCAGCATTTCTAAACATCTCTAGATAGAAATGGTACCTCACTTGTGTGTCTTCGCTTAGTGACTGGAACAGAAAACATCCCAAAATGTAACCTGGAAATTCCCTCTGCAAAATCAACATATTTTTAACAATGTGGGCAGCTGCTGCTTTTAGGCTATAGATTAGTAGCCACCAAGGAAAATGTAGTATCCTAGTATCCTGTCTATGTTTATGTATGCCATTTTCCACCACATGCTCAGCCAGTGGAATTTTACTGTGATGATGTATTACAGAATGTTGGGAGTCTGTGAAGAAAAGCCACAGTTGAGAATGGGCTGAGCAGCATGCTGGCTGCTCCTGGTGGGGCTAGTTCAGGACCTGTACTGGACTTATCTATCTTATCTACATATCCTGTAACCTACTTCAATAAATCATCCTGAACTACATCAACCTGTCTGGACTTGATTACTACAAATTTATGGCGACGATCTGGAGACTTACCTACGTGCTCAACAAAAGAAGTCAAGATTTTCAAAAGAAGCAACTAGAAACTACAAACTACGATTGGAACAAAGACTCTGGCACCCTGAACCTAGGAACCTGGAAACATTATCTACACAGATTTCAAACCAGGAAAAACTTCAAGGTAAAAGAACTTCTTATAACTAACAGCTTTCGTATCACAAGCAAACAGGCACCCCTTAGCCCCACCAGTGACCTTGCCATTGGTCGCCCACAACCCACGTGTGCCAGTTTTTGCTGTTCTTGCTGTTTCTGCTTGAGCTGTTCAAGAGTTGCAGTGTATCTGTTCATTTTTGTCTGTCTTCTGCAACCGTGGTAAAGTGCCTTATTGTTCCTGATACCAACCACGTTGTTACAGAACTTTCACCTCTGCTTACGTGGGAAATGCGTCTGGTGGAAGTGCAACTTAAAGAGCTGCCCGTGTTGTGATGTGCATCTACTCTCCAGAGTTCATCTTCAACACATCGACGTGTGTGAAAAACCCTTCTGTCCCTCTTTGTGGGCTTAATTTTGTCCCAAGTACTTCTCAAGAGGCTCACTCATTTTTGTGTTTTTCACAATCTCTTTTCTCTGCAAGCGTCTTATTACCAGCAAACAATTCAGAGCCTAGCTGTGTTTCAAGAGCAACATGTGGGACATTTGTACAGAGTTCATTACCAAGTACATGCAGCTGCTAAGCGTGTGATATTAACTTTTGTTTGTTTTTCTTTTAGTCATCTATAAGTATTTTCACTTACAGTTTGACCGTTGCGGGGCAGTTTAAATACGAGGCGCGTGTCATGTACACTGCGTGCAGCCTTATTTAAATCCATGGATCTCCGGCGATGTTCTTCGTTGTGTTTTGCTGCTCCTTGACGCATGCACAGGCGTGCCGTGAGCCATTCGGCTCACCGTCTATTGCGTGCCGCCATCTTGTGGTTGGCGAAAACTGCAAATTCCAATGTGTTCTGCACACATCAAGCGCGCTTTGCAGACCTGTCTGCCAGGTGTTCCGATCCTCGTTTGAGGAACTGGTGGTGAAACGCAGGACATTGGCAAGTTCTCTAAGGTGGAATCTTCAAGCAAGGTACTGTTTTTGGTGTTTCTCTCCCTTCAACTCTTTCTGCAGTGCTTTATTCTCTTCTGTTAGGCAACAAGGCAGCAAGTTGCGGTGCGAGGAGATGTCCTGCGTCCTGACACTAGGTATGTTTCCACGTTTTCTGCTGCACAATATGGTCATCCTATGAATTTTGAGCACTATTAGTTCGTCGCACAGAGGCCACATGATGCCCTCTGGATTCTTGGTGGTGAGTGGCAGTTGGTTTTGCTGTTTCTTTTGTTCTTCTCTTCGGCTGGCATCTGGTGACTGAGTCCATTTTGACTGGTTGCCGTCTACTAGGAGTTCTATTCACACTGATCTTCGCTGCGAAATTTGTCTGCTGTTTTAATAAAAATGTGTCTACATGATCCCGGTGAGAGGCACACCATGTTCTTTTACTGCCTGTGCATATCGAGTTAGCAAGTCGGAGGTTGTAAGCTCTTATTTCCTATGTACTGCGTCTAGAGCTACTGTGTCTGGAGCAGTTAATAAGAGCATATTTTTTTGAAGTTATGCTAGTTTGTTTGCTGAAAATGTTTTCACTCGTGCATCTATGTGTCATGCTTACAATTTACAGTATCTTCGTGTTTTTACGATTTGGTATGTTTACAATTTGTTCTCTTACGCAAGAGTGTTTTTTTTTGTTATTCTTGTGGTACTCGGGTGAGAATTCGCTCACCGGTGATGTTTTACAAAGTTTCTGTTTTTCTCCATGTTTATCCTTCATAGGATTGTATGATGGGTTCTGGTCCCATTTGTACGTACGTACATGGACTCTAGGTACACAACGCTAAGAGTTCATTATTTTTGTTTACATGCGCATTCTAAATTTTTCTTTGCTACATAAGTATAGCAATGGGTTCTAGTCCCATTTGTCTATGTACGTACATGGACTCTAGGTACACAAAGTCAAGAGTTCATTATTTCTGTTTTACATGGACCCTAGGTACACACTGTCAAGAGTTCATTATATCAGTTTTAATGCATGCAATCTACATTTTAGTCATCCCTACATAGGGATAGCAATGGGTTTTAGTCCCATTTGCTCACAATACACTTGCATGCATGCAATCTACATTTTAGTTGTCCCTTCATAGGGATAGCAATGGGTGGTTCTAGTACCATTTGCTCACAATACACTTGCCCTTTTTAGGTTTTTTAATTATGGTTTTCAGGGCATTTATGCATGGGTGTTAGTCCCTCTGCATTAATTATCCATCTCTATCCTTAGTGACTGGTTATGGGTTCCTACCCATTTGAAGTTGTTTTTACAAGGGCTATTATTTCTTGGGTTTTAGTCCCGTTCGTAATAGTTTTGACCCCTTTTCCTCTTTGTAGGGGTTGGTCTTGGGTTATAGTCCTCCCATTTTCACATACGTTGGTTACGTCTTTACTCTTATATAGAGTGTGTCTCCTGGGTCCCAGTCCCATTTGACTCAACGTTTTGTCTTCATTTTATCATTACATTGTCAACTTCGCAATGCAATGCTATGTTTATATTATATTACAATGTTAATTTTATAACAGGGAAGTATGAGTGATCTTATTGTATTTTCATCTCATCTTCTCTGTTTTCTCGCTTTTTCTTTTCTCCTCATGCTGTCTTTTCTCTTTGTCATCCGTGGATTCTTGTTTTTTGTTGTTAGTTTGCTTTTCTTTCTTCTCCGTCTTTCCATTATCGTAGTGCGTCTTTTGGGTTCTTTCTTCCTTTTCTGGTTGCTCTTTCTTCATCACTTTGTGTGTGTCTGGATGTAGTCCAGTGTTTTGTTGTGTTGTGCTATGCTTTGCCTCCTCGCATATCTGCCTGGCCAGTAGGTGTGTTTTGGGGTAGTGATTGGTGCTTTCACGTCTATTCTTTTTCTCGTTGTTTTCTTTCGCTGTGTCTTTTCATCCTTTTCTGTTTTATTTATAGAAGGGAGGATGGGTTCCATTTATCTGTTTCTTCATCTGTCGCTTCCTCTTTTTCTTCTCCCGTCTATTCTTTCTGTTCTCTCCTTGTTGTTCTCCTCTTTGCATCGTTAATTCCTATTTTCCTTTTCTCTTTTATGGTTCTCCCTTTTCGGTTTCCATCTTATTTGTTTTTGTTATAGAAGAAAGGGGGATATGTAGTATCCTAGTATCCTGTCTATGTTTATGTATGCCATTTTCCATCACATGCTCAGCCAGTGGAATGTTACTGTGATGATGTATTACAGAATGTTGGGAGTCTGTGAAGAAAAGCCACAGTTGAGAATGGGCTGAGCAGCATGCTAGCTGCTCCTGGTGGGGCGAGTTCAGGAGCTGTACTGGACTTATCTATCTTATCTACATATCCTGTAACCTACTTCAATAAATCATCCTGAACTACATCAACCTGTCTGGACTTGATTACTACAGAAAACCTACCATTCAGACATTTCTGAAAACTAGACACCTGGGTGACTCCTCTTGTGAGGAATTCCATTGATAATGGTTTGGTCCATTCCTACTGATTCCAGAAGTTTCTGTCACAGAAATGGAAGGAAACTGTGTTATTTTAGGAAAAGTTTGAGATTTTCAGGGTATTGTGGGTAATAAAATATCATGGGATCTACACTAGGCACAACATCCTGGAATCCCTGGGTGTCTAGTTTCACAAATGTCTGTGGTTTGTAGGTCTCTATGGGTGGCATCTGAGCCTGGGCGCAAATACCGCACCTACCCATATCACTGATCTCTCTGCATATCATTTTAGTCCTTTTGTGTCGCGCTTGATTGGCTCACTGACACAAGTGGGGTACTGTTGTTATCAGCACACGTGTGGCAATGCTGGGTGGTAGGAAATTTGTAGATTCCCACACAATCCAGAACTTTCAAGCACAGAAATGAGAAGAAGATGTGTGTCTTTAAGTAAATGTTGAGGTTTGCAAGGGTTTCTACGAAAGAAAACCTTGTGAGATCCATGCAACTCACTCCACTCTGGATTCCCCCAGGTGTCTAGTTTTCAGAAATGTCTGAGGTTTGTAGCGATCACAACCCCAAAATCCACAGCTACCATATTACAAAAAAGCCTTGGTTCTGAGTGGAACAAATTGAATGTTCATGTTACGTGTTGTGCCCTTTTGCAACATGGGTGTTAGGCCCACCCACAGAAAAGAGGTACCATTTTGATGTGCAGATATGTGGGAATGCTGGGTGGTTGGAAGTTTGGGGATCGTCATATAGTCCAAAACTTTCCCTCACAGAAACATAAAGGAAATGCCATTTAGGTGAAATTTTTATAGGGCACTGTGGGAAAGTCAGTGGGATCAATGCAAGTTGCACCACCCTGGAAATCTCAGGATGTTCAGTTCTCAAAAATGTTATGTTATGTTACGTGTATTAGTAAAGTGCACTACAACCCGCAAAGAGTGAGGGGCTGTTATTGTACCTTCAAAATCCATCCTCTACTGAAGTACAGACACCAGTTGGTTTGGCACCTCCAGAAGTGCTAGTGTCTCAAAGCAAACACTAATAACTGTATCAGAATATTGAACACATGACTCCTGGAGGTGAGCCATAAAGTCAGGTCAAGGCATCACCCACTTAACGTGCCATTCACACACCTTTCAAGTGCCACACAAAATGCCATTCATACTCCCAGCCACCGGCGCAATACAACAAAGCACAATACGCACAACATACTGCCACTATTTAGGGGCCCATCACATTCACACAGCACAGGACTGAATCATCAATCATATATAATAAGCACATCACAAGCAAGCCTCTACATATATATGGCCAGACATGATTGTTGGTGGCTTGCCAAGCTTTACAAAATCACCAATGAAATGTATCCTAGACTAAGGGCCTGATTACGAGTTTGGCTGTGTGGGAGCAGGCTGCCATGCCAGCGCCCTGCTCCCACACCGCCAAACCGCCAAGCACAGGAGTCTCATCCAGATCGTACGTAAATTATGAAGTTTAGGTTATCATCTTGCAATACTAGACTACTTTGTCACATTTTGACTTTTCTAAATAAAATTAACCATCCGACAGGTCTGTCAGCTTTAGATGCTGAAAAGTTTTTTTTAATAAAGTTAATTGGAATATTTAATTTAAATTATGGAATCATTTCATTTTGTTTCTAACTTTATTTTGATGGGTAAATCATTATATTCTCCCCCATCTGCATCAATATATGTAATTGTGTTACCTCATCTGCTTTTTCGCTATTTAGAGGTACAAGAAAGGGTTGCCTCCTAACTCTTCTAATGTTTTTATTAGCAATTGAGCCACTGTTATGTCTTATGCATAATGTAGCAAAGATATCAATATTTTGAATATGGGCCCTAAATTGTCAGCTTATTCATATATTTTAGTACATATTTATGACCCCATGTACACCATTCCTGTTATATTACATATGTTTCTTAAATTAGCATCAGTATCAGAGCATACATTAAATGTTAACAAAACTAAATTGTTTCCTCAATGTTTATTGTACAAGCTGATATGCTACATATTAGTGGTATATAGTGGTGTCCATCGGGTATTAAATACTTAGGTATTTATATTTCAAATACAATTAGAGATAAAATGAATTTGAACTGTAAAACGTAATCTAAAAAACTAATGATAAATGTGAGAACTGGTCTTCATTGAATTTGTCATGTTAGGGGATATTGGAGGTGGTTAAAATTGTTATCAATGTTACTGGTTTATTTTCCTAGTTCCTTTTATTCTAATCTGAACAACATAAATACCAAATTTATTTGAAATAATCAAGTCCCTCAGATCAGCTACACAATGATACAAGTTTTCAAAAAAGAAGGTGGATTTCATATTTTTAACTTTAAGAAATACCACTCTTCCTTTTTAGTTGCATAAAGTGTGTTTTGGTCAGGGGTGGGTGGAACTCGTAGAATTTGAAAAGTTCTGTGAGATTGCACACAGCACCACAAATGGGCGAAAATAGGCACGTTGCACTGCTCGCGCTGTGATTTTGCTCTGGGAGTTCTTTCCACCCTGACTTTTTACCAGAGCGGCAGCTTTCTGATCTCGAATGATCGCAACTGTCTACGTTAGAAAAATCTCGCTGGATGTCCTCCTAGCGACTGGAAATCATAGCAGGGGATGCCAAATCTGACTACCACTCGTCAACTTACCATGCTGAAGCCGTGCACGAGAAAAAAGTGCACCACGTGGCGATTGCCGGAATTAGGCCAGAACTCCATGTTACAAGAGTAATGCAGAGTCACCAAAATGCCACCAATTCCACTGGCAGAACGGAATGTTTCTCCACCCTTAGTTTTGGTTCTGTACTTCAGAATATAATATGTTATCAAAATGGGTTTCAATTTGGAAAAAAATGTTGTTCATCTCTTTTCTTTATCAGCAATATTAACCATAAACACAAAACAAAAATTCAGACCGAGGGCCAGATGTACAAAAAACTCAGTTTGCGATTTCCTAATTGCGAAGTTTTGCGATTCGCAATTAGGAAATTGCAAACAGCTATGTACAACATTTTCTAAGAAACTGTTTACGATACCTAATGGGTTGCAAATAGGCCAGGCTCATCAATATTCATGAGGCAGGTCACAATTTGCGACCAATTGGGAATAGCTACAATCACAGGAATGGCGGCCTGCTGGGGTCAGCAGTCCACCATTTTTGTGACTGCTTTTCAAATAAAGCTGTTTTTTTTTTATGCAGCCTGTTTTCCTTAAAGGAAAACGGGAAGCATTTAATACAAAATAAAGAGGTTTTTTTGTTTTTTTTTAGAGTGGGTAGTGATCCGTGGGACCACTCCCTGCTCTGAAAAAATGTTGGCGCCCCTATCCACAAAGGGGAAAGGGTCCCTTGGGGACCCGTTAGCAAATGGCTTGCCTCCAACTTGAAGCTGCTGGTAACTCTGAATGTTTTGCAACCGCATTCCTGGTTGCAAAACATTCCTACATACCAGTGTGACTCGCTATTAGGAAGGGCCGCCCTTAACACGCCCCTTCCTCCTAGTGACTCGCAAACCCTATTTTGCGAGTTAGTAATAGGTTCCCGAGTCAAAAAATAGGGTTGGTACATGCCAAAAAGCATTTTATCGGTCACAAAAGGCCCGCTGGGCCGTTTGCGACTGGTAAAATGCTTCGTACTTTTGGCCCCATATTCTTTAATAAATAAAAAAAACTCACTTTAATGGAACTACATTTTAAATTTCATACTACAAAACATCTTAATGGCATAATCCTCTAATTAAATTTCTTACATTAGGCTCCTATTTGGAAGCATGGAGTAAAGCTGGTATATTTTATGCTGCAGATATATGTCAAAATAATACGTTTTTTTTTTTTCAGATACCCAGGTCACTTAGTAATATTTATTTTGCGGATTAATTAAAATCATTGCAATTTACATAAAAATGTCTAATTAAGAAAACATTTGCAAGTTAAAACAATTAGTTCATTGTTAAAATGTCATTACTTTACAAAAATACAATAATCTAAAAGCAGGGATTGTCCAACAAATACTCTGTGCATATTGACGACGAGGAATTTTTTATTTTATTTAATGATAAAAGGAAATTAAAGCATGGTTCAACTGGCTTATTTCAAAATCCTCATTTCAAGGTTCCCTGCCCTGGGACTACTATTGTCTTTCTGGGAGGCCCATGTGATGGAAGTAAGGCATTCACTCATAGAAGGAACTTGGCGGCCCTGTAGGAAAGCTGAATTGATTTGCTGTTTAGTAATGTCAGCACTGCAAAACGGCATGATCATATATTAAGTAACCCTGAGCGTAGTTTGCGTAGTAGCACTTCACGTAGCTACGTGAAGTACATTTTGAACTACACGTAGCTATGCAAATTGCGTAGTGCGTAGCTGTGTGCTTGACTGCACTGTACAATAATTGCCAAAGGCATCTTGCACAGTGAAGTTAAGATAAAATAAGTATCTCTGTCTTTATATGCTAAAATGCATATAGCATTTCACAAAAGTGAAATCAATAAAGTAACAAGCAATGAGAGAGGTGATGATTTTGGTATCCTCCCTAACCTAGGGAGAGAACCAAGCAGATGCCTTGAAAACAAATAATTCTACAAAGAGCTGCAGTTCCACTAGTCGTTACTAGATGTCCCTCACGAGTCAAATGCAAAAGCTTCATGAAAGGGTTTCAATGCTTTTGCATTTGACTCGTGAGGGACATCTAGTAACGACTAGTGGAACTGCAGCTTGATGTATTAATAATTTCAATGCTTTTGCATTTGACTCGTGAGGGACATCTAGTAACGACTAGTTGAACTGCAGCTCTTTGTAGAATTATTTTGATATTGGACACTATAATATTCACTGCCCACTGCTAATCTCGTCCCATAATGCTTTGCAGGGCCTTTGGTTGGGATTGTATTTTTGCCCATAACTGTGCTTGGGGTGGTCCTAGGAGGAAGGGACCACCACTGAATCGTTCACATGATATGCTTTTTGTGTTCAAGGCATCTGCTTGGTCCGCCCCTAGGTTAGGGGGAACCCAAAATCATCACCTCTCTCATTGCTTGATATTTTCATTGTCAAAGTTCACTTTTGTGAATTTGTTATATGCTTTTAGCATAGAAAATTGCTTTAACAAAGCATTTGTATGTGTTTAATATACTGCTGCTACGCTACGTTGATTAGCAGAGTTTTTTACTCTGCTACGTGCAATTTGCGTAGTGCGTAGTAACACAAACTTTGCATGCTCCGTGAGCGTAGCTAAGTATTATGCCCAGGGTTAATATTAAGTGCCCGGAGAACAGGGCAGAGTAATTTCTGCCTTAAAGAGTTAATGGCCGGGCAGATGCACAGAAAATGTAACAGACTTTCGTCAAATCGACCGCAAAGTCGGCAGAGAGAGTTTGACCATCTTTGTTCCCACGGCGGCACCTGGTCTTTTGAAGAAAAGGCTCCCATTCGTGTTTTTAAATAGAAGTGCTGGATGGTTTGAGAAATGTGGCACATGAAGTATGGTTGGGGTCCCCAGGTGCTATAAGATTGTAAGACTGACCAGCTGTGTTTTTTTCCTGCCAGTTCACCTTTATCCATCGACCATGATTTTAATTTGGCGGCTTTGTTGGCGATTTTTTTTAATGCTGCGTGGCTAATATTTAGCTCCCAGGCCGCATGTAAATTGAGGGAAGACAAAGCTTGGCGGAGCGTGGTTGGCCAGCTGTGTTTGATCTTATGCTGGCTTTCCATTTCGGACCAACATAGGGCGGCCAAGGACTCCGGAGGGGCGGCTCTCAACTTCCAGCACAATTTAATTAGAGAAGCCATTCTCACCGGGAACTGGTGCTTAAGTCCGAATTCCAAGCGCACTTGAGCTTGGCAGGTGTGTCTTGGTATGCGATAGATGCTTTTGAACAGGACAGACTGTAGAGTGTTAAGGATCATTGCGTCTTTGCCCTTGAGGAGTTCCGAACCATAGGTCAAAGACGGCAAAAATGTAGCACTGATAACTTGCAATAAGTATGACTGAGACGAACTTCCCCTTTTTTTGTTTATTAGATTGAGTGCAAAAAAGTATTTGTTTGCCAAGGCCCTTCGTTGCACAAAATACTTTTTAAAGTTTAGTCTGGAGTTGAGTTCCACCCCTAAATATTTATAGGTGTTGACCTGTTCGATGTTATTGCCGGAGACATTCCATTTGAATTTGAAGTCTTGCTGTCTATTTTTTGGCAAGAAGCAGATGACTTTGGTTTTACGGTAGGTGAGCTTCAGGCCTAAAGATTCGGTTATACTATGTAGAGTGGTGATTTGGCGCTGCAAGCTGATGGAGGTGCCGCTACATTAAACAATGTCATCGGCATATTGCATGCTGCGCACTGGTCTTTGTGCGAGTTTTGGTGGATCACTCGAGACTTCAGATAGCAAAATGTCCAGGTCTGATATATAGATATTAAAAAGGCACGGGGCGAGAACGCATCCCTGTTTGAGGCCAATGGATGTGGGAATCTTTTGGGCCATCTTATCGCCCTTGCCTATTTTAATCTGTACCCAGGTATCGGAGTATAGATTGATTATGGCTTTGAGAAAGTTTGGGGGCGCTCCCCATTTGGCCAATTTTGCCCATAAAAGGCCTCTCGGAACCGTGTTGAAAGCTGTTGTTAGGTTGACGAACCAGGTGTATAGATTTGAGGCCTTATGGGTGACTTTTTCGGTCATGAGGGTGAGAGCCAGGAGGTTAATGATTGTGCTCATGCCTGCCCGTAACCCCGTTTGGGTGGCCAGGATGATATTTTTGGCCGACGCCCATGCTTCCAGATCTGTCAGAAGGTTTGTGGCGTAGAGTTTAGCTTCAACGTCAATCAAGGCAATTAATCTATAATTTGCCAGATTTGTCTGTGAGCCTGATTTAAAAATGGGGTGAAGGATGCTACTTCTCCATGATGATGTAATTATATTGGAGGTGAAAGCCATTGAATAGGGGAGTAAAATACGATGCCCAGAAGGCCTGGTCGTATTTGAATACTGCGTTAGGGAGTCCGTTCGGTCCTGGGGCCCCGTCTGATCTCAGTTTCTTCAAGGAGTGCCCCAACTGCGCTTCTTCCAGCCAGTTAATGTCTGGTGAACTTACATTGGGCAATGTGCCCTTGGTAGTTGCCTCTTTTGATGGGGCACTGTGGGTGGCATCCTCAGGTCAGGCTGCCTCAATGTGCTCTATCCAGTCCGATTCAGAGATGCCAGCGTTATGGTGGCAATGGCTGCCGTTAGCGAGGGTGTTGATTTCTGCCCAGAATTTTTTGCTATTTTTTGTTTTGCTTGTGTGTAGCAGATTTATCCATATGTTTTCTGATGGGATCTTTTTGTCGCCCAGAGTGCCTTCTTATAGGCACGCCTTAAGGCCGCAATTTGCTCTGTTATGGAATGATTAGACGCTGTATTATTTTTGCGCAATTGCCTGATTTCCCTGTTAGTTGCTCTCTTTTCTCTCCGGAGGGCTGCGGTGAACCAGGGGGCCCCTTTTATTGTGTCTTTGTAGGTCTGTGGTGTATTTGCTGGCCAGTTGGAGACCAAACCTGCTGATAGAAGTTCCTAATTAGACCATGTCGCTTGTTGTGGGGAATTTGTTTGAGAAGTGAATTTGATGATGAAGTTCATAATGTCTGATGCCATCCTCCCATTCCAGGCAAGGCGTTTTCGGATGTAGGCGCAAGGATAGGCAATTAAGTCGTCGGATTCTGGGGCTCTTGGTGGACGTATAAGACGTTCGACCTGCTGATGGAGATGGTCGCTTTCTATTCTTGATATTATGGAAAAGGACCAAATTTTGTTGAAGAACTCCAAGTCCACAAGTGTGTAATCTAAAATGGATGTAATTTTATTGGAGCTCCTTGTGAACGCAGCCGGCTGGTCTTGTGGAAGGTGGCCATTGAGGGCATACAGGCCAATTGCTTCTAGGGCTGTGATGCACAATTTCCCGAAATGGTCAGTTTTTGGATGTTTTATTACAACAGGTAATTGTTTTGTTGATGGCCCGGGGTGCCGTTGATTTGCCTCTTGGGAGTCTGTTTGTAGTAAATGCATGTTGAAGTCTCCAGTCAATATGATTTGATATTGTGGAAAGTCTTCTGGAGTGATTTTAGGATTGATACTAATGAGAGAATTTGGTCCTGTTTGTTCTTCCTAGATGGATGAATATAAACGTTGCAAAGTAATAGGTTGGTGTCTGCGGTGTTGGTTTGTGGGCCTGGGTCTTGATGAGGTGGGAGTTTAAGGCATTGCGCCCATGCCAGCCCAAGGTCTACGCTGTCCTGACACAGCTGGAGGTCAATTGCTATATAGATTGAGAGGCCTCCTGCTGCTCTGCCCTCTTTGGATTTTTTTGTTGCTTGTTGTTGGTGCTCTTTGAAACCTATAATTGGTCTTGGATCCTCGGCCCAAGTTTCTTGAAGGAGGAGGATGTCAAACTCTTGTAAAAATGAAATAAAGTCTGATTCCCCCACCTTGTTTCTAAGGCCATTCACGTTCCAAGAGCAAAGATTCAACAATTGATTTGAGGGGGTCATTATAGTGCCCAGTGGTGATCATGCTGTTCGTCCTGATTGGGTGCGGGTTGGTGAGCTTTTTGCGAAGACCTGTCTCATGTAGCTTGGGGCCCCGGGCACTGCTAAGTGGGTGATGCATAGATTTTCAATATTAGTGGGATGCTTTTCGACTGGGCCTATTGCGCCCCTTAGAATGCTGGCTGATGTTGTGCCTATTCTCAGGTTATAGTTCTGCTGTGGCTGTAACGGGCTGGGGTACCTCTCTGGATCAATCGTTTTTAGTTCGATGCCCCAGTTTAGGAAGTGGTCTCTTTGTTGCCACACCATTGTGGCTATTTTGGTGTTCGCCCAGGTGACTACCGTGTTTTCGTGCCCCACTCTGTCTTTATTGGATTTGAACTCAATGCCATCTATGTCTTCTGTTTTCACGTGGCTCAAGGCTTCTATTGTATTAATCAGCTTCAGAATTGCACTTCTATTCAGTGTGTCATGACGTCCTCTGGACCTGTAAAGAGTGATCCTTAGCGGCCACCCGCTAATAGCGGCTGCGCTTGTTTTTTCCTTTGCCCCTCTGCTCTGCTCCTCTCGCTCCTCTGGTTCGCGTCCCACAGGGGTTGGATGGTTAAATGGTTGGACGGGCGCGGTTCGTGCTGGTAGCTCAAGCGGAGCCCGGGAAAGCTTGCTCGCTCACTCCTCCGCCTCCGTGCTGTCTCCGCCCTCCTCACTGAGGGCTCTGGAGTGATATACCCAGGTCAGATATCACATTCCCTCTTCTGAATTTCATAAATATATTATATTCTGTAATGCTATATAGAATGCTTGTGGTAGGAGGCTACGAGGCAAGATGGCGGCTGTGTGAGTGTTGTGGAAAGCTGCTCTCCCTGCCACGCTGATGTTAGTTTGATGGAGCGAGAAAAGACATTAATCAAATGTGCTAAAAACGTTATTTAGCTACTTACAGTTACTTTGATGGATTTGCGGCTTTGAATTATCACTGGACGAGGAGCTGATGAGGATACAGCTAATCGGTGCACTGACGGCTCGCGCTCTGAGGACGTTCTCCTCTGCGGTGACCGGTGTCAGAAGGAAAGTGCTCCGGAGGCTCAGAGAGGCGCATCGATACTTTGTTGCTACGGGAAGGCTGCCAGAGATCAGAGCGGTGGAAACTGGCTGCAACATTGTAACCACGGAGATCAGGCTGACGGCTCTGACTCTGCATCATGCCGGCGAAAGTGAGGCCCGCGATGAAAGACATCGGCGCTCCCGCTGGAGCCAAAGGGACATCTACGACTCGGCGAACTACTACAGAGGAGAAAGGTCTGATCTCTAACCCTAACTCAAACAAAGGTGACATGCAATGGGTAGAACCACCCAAAGATGGGGGAAATAACGTGGGAGACGCTGGGGCACAGCGACTGAGTGAAACAGGTACCAGACCAAAACAACAAACTGTGCCCGGGATGTTTGCCGGCCGGGGGTCTGCAAATACCCGGGGGAAAAAAAACGGCAAAGGAAAAGGCTGCCTTCTGGTAAAAACAAGTACAGACAGTTCTAGGAAGGCCCTAAGGGGGGCAGCCCAATAATAGCAATCATAGCATAGGAGAGATTGCATTAGAGGCTCTAGAGGCTTTAGAGTTGGACAAATCTGTTATCAGATCTGCCCAGCCATCCATGGAAATGTCTGGAAAAAATGTATCGGACTCTGAGGAGGGGACGCCAAGAACCGAGGGCATTGCACAACAAGAAGGCTTGGATAAGGCTATTATCACGCAAGCTTTAGGTGAATTCCCCCTTGCACAGGCCTTAAAGTCACACCATGAGGCTAATGCTCAGGAGGATGATAAAATCCCAGCGACTCCAGACCTTGATAAATTTTACTCATTGACAGATGAATCTGAGCTATCTAATAGTGAGAAGGATGAAACAGGAGATGATTCGACTGGGGTGGATAGCGGCAGCCCACCCACGAAATTTGACACATTAAAGCGCGCACCTGTCCGCACTAAGAAGAGGAGCTCAAGAGGGTTAGACAAAGACAAGGGCTTCACCTCGGATTACAGTCAATCAAGTCAACTCAAATGGGATTACTCCGCCACCCACTTTGAAAGGGAATTCGAGGATGGGGTTAGGGACCCAGCGTTAGCTCCTGAACTCCTAGAAGAGAAAAAAAGACAGCGCGGAATCTCTAATACCACCCCCATCTATGGAGCTAATTTATTCAACGTTAAAGCAAATGCAAACTGAGGCACGCTATGAACATAAGAGGGCTCATTTGGCTACCAAAAAACTACAAGGTGCAGTGCGAAAAGTCAATAAGGCCTGCACGGAAATATCAGAACGCACTACGGCGTTAGAAGAAAGAATTGTGCAACTTGAGGCCAGCACAGAGATAACGGGGCAACAGACATCGGTTAACGAAGGCAGGATGACCGATGTTCTTTGGAAGCTGGAGGACTTCGAAAATAGACAACGCCGGAACAACCTCCGGCTACTTGGAATTGCAGAAAATGCGGAAGGGGACGATATTCGTGGCTTCATATTGAGAGTACTTAAGGAGGCCTTTCCCGAACTGGCTCACTGGAACTGGGAGCTTGAAGTGCAGAGGGTGCATCGTTTTCCTCTGATGCTGAAAAAGAGGACTGGACAAGCTGAGAAACCAAGGGCCATTCTTATATTTTTTGGCAACTTCCTCCTCCGACAAGCTATTTTCGAGAAAGCTAGGCCCAACGCACAGAGGGTGGGGGAAGGGCATTCCTTTTTGTCCGACCTGATTTTTGTCATGCAACGGTGGAGAGGAGATGGAGACTCCGCTTGCTTATTACACCATTTCAAAAATTAGGCTGTGAAGTCTTTCTACAGAACCCTGCCAGACTTAAAGTTATATGTAACGGTACAACAAGAGTATTCTCGTCTGAGATTCAGGCTCAGGAGTTCTTGAAAGAACTCTCTAAGAAATAGGCTATGGTAGCAGGATAGCAAATGTGATTGAATATTTATCTGTTATGTTTTTCTTTTTATGTTTTGTCTTTTTTTTCTCTTTTCATTTGGGGTTTTTTTTTTTTGTTGACAGGGAGCGGCTAGGGGGCACAACACATGCAGGAGGCATCACAAGGGTCCTGGGACCTTTTTTGCCTTTTTGAAGGGGATGGGGAGGGGGGAGAGGGTGGGCATGATAGAAACCAAAGGGAGTTAGGGTGGAATTTTTGCACAGGGTTAAGCACTTGGTCTTTTAGATGGGTATTGTTCGTACTGTACTGTCATTTGTTTTGGAATCGTAGCTTATGTCATAATGAGGAAACTTAGAATTGCATCCATTAATATATGTGGGCTGAACGATCCCCAAAAACGAAGGAGATGTAGTTACGATGTTCAATTTTTGAAGGCAGATATTTTATGTCTTCAAGAGACACATATTGAAGGCTGCAGGAAAGGAGTTTTAGAGATGGCAGGCTATCAACTTATTGCCTGCACGACACAAGAGACCCGGACAAGAGGGGTGGCAATACTGGCTAAAAGAGGCTTGGGCAGCTTTCCGCGTTCATCCGTAGATAGAATGGGGAGATGGGTAATTCTGCAAGTCAGCCTTGAAGATAAAATGTTCACTCTTTGCTCTGTATATGGATCAGTACTGGATGACCCGGTAATTTTTGATTGGTTGTAGGTTGAACTTGTCGGGTGGCCTCTTCCTCTGATATTATGTGGGGATCTGAATATTAACGTGAGCTGTCAGGTTGCCAACCATAGAGGAACGACGTACCAAGGTCGTAAACCCAAAGTTTTTAAATCACTCTCTCAACTTAAGTCATTGCATGGGCTAGCAGATGTATGGGCGGCAGAAAAGGAATCTGATCCAGGCTTTACATATTTTTCTGCACCTCATCAAGTGCATGCGAGATTGGATTATTTTCTTGTGTCACATGAGCTTTTACAAGGTTGTTTTATAAGCAAGTACCCCAAAGTTATGTCAGATCATAACCCTTTGGTGATTGAAATAGATATTGGACACCGATCCGCTCAGACACAATGGACATTTAACAGGGCTCTGTTAAGTGATGAAGGGTATATACAGCAATTGGAGGAATGGATCCCTAGGTTTTTGGACAAAAATCTTGGGAGCGCCAATATTGGTATAGTATGGGACACATTAAAGGCGGGGATCAGAGGAAACATCTAGGTATGGCTGGGAGGCGCAAAGGAAAGATAAAGCAGTGCTACAAATCTTGTATGAGGATCTGGGTAAGGCAGAAACTGAACTGATAGAGGTATTGTCTAGAGGGGTAGAATCAGAGGCAGCCCAACTTAAGATTACTCTTGCAAGATCGGCCATTACGGAAATCTCCCTTAAAAAATCGGCCGGCAAGTATATGGCTTGGAGGAGCAGGGTTTATGAGAATAGCGAGAGAGTGGGTCCCTTACTAGCTTTACGAACGAGGGAAAAAACAGTACAAACACGGGTCAGGGAAATCAGAGATCCTATTGTAGGCATGGTAACTGAGTCCGATGCTATTCTCACTTCATTTTTAAAAAATTTATCAAAAACTATATACTGATGATGTCCGGGTTGGGGACAAAGAAATAGAAGACTACCTAAGAGGGCAAGCTTTGGATCAGCTTTCTCAGGAAGAGAGAGCTAGCTTAGACAAGCCAATTACAATTGAGGAAGTAACTGAAGCTATAGATTCCCTTCCACCAGGCAAAGCGGCGGGAACCGATTTAATCCCGGGGGAATTTTACAAAAAATTTAAGACTCAGATTTCTGCATTTTTGTGGGATGTATTTTGTAGAGCGCAATCAGATATGGTAGCCCCCGACTCATGGAAATGTGCCAATATTATAGTTTTTCTCAAAAAGGAAAACCTGTTGAGGAACTGGGTTCGTACCGACCAATTACGTTGGTTAATAGTGATGTGAAAATTTATTCTAAAATTTTGGCAAACAGGCTAGCCGAAGTCATCAAGAAGTTAGTTTCCCCCTTTCAGCACGGGTTTGTCCCGGGTAGGGGCACGATTGAACATATTCGACGTATAATTACACTTTTTGACTATACAAGGGTTACAGGAGACCCTATGGCCGCAATACTACTCGATGCCGAGAAAGCGTTCGATAGGGTCTCCTGGCCCTTTTTATGGGCAATCATGGAAAGGAGAGGTTTGGGCAAAGGTTTTATTGGAGCCATCAGGTGTATGTATCAGGAACCTGTGGCTAGAATAGCCATGATGGGTTCTATATCTGATGTATTCAAAATTACTCGTGGTACACGGCAAGGGTGCCCCTGCTCCCCGCTATTATTTGCGTTGTATATAGATCCTTTAATTAGGAAAATCACAGAGAATAATAAGCTACAGGTTGTTCAGTCTATTGGCGGAGATACCAAGATCCTAGCATATGCTGATGATCTTGCGATAATAACAGCTAACCCATTGGAGGCTATTAAGGAGGTAGAAAGGGAGGCCATAGATTTTGGTAAAATTTCAGGGTATCATCTCAATGAGAATAAGACGTTGATTGTGAAAAACTCCAGAGTTGGCCTAAATGACACATGGGTAGTGGGAAAAGCCAGATATCTAGGGGTTGAGATCTCTGCTAAGATTGACGAAATTGTACAAATTAACCTGGAGCCATTACTACATAAAACTAAATCAGATTTCAACAGAATGAATTGTTTACACCTTACTCTTTTAGGAAGGTGTAACGTTATTAAGATGTTATTTTTGCCTAAAATTTTATACTTTTTCAGAGCTATCCCAGTCGAAATAAATAAGGCTTGGTTTTCTGCTTTTAATCAGGTAATATCAAAATTTCTATGGGCCGGAAAACGTCCCCGTAGAGCGCTAAAATACATGACCTTACCCAGAGATCGGGGTGGGTGGTCTGTTCCAAATCTTCAGATTTATTATTGGGCGTCAGCTCTACAACAGATGGCTGATTTATTGGGGAAAGAGATGGTGGCAACTGATGAAACATCTTACACCTCAATATATAGGTTAGTATTAGAGGCGGAGGCCCACGGTTGCCTCATGCGACATATCGATTTTGCCTATTTTAAGAGAGTGAAATTCAAAGTTATGTCGGGAGCATTTAAGATCTGGACGGCAGTTAGGAAGAAACTCAAAATAAATAGGATTCATAGATATACCCCTCTGGCTGATAACAATCTTCTGCCGGAAATTTTCCGAGACGGATATATGAGAACTTGGATGGATAGGGGTATAAAGCATATTGGTGATCTTATGGTGGACAATACGATGCATTCGTTTGATGTTATCAAGAAGAAATTTGGGATTGAAAACAATCACTTCTTTAAATTTCTACAGATAAGGGATTATTTATCTAAGAAGGCAATCCGGGGCCATAAAGTTCCCTTACTGGAAATGGCATTAGGGGTTCCATCACCAATTTCCAAATTCTGTAAACTCCTTAGTAATTTGATGGAGGACGATCTCATTAAACATACCAATCGTTGGCAGGATACGGTACATGCAGAGGTAGGGGAATGTGAGGATTCCTTAGCATTGAGCCAGACTGCATTTTTCTCGGCAAATCAACAAGTTCAATGCTTTAAAACTTGGTTGAATTTGTACATCACTCCAGCACGGATAGCCAAATGGGGTGGCTCCACAGGTATACACTGCTCTCGTTGCGGTTTCTGCGCCGCCGACAGTGTGCATATGTTTGCAACTTGTCCCCGTTTAGCAACTCTGGTTAGCGAGGTGGGTAATTATATTAAGCTCATGTTGGGGTTTGAGGTGGATCTTACGCCTCAAGTAATTTTGCTGGGAGTAACCAATCAAGCACTGACTAATGCAAATCGGACATTGCTATTTGTAGCTATGGCGGTGTTTAGGCTCAGCCTGGCTACTGTCTGGTTAGATAAAGAACCTCCTTCTGTACACTGCTGGCTGGGGAAATTGTTAGCTACCTACCGCTGGGAGAAAGCGATATACATAAGAAGGGGTTTAAGAGCTAAAAAAGGAGGCTCGATATCTGGTCACCAATTGCCAATTGGATTAATGAAGCTACGTTGTGATATGATTTAATTTAATTTATTTAAGCTTTAAAAAAAAAAAAAAAAAAAGAATGCTTGTGGTAATGCTATTCTGTTTGCTAAATGTTAAGATATTGAACTTTTTCTTAGCACTGATTGAATTTCTGGTCAAATTGCATCTAAAACAGATACAAAGCTGAAATCTATTGATTTTATAAATGTATTGAAGTTAAGAAAATTCTGTAATCCTACTGTACTAGGATATTTTCATTACAGCAATGAAACAAAATGTGGTGATGCACTATTTCAAACTTTTTGACTTCTTCTATGCCAGATGAATGCTTTGTTTTGTATAATAGTTATAGGTCTCATGAAATTATTTACAGCACAATTAATTGACAAACCAGATTGTTGACATTGTGATTAACAAAAAACTGGTATGTTAAAACACCACCCCGCCAGGGAGGGTGCTGTTCGGAGGTGGAGGGGCAGGTCATTCCAGGTCTTGGCAGTGATGTAGAATAGGTAGTGGCGCCCGTTGTGGTTGTGTCAGATGCAGGGGGAGTGTGCGAGGGTAAGTGAAGTGGAGCACAGGTGCCTTGAGGGCAGATGTAAGATCAGTCGGTAGTTGATGTAGGATGGTCCTTGGTCGTGAAGAGTTTTGTAGGTGTGTATGAGGATCCTGAACTTGCATCTCTTCTGGATGGGAAGCCAGTGGAGGTTTCTGAGGTGTGGAGTGAAGCAGGTTCATTTGAGGAAGTCTAAGATGAGTCTGGCAATGGCATTCTGTGTGGTATAGAGTCTTTTGAGGAGCTAGGTGAAGATTCCAGTGTAGAGAGCATTGCTGTAGTTGAGGCAGCTGGTGACAAGGGCCTGTGTGACGGTCTTTCTGGTGTCTGAAGATTTGGCGGAGCATGCGTAGGGTGTGGAAGCAGGAGGAGGTGACAGCATTGACTTTTTGTGCTGGCTGTCGAGGATGTTGCCAAGGTTGACAAGGTTGCGTGCATGTTCGGTCGGTGTTGGTCCGAGTTCTGCTGGCTACAAGTTGTGGTCCCACATGGAGGTAATCCTCCCAAGGATCAGAACTTCTGTTTTGCTGGAGTTGGGTTAGAGGCAGTTGTCTCTACTCCATTTTGCTACATCAGTCATGGTGTTGCAGAAGTTAATTTTGGCGTTGGAGGGGTCCTTGGTGAGCGAGTGGATTAGTTGAGTGTCGTCTGCGTAGGAGATTATGTTGAGTCCGTGGGATCTGACGACTTCTACGAGGGCGGTCAAGTAGATGTTCAACAAAGTGGGGCTGAGGGATGATCCTTATGGAACGCCGCATTAGATGTCCTTGGGTGCGGAGGTTTAGAGGGACAATTGGGTGCTCTGTGTGCATCCTGTGAAGATGGAGGCAATCCACTTGAGGGTGTTTTGCTGTATGCCGATGTTTTAGAATCTGTCGATAAGAATGCAGTGGGCGATGGTGTTGAACACAGCAGAGAGGTTGAGGAGGATCATGGCCACATTTCCTCCATGGTTGAGGAGAGTTCTTATATCATCTGTGGCAGTGATCAGCATGGTCTCAGTACTGTGGTTGGCATGGAATCCTGATTGTGAGGCATCAAGAAGGTGGTTGCGTTCCAGGTATTCGGTGAGCTGTTGGTTGATGGCTTTATTGAGTACTGTTGCTGAGCAGGGAGATCGGTCGGTAGTTTTGTGGAGTCGCTGGGGTCTGCAGAGGGTTTCTTTAGGAGGGGTCTTACCTCTGTGTGTTTCCATCTTTCCGGGAAGGTTGCTGTGGAGATGGAGGTGTTGAGGATGCTGTTGAGTTCCATGCTGATTGGGATGGTTCAGAGGTTGAAAAGATGGTGGGGACAGGGGTCAGTGGGTACCCCAGAGTGGATGGATGACATAATGGCTGTGGTGGTCTCAGTGGTAAGTAGTGACCAGGTGCTAATCGCTTGACTGGTGTTCGCTGGGGGGGTTGTCAAGGCTGAGCGAGGTGGGTTGGGGTCGATGTTGTTGTAAAGGGTGGCAATTTTGCTGTGGAAGTATTCCAAGCGTGTGTTGCAGAGTAAAGAATTAACAAAATGAAACTAAAACATTTTTAACAGAAAAAAATCTAAAATACTACTCATCCACTTCCAATTTCCCTACAAACCCAACATTCCATCCCTAAAATACTTAAATACTTTAATAAAAAACTAATAAACTATAACATGCGTGAAATTACTATAAACTATATTATATACAATGATAAAGATAACACTAATCTAAGATATTCTTACCTGCCATATTCATGATGACAATATTTTGTTTTTCACAATAAAAAAGCAAGAATGTTCTTGTTAGAAGATATTTTAAACTCAATATTTTGATCAAACAACCCATGAGCAGACTGGAAATGTGGAGACATAAGGAGGATAAGGAGAACAGTCCAGACACTCACATTATGACATCATGGTGTGCTTCTCTTGGTGATAGGTTCTTTGATATTGTCCTCAGCTGACCAGAGGAATGACATCTCCTAAGGGCCCGTGAAGCAGCCTGAATATCAAGTAGGGGGTGGTGACCTTTGCCTTCATGTGCAACAGTGTCCCGTTTTCTATGGAGCTATGGAGATGTTTGTGTGACTGAGTTGGCAGCAAATGAGACACTGCTGCAGACAATGTTTTAAAGCCACCCTACAGAATGTAAAGTGTGGACACTTAGATGACACTTCAGGAGATCATTTTGGGGCCTTTGAATCTCATTCTGGACTTTCATGAGATCATTTTCAGGCCTTAGAAGTTCAATAATCTGGCCAAGGCAATCCTTCTACCACAGAGCTGCACCCATCAGGTCTCTACTTATTGTTTTGACAATGGTAGCTGCTCCCTGAGCCTTCCTCCCCACAGCAGGTCCTGCCCAGCAATTTTCAAGCAGCCCTGTGACCTTGAGGGGGTGGCCACAGTTGTAGTATGTCGTGGATGCACAGGAGATGTTATGGCAATTGTTGTCACAGGAGCAAGGACAGAGGTGGCCATAGTTGTTGGGATTGTGGAGGTGACAGGGGGCTTGTGGGGCACAGATATCCATATTAAGGACATAAATCTGCTGGATATTCTTGATCCTGTGTACTTAGGAAGAGGGAGAGGCATAGGGCATGGGCCACACAAACCTGATGGGCTAGGCTGGTCTTGAAGATCATCCTTGCCAGCGGAACTACTGCTCCCATTGATGGCTTGTGATCTTCTTTCCTCAGACAGAGTGGCCAATTCACTTGAGGCTGATAACTCAGATTTTGCGGCTTCACCTTGAAAACAAATTAAGTTTTATGGCAAAATTATTTATTAGAGTGAATTTGCCGTTTGCCCTTTATTCATGTTTATAAGGTCAAACTGGTCACCAATGTTTTTTGTTAGCAACACTGATTAAATTGTGGGTCCAGAAAAAAAGTATTTATTTCAGATTAAAAAAATAATTTTGAGAAAGATTGATCCAGAGTGAAGTGAACATATGTGGGGTTTCACAGGTCAGGCTGGTGTAGTGTATCTGAGCTGTGAAACTTAGAATCATGTGACTCTCCTATCTCCGGTTCCATCGTATGCCTTAGCAATACTGTGTGAAGTAGAGTCCCTCAAATGCTTGAATTTCAGTATTTGTAATATTAAACAATCCAAACTTTCGTATGGAGATTAGTGAGGACATACAGCACATTATGATTGCAGCATTAAAGGTATAGTCCACCTATTTGATTGTTATGACACATAATATTGCTATATTATAAATATGTAATAATTGAAAAACCTTCTATACATTTCTGATGTACGAGTGATCCAAAGACATCCACATTAGCTAATTCCCTGTGCAGTAGTATTTTTCTGAGTTTATATTTTTGTGGAAAAATAATATTGGTGAATAATGCTTTTTATGTGAGATTTAATACACAAGTGCTGAATTATTATGATTGTAGTTTAAACTAGTTTAATATGGCATATAGAAGTGTGTTTATTCATTTAATGGTTTAGTTATGTCATATTTTTACATGAAACTCCATCCTGGATAAAATAGATGCTGTTCTAATGCTGTTTTCACTCCTATATTCACCTTCTCCCATTTGGTCCCCCTATGCATCTTCTCTACCCACAGCTCTACAGAACGAAGACAAGTTGAAGTAATTTTCCTGTTGTGCTCTGAATTAACTCTCTTATTGTTCCTAGGTGTAACAATTTTCAAGACCCTTCCACTGTAGTTCCATTACTGAGCCGAGTCGTATTCATCAGTGTAAAGATTCATTGTCTGAAGGGGGGCGTGGCTTGCCTGGGGAGCATGGCGGACGCATGAGCGAGGAGCTCCGCTTCAGCCGTACAATTCTCCTGGAACATCTGCTGCCTGGGGCCGCTTTCTGATGCCCTGCTCCCGCCTGCTACTTTGCGGCATGGTGGGGAGCACTTGGACCGAATCTGAAAGTCTAACGGAGCTATGAGTTGAGAGAGGTGTAACTCGGCCCGACCTGAGGAGCAGCGGCGGCGCATCGCGGTGAGTGGGGCGGTCCCGATGGTAACTCGAGTCCCGGCCGGGGAGCAACGAGGAGACCTGTGCATTGCCTGAGGTGGGTCCCTGGGGGTTTTGGAGCACGAGAGACGGACGCTCTGCGCTCGGCGGGGCCCGACTGTACTGGGACACGGCCGATTGTGATGAGGGTGCAATCTGGGGAGCAAGACACAGACGGGCGACGTACTAACAGGGAGGCCGCCCTGAGGACACCGGAACCGATCCGGTGAGTGAGGTGCGACGCCAGTGCCTGAGTTGAGGTGCCGGGATCTGAGGGCTCCGCCAGCACAGAGGGGAATTCCCCGGGGACACGGAGCGCGCGCTGCCCATGGGGACTGCCGGAGGCTGACGGGGAGCAATGACTGGTGAGGCCTGAACTTGAGTGGCGTGGCCGCCATTTTGCACATGGGCCTATGGAGTCCAAGATGCGGCCGACTGGGGAATTGAAGGGCGCCCTGAAAGAAGGAGACCAGTCGGACCCTCTTACCTGGAGCCAGTGGAGATTCGTAGTGAGGGTGATAACGGGTTAAAGACCGGAGTGCCCGACCTGGAGCTGTGCCCGGAGGCCTTGGGCGGAACCAGGAGCGGGGAGACTGCACGCGTGAGGGGCAGGCCTTCTACTGCGCAATACCAGTACCCATTGCAGAAACGAGGTGCCTGCCTGGTTGCCTCCTTGCTGGTGACTGCCGAGAGTGGGGGTGAGTGACCAGAAGACGCTGGATCTGGCGACTGGGCGGTATCCGGTGCACGGCACGAGGCGGCCCATAGTGAATTGCGCTGAACCTGGGCCCAGCTGCGGAGGGACCAGATTTACCCCTACAGTGTCCTGGGGCAATACCGTGGGTAAACCTAGAGCCAAGACCACCGGGGCCGCACCGGATCCTGAAGAGAGTGCGTCTGAATACTCACAACAGGGCCCGGAAGATTCAGTACGGCAACAGCTGAAACAAATACTCGACGCCATTGCTGACACTAAGGCCACCCTCCATCAAGACATCAGCACGGTGGCGGTCGGCTTGGGCCTGCTATGTGAGGAGCACCAGAAACTCTCGCTGAGGGTTATGTCTACCGAGACCAGCCTTGCGGAACTGTTGCCCATGCAGAAAGCGACGGACCAGAACTTGAGTGCCCTTGCGGACAGGGTGGCGGTGTTGGAACGCAGAGCGGAGGATGCGGAAGGGCACAATCGGAGGAACAACGTTCGGGTGGTCGGGCTGCCGAAAGGAACGGAAGGGGGAGACATGGTCACCTATCTAGAGACTTGGTTCAAGACTGTAGTGGCCCCTGAGGGGCTCTCCGCCTTCTACACATTGGATCGAGCCCATAGAGTACCGGCTAGGCCGTTGGCCCCGGGAAGACCTCCAAGACCGGTGGTGTCCCGGCTTCTACATTTCTGGGACAGGGACTTGCTGTTGCAGAGGGCACGGGCTGATAGACCATTTGTAGTGGGAAATAGTAAAGTCACCTTGTTTCCGGATTATACTTTGGAGGTGCAGAAGAAGTGGGCTTCCTATCTGGAGGTTAAAAAGGCGCTGAGAGATGAGGGGCTGCGCTACTCTCTGATGTTCCCAGCCCGCCTGCGTATTGCTCTTGAGGACACCACTCATTATTTTGATTCTCCTGCAGACACATGGGACTGGCTGGAAGGCTATAAGGCGGGTTGCTGGGCGGTGTGCACCGAGAGAGACTGGGCCTGAAATCCGGGACCTCCGGGTTCCGTCTCCCTCGCAGATCACGGTGGAGGGCCTCGAGGAAACCCTCCACGACACAGGCTGAGAAGGAGCGAGCTGCGGCGCTGCGAGCGGTGGCGTCCCTGTGGCAGAACCGGACCCCATCCGATGATGATGCAGGGACTACTAAAGAATCGGCCGCTAATGCCTCGGACACTTCTCAAAGTGGCAGTCTGAAACTACCTGTGGTAACACCTCAGAGTGTAGATGACATTGTGTGATTTATAATGTTAGGCTGAAATATTTGCGACACTTTAAGGGAATTTAGTAACACGTTGTTTATGAGGGCTCAGAGCTAGAGTAGTGTTAGTACGGCTGAGGTGTAGCGACCTGGGCATGCCTCCCTGGACAGCTGCGCTCACTCGAACCTCTGAACTAGTCGGAGGATTAGCCTTAGTTTAATATAGTTTGGATGGGAGCTCGTTTGATAGTACCTGTCCTTGGGAGGGGGTGTTGGGGGGTTGGGAAAGTTTTGTTGAGGCCTTGGCATGGCACATTTAGGAATTCACTGGGGTACTGGGCGCATTTTTTATCATGGGATCGCTGAATGAGCTTAAGTGCATATCGTGGAATGTCAGGGGCTTACATACTATGGAGCGCAGACACAAGGTACATGCTTACTTAGTGTGCAGGGGGATCCAAATTGCCTTCCTTCAGGAGACGCATGTCACAAGTCGTGAGGGCCACGCTCTGCAGCGTAGATGGAGGGGACAGGTTTTCAGCACAGCTTATTCTGCCTTTGCGCGAGGTGTATTAATATGGATTAGAGCGGGGGTCCCTTTCCAACTAGTGCGTCAGATCATAGACGCAGAGGGGAGATATGTGGTTGTTGCGGGTAGGCTCAATGGTAGGGAGGTTACGCTGGGCAGTGTATATGCGCCCAATGTGGACCAACCGGCTTTCTTTAATCTACTATCTGGGAAGTTGGCGCCCTTCTTGACGGGTGCTGTGATGCTGGGTGGGGACTTTAACTCTGTCACTGATGTCCTACTAGATCGGTCGCACCCGCCTCTCCTTGCAGCACCAACTCATAAGGTCTCTCGGGCCAGACGGGAGTGGCAGGATCTTTGGGGATTGATTGATACGTGACGGGCACACCACCCGAGGGAGCGAGACTATTCCTTCTTTTCAGCGCTGCATGAGCTCCATGTTAGGTTGGATGTTATACTGTGCTCCCCGGACTTACATTAAACACACCGAATACCTCACCAGGATGCTTTCAGATCATAATCCACTGCTTTTGGGTATGTCATGGTCCCAGGCGCGCCCTGCAATCCCAACTTGGTGGTTAAACCCAGAGTTATTTGAGGATCAAGTCTTTCGGGAGGCGATTGGTACTGGGGCAACCCAATACTTTCTAGATAACACGGGCACGGCATCCTCGACTGCTGTGGAATGGGATGCATTTAAAGTGGTGGTGAGAGGTCTCTGCATTTCCAACATGCTGGCGGTACGTAAGACACTATTGCAGGATATAGAGAATGCGGACAAGCGTCTACGGGAACAAGAACGAGAGCGACCTGAACAGCCTCATAGGCAGCGGGACATGTTAGAAGCCAGGGAGGAGGTAGCTGTGAGGGTTGAGAGACTGCGCTGCTTTGATTATAAACAATATATGGTCCGTGCTCATGCTGAGCGCGACAAATCTGGTGCGTTGCTGGCTTGGTTAGCCAACCCTGCGAGGAGAGATACAGTTATTCTGGAGTTGCACAGCCCAACAGGGGAAATTTGCTATACGCAACAGGGGATTAATGCTCAATTCCACTCCTACTACAAGGAGCTTTATCAGAGCAAGGTGACATCGAGTGGGGACACTCTAGAGAGGTTTTTGGTGGCAGCTGAGCTTCCAAAACTTGATAGGACGCAGGCAGACTTGCTGGGCCAGGACATTACCCTGGGGGAAGTTAGAGGGACGATTAAACATATGGCGCGCAAAAAGACTCCCGGAGTGGATGGCTTACCGATCGAGTTTTATCTGACCTACATCGACCTCTTGGCTCCAAAATTAGTGGCTCTTTACAAGGAGACAAAAAGTGTGGGGCAACTCCCAGTCACTTCCCGAGAGGCTGTCATTATCCCATTGCTGAAACCGGGGAAGTCACCTGCTGATAGGACCGCTTATCGCCCGCTGTCCATGCTGACAACCGACTATAAGATCTTAAGTCGGATCTTGGTGACCCGTCTACTACCTCATATGGTCCATTTGGTACATGACGACCAGGCGGGATTTATCCCGCAGCGAAACACTGCCATTAATGTGCGACGCTTGCTTACCATATTGGAGGCTGATACATACTCGAAGGCGTCCGCTGCTATTTTTTCGGTGGACATCGAAAAAGCTTTCTACAGCCTAGAATGGCCTAATTTGTTCCAGGTTATGCACACTTTTGGTTTAGGCGATGACTTTGTGGCGTGGACGGCATTGCTGTACCAGTATTCCACGGCTAGGGTCAAAACAGGTGGCCTGATTTCAGAGGCGTGTGAGGTGAGCCGCGGGACATGGCAGGGGTGCCCACTCTCCCCCCCGTTGTTTGCCCTGGCCATAGAACCCCTGGCGGCGCAGGCTCGATCGGGGAGGAGATATTCGGGTCTTGAGGTGCATGGTATCACTCACTATATCGCGTTGTATGCTGATGACCTTCTCATGTTTTTGGCGGACACTGATGCCACCCTTGCAGGGGCGCAACGCTGACTCCAAGAACTTGAGGGTGTGGCGGGACTTAGAGTAAACTGGGCGAAGTCATGTCTGTTCCCTACGACCATAATAGATAGGGGCCCCTTAATCACAGCTGGAGTCCAATGGGAGTATAGTTGCTTGACGTACTTGGGGATCCGTATTTATCACGCACAGGCTGATATACTAGAGGGCAATGTGGGCAGAGACATTCGGGTCCTTCAGGGCAGCATGGAGTTTTGGGGGACCTTACCGCTTTCAGTAGCAGGCCGTGTTTCTCTTCTTAAATCTTAAAATGGTAGCACTCCCACGGTTTTTGTATTATTTCAGAACTCTCCCCATCTGGGTCCCGGCATCGATTTTTAAACAGTTACGGACGATGGTCACGAGTTTTCTCTGGGCAGCTGGAAGGCGACGGGTGGCCTTGCAGATTCTTATGCGTCCAAGGGCGGAAGGGGGGTTGGCGTTACCTGATTTTGAGACCTACTATTTTGCGGCTCAACTGCAGTGGCTAACCCAGGCAGTGGCGTGGGAATATCGAGGAGTGGGTGAGCGGGAAGGTGACCAGGCAACTAGGCAGGTATTGGCTCGTATTATTTTACAGCAACCACTGCGGCTCAAAATGCTTCCTGCTGAATTGAGAACGTTCCGGCTTTGTTGGAATAGGTCTCAGAAGAGGGCGCAGATTGCACGCCCCTACGCGCCTGAAATCCCTTTGACCATGTGTATGGCACTACCGCACGGGGGCAGCTGGATGGCGCTGACTGATTGGGGGGAGAGGGGACTGCTGACAGTGGGAGACCTGTACGAGGATAATTCCCTGCTACCATTCGATGCATTGCGGGATCGGTACGATCTGCCTCGTGGGGATTATTTACTTCATTCGGCTCTGATCTCAGCTATTCAGAGGCGTTGGAGAGAGGGGATCTCTGAACCTCAGACCTCCATGGTTTGCCAATATGTGGTATTAGCGGCGGGAACCATTAAAGCAGTTACTTGCTTGTATTGGCGAATGACACTTCAGAGACTGTCCCCGTTGTTGGAGCTCAGGCAGAAATGGGAGGAGGACTTGGGCGTTGAGATCCCTGAGAAGGTGTGGGCCAAGCTGGTTGAACGGGCGTGGAAAAGCTCTAGAAATGCTCGTTTTTAGCTGGTACATTTTTTTATTTTACATAGGGCGTACCTTACCCCAGCGAAGATTAATCAATACTTTAACACGACAACTGCTCACTGCCCGCGAAGCCGCGCGGAGGGTGCCAGCTTCCGTCACATGATGTGGGATTGCCCCCAGCTGGGTACATATTGGGAGGATGTAGTGGAGCTATTAACGGATGTTACTGAGAGAGAGTTAGAGCCGAATATGGGCCTGTGCTTGTTGCACTGGTTCCCCCACACCTCCAAGAACAAGGTAACTAGCAAGTTCTTGGATCTAGGCCTCCTGCTGGCCAAAAGGGAAATTACTGTGCATTGGAAGACAAAGAAGGGACCGAGCATTCGGAGGTGGAGAACCGATTTTCTTAAGTGGGCGGGCTGCGAGAGCAGTGTTAGACTAGAAACTGCTAGCCGCGTGAGCAGCGTAAAAGCCTTGGAGGCAGCAAGGGCTTGGGAAGCATTCGTGGTTTTGTTAAAGGCTTCCGAGGCTGACCCGGAGGTGGAGTCTTCGACTAGCGACCGGGCTGTCTTGCCCTGATGGAGATAGAGCTCACATCTATCTAATTGACCTTGCCATACCCCCGACTGCCTTTAGCGGTTTGGCTGTAGAATTTTTTGTGCTGTACACTACCTGTATAATGAGCTGCTGCACTACAACCTCTAGGTTTATAATATCCTGATTTGTGTGCCATGCCGGGGGGGGGTGGTAGCGGGGTGGGGCGGGGTATTCGTTTGTTTTGTTTTGTTTAACTTTGAGGTTCAGATGCCTTTCATATGGTCCTCATTGAGTCTGGTTTGTTCTAAAGATGTTCAACTCATGATCCTGTTGGGGCTGCTGTGGAGAACTGCTTAGGTGACCTGCAGTACAGTTTCATGTAATCACGGCTACCGCACTTGGTTATGGGAGCGGTCAAAGCACATTATTAACGGATGAGCAGCTGTAGAAAATTGTAATCCGAGAATGTCGAAATATTTTTGTTCTGAAACTAATAAAAAAAATGTTTTTAAAAAGATTCATTGTCTGAATGTTTCATATTAGTTTGAACATCTCCGTATAGCAATAAGATAAAAGGTGCTGGATACTTCCTTAAAAGTGGGATAGTTCTTATGAATTTAGGTAGTGATGTACACTATTTAGATTTGCAAAGAGAGTTTCAATCAATCAATCAATAAATCTTTATTCGATCCAAAACAGAAGATCATAAAAGCACAGATAAAAACAGGATAAAACAGTATAAAATTCAATTCATCTTACATAAAAACAATAACTGCTATTTCCTTTCACATATTATAAGATTATTTTTTAAGTAATGCTTCAAGGGACATGATCTGAGAGAGAAAAAAGGGCCAAAGTATGTTAAGCAAAATTACCGCTTGATAAAACCACTGCTATTTACATCCCCCTCCTCTTTTTTATGCAAGCCCATAAAAACGTAGCTACCGAGAAGCAGACTAAGGGGTCAGACAACGGTTTTAGAAAAATAAAGTGCAACCCGACATTGTTTAAAATTTTGGTGCTTTAAAATCGGGACAATATAGTCGTTCCTTTCTTTCTCATAGAGCCCACAAAACAATACTAAATGTAGCTCAGTTTGTGAGGAAAGGTTATCACAAGGGCGCAAGATCAGATATGAGTGGTTATATGTTTTCTCTGGGTAACCTAACATCAGCTGTATCATGTTCATGCGAAATCTTAATAATATGAATTTGTGTTGTGCACTGGTGACATTTGCTAAATAGAAGTACCCCCCTCTATCAGCGGCGGGCTCAGGCGATAGGTAAGGACTGCCTGTTTGTCCCGGTTCTTTTCCATCCGTTTGTGTTCTACCCTCAATAAAACATATTAATTAACTTTTGTTTTGAGACCTTTCTACATGCTAATGGATCCCTGAATAAGTCAGGGAACCCAATATCATTCAACACTGACTCAACATAATTAAGCCACCTAATCCTTCTGTGGTTTTCGAGTTTTAAGCAATTCCTTATTATACTTTGCGTCAGGGTCACCGTATCCCTCCACCAGATTGAGTGCCACAATAGGATCGGGGCTAACCGAATTGAGTCTGAGATGTAGGGCAAGCCCAGTTCTATGTGTAAGATATAGTTGGGGGAAGTGGGGGGGCCCTACTAGAGACTTAAAAAAGCTGTTTCCAATAGTTTGGAGTGAGTCTATTGATGCCATACCCCAGACGTCTGCCCCATACTTTGCTGCGGCCTTTGTCTTGGCCTAATAAATATTCTTTATAGGGAGTAATGGTCTGGCTCCCAGCTTTTTGGAAAAAGATTTTATGGCCGAAAGGCTTCTCTCCATTCCCAGCATCCTTCCCTCCACCAACTTTGACCACGTTAGGTTTCTGTCAAAATGAACCCCCAGGTAAGGGAAGGTATCAACCACCTCGATTCTTCCGGAATCCGCGTAGAGGTACGGGGTTTTGTCTCTTTTTCCAGCCCCTGCTATAATAGCAAAAGATTTAGTTTGATTAACTTTCAAATCTATTGAATCCATGAAGGACACATACGCAGTTATGAGGCGTTGGAGGGCTAGCCCCGTTCTTGCGATCAACACCGCATCGTCCGCATAGGCCAATATAGGTAGCAGGTGTGAATCAAACACTGGAACATCCCATGTAGCCCCCAGAAGGGCAGCCTCAACTCCATTTGTATAAATAGAAAAGAGGAATGGGGCAAAGACGCAACTCTGCCTTACCCCCCTAGCGATTTTAAATAGGCGGGTGCAATCCACGTTTTTGGCATAGCGGACCAATGCCGTGGCATTTGAGTATAGCTGTCTAATGAAGTTAATTATGGCTGGTTCAACCCCCATCTCCACCATTATGTTCCATAGCTTGTCTTGGACCACGCAGTCAAACGCTGCTGACAGGTCCATGAACGCCATGTAGATCTTCCCTTCCTTCACTCTAGTATATTTATCTATTATCATCGCTAAATTCAAGCACTGATCTTCAGTACCCTTTCCCTGCTGGAACCCAGACTGCGCCTGGATTAAGATGTTATTCTCCTGGGCCCACCCCTCTAGCATAAAAGGGAGTCGCCCCATGAGCTTTGCTGTGGTGTCCAACAGAGAATTTGGTCTGTAGTTCTTTGGATTTGCCCAATCCCCTTTTTTGTATATTGGGACGATTACACTTGTTGACCATGAAGGGGGAGGGCCTACCAGGGATATGCTATTAAGAACATTTATTAGTAGGGGCACCCATAGGTCCGGGGTTTTCTGAAAGAAATCAATCGGGACCCCGTACGGTCCTGGGGCCTTTCCAGGGCAACACAGCATCAGGCCTCTTCTCACTTCGATGAGTGAGAAGAACAGTGAAACATGTGAGTTTGGCTCTCTAGTACACGATGATGTGGCAGGGTGGATACTTGGGGCAAAGATGTTTTCAAAATGGGCCACCCATGCATTTCCGTCTACATTAATATCTAATGAGGGGTCTCTAGAACTTTTGAAGCGGGTGCATTAATTATCTTTCAAAATTCTCGACAGTTACCCGTATTGGCCGCAACTTCAAGCTCCGTCCAGACCTCATCCTTGATGGCTCTTTCCCTACTTTTTCTTGCTAGGTTATAATCGGCCCACAGTGATCTTATTTGGTCCGAGATTCTGGGTTTAATTTTCAGGGCTGTCATTAATGCCTTCCTCGCCTTTGAACAAGGAGAGTCAAACCAGCCCTTACCTCGTCCAGTATTTGGCAATTTAAAGCGTGTAAGAGTCAATTTTACTTTCTCTAAAAGACCACTAAAAGAGGACACCACTGCCCTTGGATGAGGCTCGACTTCCAGGCAAATGGATATATTATCCTGTATAGTCGAAACAATTTCTGGGACCAGCTTAATTTTATCAATTTGAGCCCACTCAAGTTGAAACCCTTTTTCCTTGCCACGATTGGTGCTCCAAATTTCTGATGGGAGATCGAGTCCCTTGTGGATACACTTAACTGTAAGGATAAAATGGCATGGTCACAAAAAATCGTGAATTGATTTTCTAACAGGGTAGCCCTAATGCTGAGGGGGTTAGTAACTATAATATAATCAATCGTTGATTCATACCTGTTTCGCTGGAAGGTTCGCCCTGGGTTACCTAATGGTGAGTTTGGGTCATTAATTATTGCCATATTAGAGGAGGATAAAATCCTATTCAGGCAGTTTCCGTATTCAGTGTGGGTGAAATGATATGTTGGATTTCCCCCTAGATCCTCTAAACCACAAACGGGGTCTTCATTGTATTTACAGAGGTGTATATTAAAATCGCCCAGCCAAATGATATTGACTGCCTCGTTCTTGAGGTTGCTTAAGTGGTTATCTATTGCCTTATTTACCTCACCTGCCACTAAGTGCATATTTGCCCCAAACTCATTGTTGTAAAAATGTATTAGGAACCAAGTGCCTTCATTTGTTACCTCTAATGTTAACAAGTGGAAATGTAGATTCAGCGATTCAAACTTTTTTACTTTTACTGGTAGAGTATTTGGAATTAGGGTCAAAAGACCCCCCCTTGGCCCTCCCTAAGTGTGAAGGTTTAGCCAGTGTTTGGAAGGAGCGATATCCGTTTATAAAAATAGGCGCCGTAGACTATGTCTCCTGAAAGCATGAAATGTCGTGATCTTGACAGATTTTTTGCCAGTTATCATCACCTAGTTTTGGGACAATACCCGCCACATTCCAAGATGCTATTTTGAAAGTGGTTTTGTTTGCCCCCAGTTGTTTGTTCACTATCTTTGGGCTCTCTTGAATGTCAGGGACCAGGATATCCTGGATATCACATCCTTCTAAACGTTTTCTCTCCGTTGGGCATAGTCAGTCGCATGATTCTAGATCAGAAAGAGGGGCAAATCTATTCTCCAACCTCAGACCCTGGGCCACGGAGTTTCCTATTGGGTTTAGCCATGTCTGGGCATCCCTCTGTTGGGGTCTGCTTCCTGCGGCCGGCAGGAAAGGGGGTCTATCAAAGTATTCCAATGAGAAAACAGTAATCTGGGAGCCCTTAGATGGAACTTTATATGGGTACACTAGAAGGGATCTAACAACACAAATTCATTATTAAAATGTATCACCACACAATCTCCCAGCATTGCTTTCCTTGATGTACCCAACCATCCTATCTTTCTAGCCATGATGATTTGGTTAAAGAGACAACAGCCTCTTCCCCCCGCTTCGCTCAGATGACACATCAGCCAGTGAAGGACTTTGGATATTAGTTGGTCAGTCGTTTCTAGTTGGCCCTCCCTCAAAAGGGGTACATTCACCAGCACCAATACAAGTGGGGATGCTGCCGGGGGGAGGTGTAGAGTCTGATGTCCAGTGGTGATGGTTCCAGCTTTGAATCTTTCCCCCCTCAGGTGGTCATCCCTCCTCCTCGGCCCTGGCGAGATTAAAACCCGACTTGTCGAGGCAGTGTTAGGATGTAGATTTTGCGTGGCCTCCCCCAATGGGTTCTCCAAGTGAACGTTAGGTTGTTGCAAAGATGTTTGAATATGGGGGTTGTGGTAGTATGGGTGTCGGGATTGGGGTATGCGGGGTTGTCCAAGTTGGTATGAGCAGGAACTATGTTCAGAGGGTAAGGACTCGTTTCTGGTTTGCGGGTCCCCGCCGGCGAATATAACTCTGGGCCAATGCTGGGACCGTTCCTAGCAACCGATGGCTCAAGAGAGCAGAGATTATTTGTGGCCTGCGACTCCAATTGGACTAACTTCTCTTCAATCTGGTTTAACTTCAATAGGATGGGATTCAACATGGCAGAGACCATATTTTCTAGTCTCTGCCACGTATCATCGTCGTTTGTCAATTGGAGCAAAGTTGGAGGTACCGGGGCAGTTGATCCACTTTGACCAGTTTCCATTTCATCAGCCCCCCTTGTTTTGGCCAATCTAGAGACTTTCGCTGGTTTCTGTCTCTGTGGCCCGCCACCCCTTTTTCTCTTTCCTGGTGGTTCGGGGTTAACGGCCAGGTGTTTTTTCAGCCCCATGCACCTGGTGGATATTTTTGGAGTGCTAGATGACATTAAGGGTGGTGGTTCTTGGAGGGTAGGATCCACAAGTACTCCTGGTTCAGGTAGGAGAGGTTGTATGGGCGAGTTAAGTGTAATTTGGCCCCCTAAGGAAGATCGCTTCTGAAGAGTGGGCTCCCAGGATAGACGTAGTTCAGTCTGTTCTATCTCATGGCTTGAAACAGACGCAGCCCTTGTTAATAATGCATCAAGGGTTCCTGCTATTCCTCCACCCGCCTGGTTTCTCTGCCCCTTACGCTTGGTCACTTTAGAGAGAATAATAGAATTGAATGTATTTAAACTGTCTGTGCACAGTACCTTAATGGAGTTGACGTTGTTAGAGGGGGGGCCCAGCCCAGCTTCCTCTGGACACCGACGAGCGTGGACGGGCCCGCCCTTGGCCCGGGCTTCACCCGGGCATGGCCCAGGCGCATCCCGTGCCGCGGGCTGGCAGTGCTGTTCTTATGCGTGACCACGCGCAGAGGATGGCGGGAGTTGTAGTCTCCTCGGGGGTGCTCCGGTGATTCTCCCCGTTTCGTCCCAGGCAAAAGATGCGGCTACACCAGCTGAGGGCTGGCGGTGCTGTTCTTATGCGCGACCACACGCAGAGGATGGCGGAAGTTCTAGTCTCCTCAGGGGTGCTCCGGTGATTCTCCCCGTTTCGGTCCCAGGCAAAAGATGCGGATACACCCGCCGCGGGCCAGCTGTGCTGTTCTTATGCGTGACCAAGCACAGAGGATGGCAGGAGTTCTAGTCTCCTCAGGGTTGCTCCGGTGATTCTCCCGTTTCGATCCCAGGCAAAAGATGCAGCTACACCCGCCGCGGGCCGGCGGTGCTGTTCTAATGCACGACCACGCACAGAGGATGGCAGGAGTTGTAGTCTCCTCGGGGTGCTCCGGTGATTCTTCCCATTTTGGTCCCAGGCAAAAGATGCGGCTTTCAATCATGCCACAATGAGTTTGCTGTTTTACTAATTTAATGTACAAGAATTGTATATAAAAAACCCTTGATTTTGAGAACTAGCCAGATTATTTTGGACCTTCCTTTACTGCTAGAGATGGTCTCAGATTTCCTTGTCATTCTGACAAAGGGATTTGAGAATTATTTATTTTTGGGATGCTACCCATTTTTTCTCTACTTTTTAAAGCTCACTTGGGGCTTAGAATTATTTTTAATTTTGACTACTCTGTATAACTCTGCACTTGAGCCTTCATGACATTTTTTCTGCACTGCTTGATTTTGGCAATTTTGTAATAAAACCATTGAATTTTCCTCTGATCACAAACTCAGGGGCTGATTACGAAGGCGGTGAACCCGCCACCGACAGGCTGTCGATGGCGGGTTCACCACCATCGTGGGGCAATTCTCCACCCGCCAAATCACAATGGCAGGCGGTTCCGTGGCAGTCGGAAACTCCTTGAGCCCACCGGTGCTGCAGAGGCCCTCGTATTCCCTGAAATGGGGGTGGTGCCTACCAGGCACCGCTGTTGGGATTACAATGGTCCATCCCCACCAGCCTTTCCATGGCGATACACCCGCCATGGAAAGGCTGGCGGGATGGACATTGGGGGCCCATAGCGGGCCCCCCTTCATCCAGGGCCCTTACTTTTGGGGGTAGGGGGCACCTATAGTGCCCCCCTACATTTCCCTGCACCATGTGGCAGGCACCGCATAGATGCGAAGGAACCTCACATGATTCCTATTCGAGCTGCACAGCCAAATTCCTCACTGAATGAATCCAATAAATCGAAATTTATTTGTTTAATCTTCACTTTTTTCACTGTTTTCTCCTTATCTTTTTTCCTTGTTTAATTAAATTATAATGGATTCATTTTACTCATTTCCATTTTGGTACGAAATTCTCCATCAAAACACAGGAACTGAGTCCGTTTCCACATGTCACGTCTTTATTTTAAAACCCAATGCATTTCGAGATACTTCCCTTCATCAGGGGCATCGTGACATGTGTTTATCTTCACTCGTAAGAACTCAAATTTTGCCCCTTATCAACATAGTTAGACAAGAAGTTAAATGCCACTTGAATTTTCCATGATGTGCTTCCGCACGTCTCTCCTTTGTTGATCATGACAACTCACAATGGCAGGCGGTTCCGTGGCAGTCGGAAACTCCGACCGCCATGCATCAAATGGGCTCCTTGAGCCCACCGGTGCTGCGGAGGCCCTCGTATTCCCTGAAATGGGGGCGGTGCCTACCAGGCACCGCTGTTGGGATTACGATGGTCCATCCCCACCAGCCTTTCCATGGCGATACACCCGCCATGGAAAGGCTCGCGGGGATGGACATTGGGGGCCCATAGCGGGCCCCCCTTCATCCAGGGCCCTTACTTTTGGGGGTTGGGGGCACCTATGGTGCCCCCTACATTTCCCTGCACCATGTGGCAGGCACCGCACGGTGACTGCCACATAGTGCAGGGAAATGTAAAACGTACCTTTTTTACATTGCAGCCAGCAGCACCCGCCGCAATGTAAACTAAGGCAGGTGCGACCCCGTGGTGGCGGACGCATCATAATATCCCCTGTGGGACCTCCGCCTTGTAGGTGGGCGGACCCACTCCCCAAGACCATGGTGGATGGACTGAAGTCCTCTGCCATCGTAATCAGCCCCTCAGTTCTTGAGTCGTCCCAATGACTGATTTTGCTAATTTTCTAACTTACTATTGTGGAGGGCGCTTTTGTGCATATGATCAACCTGGAGTAGAACTGCCTGAGGCAAATTTTAGGGTGATCTGAATTTGGGGGTGTCCTAAATATTGGGGTACATGACTCTGCTTCCACACCTGTAACTCCACCAATCCCCTTTTGTACAGTTGGATATTTTATCTAGATTCACAATGGAGGTGCAACCCTACCCCTCATTTTTTACATACTGTCTATAATAGTATTTTTACGTTCAGAATGACAAACAATCTATGGCCTCTGGTGGCAAAGGTGTCCAATACACTGACAATGTGTTGTTTGCATAGGTATTCTGTGCTACAGTTGAATGAGACAGCTGAAGCACTCTGGCTAGCAGACACAAGCTGCTTTGCAGGGCTATTGAGTGATTTATAAATACATCATTGTATTTCTACTTATAGGTAGATTAGCCAATGGATCTGTGTTTGTTTTTTTAATACGTATAAGCAGTCCTTTCACTTTTGAAGTCTAATATACTCAAAGTGTGATGTTAGTGGGTGACAAAGTAGAATGTTACTTAGTAGGCAAAATTGGTCATCTTTTCCATTCCTTAGCTTCAATTAATCAAAAGGGAATGGATCACTTGTCCTGTAGTGTTACCAGGGTCATAGGTACTGACCGTCTTAAAAAACCCTCATTCACGTACCGTGGGGCAGAGCGGTATATCTTGATTATCCGCTTAAGTAACTACATGAAAAGCATCATCATGGGGTGGAGAGGTGTGGTGCAGCGGCCAGGGCAGCTGACTTCGGAGCACAGGGTTCACGGTTCGATCTCCGGCGGCAGCTCAGCTCAGCACCATGTGACTCTGGGCAATAGCTCACTTAATTTCCACTCCGGCCCCCAGCGCCTTGAGACCCGTAAGGGTGAGTAGCTGCGCTATATAAAAACGGACTTACATTTATCATATGCTTTCCTCCACCTGGAGGGAGACCAACTGGTGATTACAGTAGTGATCAGAAATGAAAGTGAAGTCAGTTTAAAATTACCTCCATCTCTCCGAAATGAGTCTTTATTCTATTGGAGATGGGGCAAGGTTAAAATAAAGAAGTGGTGAGTGTCTAGAAGGGCTACTATTCTATAGCACCTACTATGAGAACGTGAGTGGTCAACATGTTTCAGCCTTTACTGTGCCCTGTCGGGTCGGAGGGCTTTCTTCAGGACCAGATTATGGCACGTAACTATTTGGTGACGTGCTGAGGTAAGCTTTGCACTTACCCTTCTTCGCAGTGAGCTAATGGGTCACTGGGTTGTTATTGATCTATAGTACCTATAACTTGTTGTGCAGCGTAATTGCTTCCTCGGGGGACGAGCGGAAATCCATGCTCATTGTCTCGAGGAGTCGAGGTCACGACTTGTGCTCGCTCCGTCTTCCGTCTTCTGTGCCCCGGTGACCAAATTATCAAATGATGAAGATGTAGGTCTGCTACTGGTGTTTGTGTTTTGAGTGTTAAATGGTTTGTGTGATTAAAGGAGTGTCTTCGGTAGTAGAAGCTGCAGGTATTGTTGTTGAGTCAACATTGTTCAGGTGTGTGTTGAAAAATACATCTGCTGTCGGAAAACACAGTCCTCCATTGCTGTCCTCCATTGTGAGGGTCACTCTGTCCCACTCTGATGGCAAACAACTCTAAATATGGCAGGCGTATGTTCGCCATTCTAATGTTGACAGAGGGGTGTCTACCAACAATCGGTGGGGACACTGACAACAGAGCACTGAAGGACCACTGACAGACTGTCCTCCATCATGATGGATGGCAGGCCATCAGGCCAAACCCTAAATATGGGGGATGGATAAATGCCAGCCTGTCAAATGGAACAGATATACTATGATGGAGGTGCAACTGTCTGTCCACCAAACTGTAGATCAGGCCCTAAAATCCTTCATAAATATATTAAGTTCACTGCAAATAAGCCGTTGAGCCACAGAATTTGAATATATTTGACATATTATGTCTCTAAAATTAATTTGCATTTTAACAGGATATACAGAAAATAAAATATTTGGGAAATCCCTTTAATAATAGTTTACTGCGAAATGTGTTTCATTCATCACCCCGTGATTTAAGGGAAGAAACCTTAGTACAAATATCTCAAGCGTTCTTAAAGTTAGAATCACATCTATTGCAGTCCTCAAATACCAAGGGAACATGTCTAGGAGTAAAATACCTCCATCACTCGCCTGTAGCTCTTAGTTTTTTCTTGCTAGACCATGTTTCCAATACCAGATTTGTTTCTAGGAAAAGCACAACAAGGGCATTGTTCCCTTGGTAACTCTTCCTATTTACTACATATTTATCAGCACAACCCATGAAACCTTTGTTCACAAGCAACACCTTCAGCAATTATTAAACGACGTTTATTTATGTGCCTGTCACTTCTCCAACTATCCTTGGAATTGAAGAGAACATCAGAGTCACTGAGCAATAGCATTATCCATGGAAACTCGGAATAAATAAAAGCTTGTTTAAACAAGGCCGAGTCCCATTTTCCCTCGTTCAGACATGACAGAGTATTTCAGAGCGTGAGCTAACGCAGCCGAGGCATGCCATCAACAATGTTATTGTTAAACAAAAGTAGAAAAACAAGAAAACCATGTATTGAACACGACTACAACTGTATCCCCACACAAAGGAAGAAAGAGCCGAAAGATAGAGTTGTCCGTGCCACAATATGGCGCACTCTGGGTTATTATGTCTGCTTTAGAAAATAGCAAGAAACATTGCCATGGCATTGGATTCTTTTCTAAAAAATATTTATACTGTGGACAACTGAAGACTGCAGTGTGTGCGCCAACCTGCCCCAATTAGGTCTTCAGAACACAGGTGTGCAGCAGATAGTTGAGCAAATCAAGGCGCAGCCATGCTGCAGAGCTCTCGAACCTTTCCGTAGCGTATCGAGGCTTCGATTTATTGTTAGCAGTGCATTTTTTATTTTCCATTATTAATGCGAGCTCTCTGTTCTCGATTCCATGAATGAGAATCTCATACAGTTCAGTTGTTTCCTTTACATTTTGATATCTGAAGTTCTTCCCGTCCCATTATGTAAGTAGAATTAACAACAGCAGAAGAATGAAAAGAAAAACAGCTGGACGGGGGTTGACGCTTTTTCATGGAATAGGGAAACTTGCAGCTCTGCACATGCAGCACAGCAAGTCCTAAAATGCAAACAAAAACACAACTCGGTGAGCTTGTAATGCCTTAGATTTGACTCAATAAATCAGTGCTTGCTTGGGCAGCAATGTGTTTCCAGTGACTCCGTGGGAGGTGCGGGCTGTGAACAGATACTTGATGCTACATGTTACAGTTCTGGACGATGCAGTTACCCAGGAACACTTGTAGTCTGCTCAGTGCAATTTTTGGACAAACTCCGTCTTCATTGCAAACACTGACTTCGGATCTGACACAGGTCTACTGGTGCCTTGTTACTTGTAATGCTGCTAATTTATATACTGCTCTCGAAAAGACTATACTGTATAGTTCCCTTACCTTGCTCTGCCACCACGAGTGAGCCAATGGAAAGGGCATGGGCACCTCTTTGGAGACGTCTGCCTTTCCTAATTAAAGGAACATTTTGTGGGTTTTTGTTTGCATTTTAGGACTAGTAGTTTTTTCGATCCCATTGTAAAATCAGGTCCACAAGTCCTACAGTGCTAAAATAAATCCTGGCATGGGTGAGCTTCTCACGTCAGAGCCCTGTACTTTCTGGCGACTGTGACTTATGTTTTGTAAGTAAGTACAGCTACTTAACCTACTACAGGTGTCTTGGAGGGGGGCAGAGCCTCTCACCTTGCTCCGTGGGCGTTGTTGCCAGGTTTTCCCGGTTCACGTGCCGCTAGTTAGGCCACTCCGGATTATTTTTTTAGAATTCTGGCACTTGTAGTCGTATTACAAGTCCCAGAATTCTAAGGAAAAAGGGACATGCTTAGCTAGGCACGGGTGAACCTAGAAAACTTGGTAGCTATGCCAGTGAAACGAAAAGAGAGGGCTCAAAATAACTCACAAGGCGTTCTTCATCCCCAAAAGTGAGTTACAGAGTTTTTCTGGGACTAGTTTAACGTTCTTTTGGTTGTTTGCAGCAATGTTCTTTGTGGCTCAAGGTGTCGAACCATTCAGTAATGAAAACAGGATCTGTGAGATTTTGTGAGACTGTTGTTTACCTATTTTCGTTTTCAGTTTTCACTTACAAAAAAATATCAACGAATGCCTTTGTGATTCCTGATTACTGTTCATTGCCCTGCATTCTTCGTGTAGGGTTTCCTATCTTAAGCACAATTAATCGCCTGAAATTATACCCGTGCTCACAGAATTGACGTCGGGTGAAAAAAATGAGTCATTACCCCCTCATGGGTCCTCCCCGTCCCAGTCCTTACAACGTGAGGCAGTCCTGCCTCCACCCAGCCAATCACAACGCCAGTATTCAAAAGCTTACATAAGCCCCTCCCACCTACCGCCATGCCTGTTTTTTTCTGCTCCGACGGCGGTCGGAACGCTGGTGCTCCCGGTTCCTGTTTCTGTTTCGGATTTTCTTCGGGACGGTGCCGTGAGTGTTTCAATTGCAGTTTTATGCTTCTGCATTTTTACTGTATGTTTTTCACGTGGGTATTTCATTTGCAGTTTTATACTTCTGCATTGTTTGCTGTGTGATTTTCTCTCGGCGCGGCCGCTCCGGTCCCCCGGTCGGCCGCGCTCCTGTTCTGGGGTCAGGGACGCTCCCCGTTCATGTGCTGGGCTGGGGCGAGGAGTTTTCGTGGTGTCCTGGCCCCGGGTCGTTCCGGCGCTGTGGCTCTAGTGCAGCGTCCGGCCCCTCGGCCTTGGTCTTTTGACCTGAGGCTGTGGGTGGAGACTACAGGGCTGCCCCTTTTTATCTTTCATTTCACCGGTCTCACGTTGCGTGATTTGGTGATTGGGGGCAGTGTTACTTGGAGGTTGCTGGGCTCTTCCTTTGTTGTGTGGTGAGTTCCTGTTTGGTTTGCTCGGGTTCGCTCACCATGTGTGAAGGGGCTTCTTCACCTGTGCCTGCTTGGGCTGTTTTCCATGCGGCATAATTTCCTGGTTCTGCTGGTGGATGACGTTTTTGCGGATTCTGGGGCTGCGCTGTATGCTGTTAAGGGGTTCGAACCCTGCCCATGCTGTCATATTGCCCTGAGGTGGTGATGTTTCATTCTGTGCTTTTACGCAGTTGCTCATTTCGGCTGTCCAGTCTGCGCTGCCGGAGCCTGCGGTGCGTTGTCCTGAGGATGATGTTGGGGACTTGGTCGATTCCCCTTTTGGGATGGTACATCCCTGGCCGATGTCCTGTTGGATATCCTGACTTATGCATGGCTTCCGGCAGTTGCGCAGGGTATTCCGCGTTTTCTGGGTTAGCGGTTTTCGCCTGGCGGACTTTGTCTCAGACTTTCCTGCACATATACTGCTTCTCCTTTTGGGGTGCATACTGGCTCTTGTTCGGCCTGTGCTTCGCTGGTCGTTCTCATGGGTTGTGTGGAGTTGTTTGGCTGTTTACGGGTTCTGGGGGACGCTCCTTCCTGTCTTGACTCGGTGGGTTGCGTCTTCTCCTCGGCTGTCGTGGCACTGGCGCCTTGGTCCATTGTCTGTTTTCTGTGGCTCCTTGGCTTTTGGCTCCCTCTACTGACAGTCTGTGTGGTGGTGCCCTGTCTTCCTCTCGGCCCTTTCATGGTCGGGTGGGGGGGCTGTGTTCCATTTGGTTCCCGGCCTCTGATGTGCCTGCGGCTGCCCCTGGGTGTTGATCGCCCGGGGTTTTGGGTATTGTTGTGCCCTGGAGGGGTCTCCGTGACCTGGTGGTTGCGGTTGCGTCTCTTCTTCTTTGGGTCTTTGTTCCACTCCTGGTGTTCGTCTGGTAGTGGGTTCCCTGTCTCCGTTGCTGTTGTGGTTTTGGGGCCTTGGATCCATTGTTCCTGGCTTGTTGGTCCGGTCTGCTTTCCGACTGGTGGGTCCTGTCGGTCTTCGCTCTTGGTTGCCGGATTCTTTTCCAGGGCCGTCCCCCTTTTTGGGCTGTTTTCATGGTTGCTCCATTGTCCTTTGGCCCGTGTTGCGTTTTTCCTCCTTCTTTGGGCGTTGGCCTGTTTTTGTCTCTGGGCACTGTTCGGCTGGTTCCGGTGGCGGAGCGGGGCCAGGGTTCCTCTTCCTCTCTGATCCTGGCCGTGGCGCCCATTGGTTCCTTTCAGCACGGTTCTGTGTCCCGGGGTTTTGTACGGGTTGGTGCCGCTGGGCGGTTGTTCCCCTTGCGGTCTGTCGTTCCCCTCTTCCTGGTGGGTGTTTTTTTGGCTTCCCTGGATTTGGGAGTTGGCTGTTTTTCACGTTCCATCCTTCCGGCTGGTCCGCGGTTCCTGCGGTCTTTGGATGGGTTCCTTTACCTGTTTTCGTGTGTTGACTTTCGGCCTCTCTCCTGCTCCCCGGGTTTTTCCGCGGTGCTGGCTCCTGCTGTGCAGGTTTTTGCTGAATGGCAATTCCACCCTGCAGGCACCTGTTCTTCTGTTCTTAGAAGTTGTACAGGGTCCGGCCTGGTCCATCCCTGGATGGGAGGCCGCTTGGGATGGCCAGGTGTTGTAGGTTTTTTCCCTATGTGGATTTTGTCCGGTTTCTGCTTCCACCCTCCTTGTGGCTATTCTGGCGATATTGGCGTTGTTGGCCTTGTTCCGGTTTCTGGGGTTTGTATTGGTTCTGGCCATTTCTCATCTGGTTCCTGTTCTGGGCCTTCAGTTTCTCCGGGCCTGTTTGTCACTTTGCAGGGGGTTGTGTTCTCCCTCCGGCTCGGTTCTCTTCCCTGTTGACTCTTTATGGGTCCTGCTGGGTCACCCTTCTGACCCGGTTCGGGGTTGGTTGCGGATCCGGGGGTGGTGGCTGCCTCCACGGCTGTGGTTCCTTGGGCTTGCCTGCTCCTCTTGTCCTTGGTGTTTCTTCTGTTTGACTCCTTGGGTCCTTTTCCATGCAGGTTCCGTGGCTCTGGTTCCTCTCTCCCCTGTTCTGGTTCCTGTTTTGGCCTGGTGGCTTTGCTCTCCCAACCTGGTGTATGGGGTGCGTTTTCAGCTCCCTTCTCTCCTCTTGTTGTCCTCGGACGCCTGTCCTTGGGGGCCACGTTGGGTTCCTTGGTGGCCGACGAGTCTGTTGATTCGTGCTGGCATTCCGGTGGCTCATTGTTGCTTGGGCCTTCTTGGGGGGACCAGTTGCATGTCTCTGTTCTTGCTGGCTTCCGTGTTTTGTTCCCACGAAGCTATGGCTCATTGGTTTGTCTTGTGCCTCTGGTGGCACTGGCTCCCACGGCTCTCTCTGGACGGTGTCTCCTCTGTTGGCTTTGCGTTTCTGTTCGGGAACGTCTGCGTTTTCGTTCGTGGACGCGGCTTGGGCCGTTTCCTCCCGTCCTCTGTTTTGTGCCACCTGGTGCTCGCTTAGGCGGCGCATTTTCTTTGTTTGGTTCGATTTGGTGTGGATTTGCATGGCCCCTGCGCATTTCCTTGGCCTTCGGGTTTTCTGTGTGCCTTCTCTCCTGTTTTCTCCTCCCGTATACTCGGGGGATGTGGGGAGGTGTGTAGGTGTCTGTATCGTTGGCCTCGCTGTCTTTGTTTTCCGCTCCTGCTGCTGCTGGCGGGGGACGGGTTTGGCCGGCCTCCCTTGACTCCGGCTCCGCTTTTGGGTCTGCAGCTGGTTTTTGCCCTGTCTTTGTCGCTTGCTTCTGACGGCCTGGCTCTTGTGCGGCTGTCGTTGGCGTCTTTGGGCTGTTCCTCTGTGGTGGCTCGTGACATCCGGTTGTCGCGTCGGCCTTCGACCCTTGGGTGCTATGGTCGTCATTGGGGTTCTTTTGTCTCTTGGTGTTCTTCCCATTGGGTGGATCCTGTGCTGGGGGATCTTGCTTCTCTGTTGGAGGGATGTTTTTTTTTACAGAGCCTTGCCCCTTCCGCTTTGTCTGCTCAGTGGGTGGTGGTTCGTGCTTGTCGGGGTCCTGGGGCCTCCTTGGTGATTTTGCCCCTTTGGTGAGTCTGTTTCTTCAGAGCTTTCGGCTTCGTCGGCCGGTCTCTCCTTTGCTCGTGCCTTCTTCGGTTTTGCCTGCTGTTTTGGGGGTCTGCTGTTGCCCCCTTTTAAGCCATTGCTGGTAGTGGACTTGTTATGGTTGTCCGCTACGGTGGTTTTTGCTGGCCCTCACCTCCGCTCGTCGGTTGGGTGTGTTGGGTGCATTGCTCGTTTCTTTTCCCTATTGGATGTTCCTGCCGGATCGGTTTGTTTTGAGGCTTGTTCCGGCCTTTCTGCTTGTGGTTTCTTCCTGTTTCCTTTGGCAGCTGGAGGTGTTTCTTCTTGGTTTGCCTGCTGGGGTTCCCTTGTTCCCCCTTCCTTGGTTGTTCGCTGGACTCTCCAGTTTTCCCTCTCTCGTTCCCTGGAGTTTTCAGTTTTCTCCTGCCGTTTTTGTCTCCTGTGGGGGTGTGACTCGGGAGATGTGGGTTTTCGTTTCTACGGTTGGTCGGTGGGTGCGTTTGGCGGTCTGCCTGCCTTTTCGGTCCTTTGGATCTGGCTTCCCCGTCTCTGGTGCTGGGTCGTTCGGTGCGTTCTGTGTCTGTTTCCTGGGCTGGGACGGCGGGGTTTCTATCCAGGAGTTTGTTGGGCGGCCACCTGGCTGTCCCTTCACGTATTTGTGCTGCTTTATCGGCTTGATATTTTACATGCCTCTGCTGGCTGTTTTTCTGTTGGCGTCTTGAGTGCTGCTGTTCCTTGATCTTTAAGGATTTGCCTTTGCATGGATCCCTGGTGTAGTCCGTTTTTATTGGTTCTCTGCTTGTGAGTTCCTCACGTTGTAAGGACTGGGACGGGGAGGACCCATGAGGGGTAATGTCTTGTTACTTACCGGTAATCTTCATTACCCCGATTAGGGTCCTCCCCGTCCCAGTCCTCTACCCTCCCGCCCTCCCGCTGTGTTTGTGTCGGAGTCTTGTTGATAACAGGCATGGCGGTAGGTGGGAGGGGCTTATGTAAGCTTTTGAATACTGGCGTTGTGATTGGCTGGGTGGAGGCAGGACTGCCTCACGTTGTAAGGACTGGGACGGGGAGGACCCTAATCGGGGTAATGAAGATTACCGGTAAGTAACAAGACATTAACCTTTTTGATTCCTTTCTTCTCTGTATCGCAAATGAAACACAATTAATTCATTCTTCGAAGTGAAATACTCTTGAAGGAGAAAACTGAGTACTAACAAGTAAATCAGCAAAAATCTGTAGAAAATAATTACACTCCTGCCGCTGAAAATGAAGTGTTAATTGTGCAGTTACCAATGTATCCTTTCAGTTAAATACAGGTCAGAGGTTCAATAAAAGCTTTATTTCATTGTTCAAAGGCACATATGAGCCCCAGCAAAACTAACATTTGCTGGATGTGGAATTTGTGAGAAAAATTAGGTTCGTGTGAGGTGTGTCGCTATGCTTTCATGAGTAGACTTGTGACTCAGACCCTCAGTGTAATAGAAGCCACCTCGCTCTAAGACATCCAGTTCAGGACTTTCAGGTGACAACCTGAAGCATTCTGGGTGTTGTAGCCTTGTTTGCTTCAATTGAGCAAAATTAAACTAACACACCTCAGAGCAATGATTCGTAGGTTAGAAGTCCATTGCGAGAAACAGGGTCCATAATAACTTGGAGGAGGCGGGCATTCTTTGACCTGTAGATATCTTTGGTCTTTAATAAATGGGTGTTCGTATCAGAATCATTTAATGGGTATATTGTACCTTTGAACATGTAAATTAATTCTAAAAACAGTTAACATTGAATGTACTCGGGCTTGATAAGTACTGACCCTATCCACTATTAAAATGGTCAATCATCGGGATTTTTAAAGCGCAGTTATCACCCAGTGGGTATCCAGGCGCTGGGGCCAGGCAGCTCGGGGATCTCAGTCGAAGAGTCAGGTCTTGAGTCCTCTTTTGAATTCCTGGAGGGAGGGAGATGTCCTCAGGTGAATGGGGAGCCTGTTCCAGGATTTTGCATTAAGGTAGGAGAAGGAACAACCTCCACTGCTGCTGTGGCAGATGCAGGGGTTGTGGTCGAGACTGAGAGAGGTGTCAGTAGCTGTGTGAGTGACTAGGCCACAATGGAACGGCACCTGCCCCTTAATCCAACAAAAGTCCACAGTTTTGCACAAAATATCTGCTCAAGTGGAGTATTTTCTTTTGGTTAATTAGTAACTGCTAACTCACTGGGGAAATGTTCCTCCTCGACCAGGGCAAAACCGCAGCCCTCATCCTCCTGGACCTCTCGGCAGCGTTCAACACCACCTCCCACTACACCCTAACCACCAGTCTCCACGAAACCAGCATCCACGACAAGGCCCTCGACTGGATCCGATCCTTCCTCACAGGCAGAACACAGTGGGTCAGACTTCCACTATACCTCCGGGAACCAAGAAAGACCAGCTGTGGAGTGCCCCAGGGCTCCTCTCTCAGCCCCAACCTCTCCAACATCTACATGGCCAACCTTGCAACCAACGTCAGGAACCACAGACTCAACATCATCTCCTATGCCGATGACACACAGCTGATCCTCTCCCTCACCAACGAACCCAACGTCACCAGGCACAACTTCCGAGAAGGGATGAAATCTTTTGCCACCTGGATGAGAAACAGCTGCCTACAGCTAAACTCAGACAATACAGAAGTCCTTATCCTAATATCTACCCCCTCAGCATGGAACAATACCTGGTGGCCCTCTGTGCTATGAACTCCCCCCACCTCGACGGACCATGCATGAAACCTCAGCATCATACTAGATGCATCGCTCACTAGGGATCGCCAGACAACACAGTATCCTCTGCCTGTTTCAATACCCCCCACCTTCTGCTAAAGACCCTCAGATGGATCCCCACTGAATCCAGAAAGACCATCACTCACGCGCTCATCATCAGCAGACTCGACTATGGCAACACACTCTACGCCGGCGTTATCCAGAAAAACCTCCGCAAGCACCAGAATATCCAGAACGTCACAGCCAGACTGGCCCTCGACCACCCCTGGCACAGCCGCATCACTCAACACCTCCACGAACTCCACTGGCTCCCGGCAGACAGAAGAATAACCTTCAAACTCCACACCCACTTTTACAAGGCCCTCCACAACGCCGGACCAGCATACCTGAACAGCCGCCTCTCCTTCCACGCACTCAAAAGACACCTCCGCTCCACCCAGCTCGCCCTGGCCACCGTCCCACAGATCCACAAGACCAGAAGTGGAGGAAAGTCCTTGTACTTAATCACTGCCAAGACCTGGAACACACTACCCCTCCACCTCGGACTATTTCCCACGCTACCCCAGTTCAGGAAGGACCTCAAGACCTGGCTCTTCGAATGACCCGAGCACTTAGACGGATCTGCTCCCCACCTCCTCCCAGCGCCTGAGACCCTCATGGGTGAGTAGTTGCACTTTACCAACCCTTTATTGAGTGTGTATTTTATACTACATCTGTGTAATGGACCACGAGGAAATGGCTTCAGTGGCCTTGTGTGCATTTCAGCAATGTGATTGTTTTTTCTGCGTCTTTATCCAGAAATCTGTGATAACATGAATCCTCCTATAGAGAGGAAAATTAGACTACAAAAAGGTAAATCTCCATCAAACAAGGGTACTTCTGCTTAGCTATATGAAGTAAGTGCTTCTTTGTTTGGTGGAGATGTCCTCATATTCCTCGGCATGAAGACGACGTCACCAAAATTGGTGGGAAACGCACTGGGGGGCCTTTTGGTGAGCAGTCTAGAGGGTCGTAGCTTGGTCAGTAAGATTGGGGGGGTGAGCTTCAGATTTTCCAACATTTGTGCTGCCATATAATGTTGAAGTACACCATATGGAAAGAAGGGCACTTGAGAGGGACTAAAGGGGCCATGGAAAGGGAGATGAATGCTGATTGGTAGGAGTACTAAGCGAGAGAAAATACAACATTTAGTAAAATAATCAACATTTTTGAAGGAGAGAGTTTCTGTGCTTTTTTGTCTGTGTGTGTACAAATTCCTTGTGAAATCCAGCAGGCACCTCACTGTACCTACTGAAAACACCTATACCCAACCATTTTCCAGAAAATACATTTATTAAGGGGGTTAACACCTCAAAGACCCCTGCAAAGCTACGCCCCTGGCTGACTATCATCCTGGAAAAAGGTTAGAAGAACTCTACATACTACTATGGTGAGTGGGGAGGCCTGCCCAATTATTGGAAGGAGAGGGGGGCCATGCAGCCTCCCAACCTGGGCTGATTTTGTCACCAGGGACCCCATACCCCGGGACCTGCCCATAATGCAGTGGGGGAGCGGGTCTTCACCACCGCATCCCCCGTGGCCTGGCCTTGAAATGCTGGGTGCCTTGGAGCCCACCCAGGGCACCCTATCAGCAGTGTTGGTGACTGCAGGGGGAGCCTGAATACCCCTGCGGCCCCTACTGGCTTTCCGCTTCTAGGGGGAGCAGACATTGCTATTGCATTCAGGGAGCTGCTGGGAATGAAGCTCCCTGTGTGCAAGAGCAATAGTTTCATCTTTTTCCCTGCCCACAGGGAAAGAGATTAAACCTCTGCTTCCAGCAGGTGGGAGCACTTTGACAGCTCCCGCCCGCTGGAACCTGAGTGTTTCCTTTTGCTTGGCGGGAGCTGTCAAAGCCCCCGCAAAAATGTAAAAAAAAATGCTTTTTTGCCCAGGGCATGGGGTCAGAGTATTCCTACCCATCCCCCCCTTTCTTTTTTTTAAACCTTTTTTCTTGGACTCAGCTTCAGCCGAGTCCCAAAATGGCTGCCAACACTTCCTGGTTGAAGTGTTGGCAGCCAATCAGATCTCAGCACGAGATCTGGAGTGTTCGTAGAGCCTTCAAGTACCTAGATATCCAAATTTGTTTTTTCTTTAATATCTCCCAAACTACGGAGTGGATTTACACCAATTTACAAAAAGGTCACTTTATGGTCCTACAGCTACCTTTCTGCCAAATTTGGTGCATTTCTGTTCAGCGGTTCAGGCTGTAGTCATGTGTAAAATCCCTATGGGAATTTGCATAGGGACAACGCGTTTTGGGACCCCCCCATTTTTCCTCAGCCCTGCTTGATGAATCACCACAATACTTTCATGACAGCAGCTGAACCAACTGTCATACTAATTTTCAAACTTTCGTAAAGATTAGTCAAGCGCCGCCAAAGTTATTGGCAAAACAAAAAATGCTTTTCCTCTGAAAACAAGGTCCTAATTATATATCTGCCCACTGGCGACCGCCATTTCGGCCAAACCATTGGCTTTGATCACATACGCACTGCATAATCAAACTTTATCTTTTATAATCACCACGTGACAGAGCAAAGATGATGGTAACTGACAACAGACTAATTCATTGTTAAGATCAAGAAGTTAAAAAGACAGACCGGTGAAAACTGCCATAGATATACATATATGTGTCAAAGGCATAGACTACATTCTGCATGATAGTTAAATTCATGTCCTAATGATGTATATTGATTTTCAATAAATAATTATAAAGTCTAAAAGCCATAATGACCTCACATAAATATGTGCAAATATATAATATCATAGCCACTGCTGTTAGAACTACATATTGACATTTAGGCAATCACTTCTTGGAGAAACAGACCACTTTTTGAAATAATTACACTTATGCAGAGTTGTTGTAGAAACATGGGCAATAAATAGATGTATATATTTTGCCAATAGACCCAAAATTGTGCCCATAGTGAGCTTAGTCATTGCCACTGGACAAAATCATGATTATTAAAACACCCACCCAATATACCATGTTAATCCTAGTTTCTATATTTGTCTATAAAAAAAGAATTTTCCAAGAAACTATCCACACCATCTTGTTCTTGTAGTTGGCAATTGTGGCCCATCATAATTATATCATAGTAAAACACCACCTGTAATTCACATAAACCCAAATCGCTGTTTTTAACCATCAATACCCATTAGAAAAAAGTGCTATGTGCTAAAAGTGCAGAAAGAAATTAGAAAAATTATCTGGCAGCATAGGTTATGTACAATAGTTATCTCTCCCTCTCTTTCTCTCTCTCGCTATATATATGATCAGGTGCCTCTCCAATGGGATCATTCGAAAATTTATTTAAACATGCTAATGTCTGATGCCAAGCTGATAAGCACTGAAGAAGGCTAATATGCCGAAATGCATTTGCTTTAATAAATCTAATTCAACTGAGCGTCCCGTGAGTGCTCCGAACTTTGTAGCTTGAATATATATGTGACCAAGAGCTGTTTAGCTCGAAACGCGTCGTTTGTGCCCGGAATAAACATCTAACTTGAAAACTTGGATTGGTGTGGCTCGTGCTTACTATATCGTGTAGGCTTGGTGGTGGATATATATATATATATTCACTGAAAAAACCATAGGTTTTAGGGACAGTTATAGTTACAAATTAGCATTTAAAAAACCTTTGAAATTCACTGAAAAAACCATAGGTTTCAGATATGTTATAGTTACAAATTAGCATTTAAAAAACCTTTGAAATTCACTGAAAAAACCATAGGTTTTAGGGACAGTTATAGTTAGTTGGACATTTCACTCGTACAAAACCCGTGAAATTCCCCCGTTATAGTTAGTTCAGCTAACTATAACTCGCGCCTCGCAATGCACTGCTGATGACGTCACATATTACATCACTCATGACATGGTCAGTGACATCACTCATGACATCACTGATGACATCTCAAATGACATCACTGATGACATCACTGATGACATCATCCAGTGACTGTGTGTTTCTGTAAAGTTTAAATATTTTTAATATATATAGGAAAAGACGTATTGAAGAATGAATGGGTGTGTAAGTGTCTGTATGGATGATTTAGTAGGTGCGTGACTGACTGTATAAGTGAGTGATTTAAGGTATCTTACTGAATGCATGGGTTAGTGACTAAACTGGGTGAATGTCTGTATCCGTCTGTCTGTTGCTGTGTAAGTGGCTGCATGTGTTTGTGAATAGCTACATGAGTGTCTATATGAGTTATTGAATGGTTGTCTGAGTATCTGTATGGGTGCCTGAGTGTTTGTGTGGGAGGGGTGTGTGCGACTCTGTGCATAGATGTGTGAGTGGGTGATTCACTGGGTGGATGGTTTCAAGAGTGCATCTGTGATAGACTGTATGGGTGGGTAAGTGTGTGTAAGAGTGTGTTAGTGAGTGAATGTATGTCCCAGTGGTACATGTGTGAGTAACTACATATGTGAAAGCCAGTATATATGTGTGTTGGAGTATATAAATAGCTATAAGCGAGAGTGAGTGATTGTGATAGTGGCTGTATGGATGAGTGTGTGCTTGTATCAGTGATTGTATAAGAGCGTAACAATGTGCTAGTATTTGTATGATTAAGTGAGCTGGTGTGTGTATAACTGTATAGGTGAGTAAATGGCAGTGTGTTTAATTATTTGCATGACTGACTAGGTGTGTGAGTACCTCTATGGATGAGTGGCGGTGTTTGAGTGTCTATATAGGAGTAAGAGTGCATATGATAGTCCGGTACTGAGTGACCATAAGTATGAGTGACTGTACGGGTGAGTGAGTGGATGTGTGTGTGTAGACCTAAGAATCAGTGAGTGGGTATGTAGTTATTGGTGTTGGAGTGTCTATAGTTTTGCGAATGGCAGTCTGTAATTTAGATTGGGTGTATCAAAGGTTATATTAGGGTGTGAGGAGCTGCATCAGATTATCACGTGGATGATGTCATCAGTGATGTCATTTGAGATGTCATCAGTGATGTCATCAGTGATGTCACTGACCATGTCATGAGTGATTTAATATGTGACGTCATCAGCAGTGCATTGCGAGGCGCGAGTTATAGTTAGCTGAACTAACTATAACAGGGGAATTTCACGGGTTTTGTACGAGTGAAATGTCCAACTAACTATAACTGTCCCTAAAACCTATGGTTTTTTCAGTGAATTTCTAAGGTTTTTAAATGCTAATTTGTAACTATAACATATCTGAAACCTATGGTTTTTTCAGTGAATTTCAAAGGTTTTTTAACTGCTAATTTGTAACTATAACTGTCCCTAAAACCTATGGTTTTTTCAGTGAATTTCAAAGGTTTTTTAAATGCTAATTTCTAACTATAACGTGTCTGAAACCTATGGTTTTTTCAGTGACTTTCAAAGGTTTTTTAAATGCTAATTTGTAACTATAACGTGCCTGAAACCTACGGTTTTTTCAGTGAATTTCAAAGGTTTTTTAAATGACATTATTTAAATGTATTAATTTTTATATTAATTTTTTTCATACTGATTTACTACATTTTTAGAAACAATTTCTTTTACATATTTTATTTTTAAATTACATTGTAATTAAATTATACATTACATTACAAAAATACTTTCTCAGAATGAATTACTTTAGTTTAAATACTTAGCACATAGGCAATAGACTTTTAAGTACAGTAGTTACAGTTGTTGCAATGGGCAACACATTTTCAAACACAATGCAACATTCAGCTCAATGTGAATTTCTAGTTAAATGCAATTAGTTACTTTATGGATTACTTTTCTAACCACAGGACTGGATCCTAGATTCAGTCCTGGGACATCTCCTGTAAACAGTTGAGTAAAAGCGTTTTGGTTACAGTCGTGATTTTTAAGGAATATTATTGTATTTTAAAAGTTGACACTTCGAAACTTTTCCTCATAGAATCACCAATGTTATCCTATGGAAGGAAATTCACTTAGCAGGTAAAAACTGTTATCGTTACTTTTTCTTACTCAGTGTTGGATCCTGGATCCAGCACTGGTGCATCTCCTGTAAACAGTTGAAAAAATGCGTTTAAGTCATACAGGCGATTTTTAAGGAATATTTGTAGTTTGTGAAAATCGACACTTTGAAACTTTTCTGCTGAAAACCAGACAATGGATTCCTATGGAAGAAAATATAAGTTACTGGTAAGTACGGTTAAAATTACTTTTCAGGGTCAGTGCTGGGCTAAAAGATGCAGCACTGGGTTCTCTCCTGATAACAGGTGAGTAAATCGGAATTCGTATTTCGGCTGATTTTAGAAGAATAATTTAAAGTTCCAAAACTCCACACTTAGAAGAATTTTCAAGTGAAACCAGTCAATGTTAGCCTATGGAAGGAAATTCAAGTTACTGGTAAGTACGGTTAAAATTACTTTTCAGGACCAGTACTGGGCTGAAAGATGCAGCACTGAGGTCTCTCCTGATAACAGGTGAGTAAATCAGAATTCGGATTTCGGCTGATTTTAGAGGAATATTTGTATGTTTCAAAAATCAACACAGAAACTTTTTCAGCAAAAAGCAGGCAATGATATCCTATGGAAGGAAATTCAAGTTACTGGTAAGTACGGTTAAAATTACTTTTCAGGATTAGTACTGGGCTGAAAGATGCAGCACTGAGGTCTCTCCTGATAACAGGTGAGTAAATCGGAATTCGTATTTCGGCTGATTTTAGAGGAATATTTTAAAGTTCCAAAACTCCACACTTAGAAGAATTTCCAAGTGAAACCAGTCAATGTTAGCCTATGGAAGGAAATTCAAGTTACTGGTAAGTACGGTTAAAATTACTTTTCAGGACCAGTACTGGGCTGAAAGATACAGCACTGAGGTCTCTCCTTATAACAGGTGAGTAAATCGGAATTCGTATTTCGGCTGATTTTAGAGGAATATTTGTAGGTTTCAAAAATCAACACTTAGAAACTTTTTCAGCAAAAAGCAGGCAATGATATCCTATGGAAGGAAATTCAAGTTACTGGTAAGTACGGTTAAAATTACTTTTCAGGACCAGTACTGGACTGAAAGATACAGCACTGAGGTCTCTCCTTATAACAGGTGAGTAAATCGGAATTCGTATTTCGGATGATTTTAGAAGAATATTTGCACAATGGTGAAGGGAGGGGCGGGGCATGAGGTGACATCTGTGCAAACGCGCCCCGTGGCGCGTTTTAAGTTGGGGATTAAGTCCCCTTGAATCCTGAGGGTCCCTAGGGCCAACTAGCCCACCAGGAACCTCCAATATGCGCCAGGGGCTGCGTTGCAGAGACGTGTAGAGAGGCCACACCCCTTTACACCTCTCTGCAACGCAGCTCTGTGGCGTTTCTGGATGTACCTGTTGGGCTAGTTGGCCCCCAGGGACCCTCAGGATTGAAGGGGATTTAATCCCCAACTTAAAACGCGCCACGGGCGCGTTGCACAGATGTCACTCGAAGCCCGCCCCTCCCTTCACCACTGTGCAAACGCGCCCGAGGCACGTTTTAAGTCGGGGATTAACTCCCTTGAATCCTGAGGGTCCCTGGGGGCCAACTAGCCCAACAGGTATATCCAAAAGCGCCACAGAGCTGCGTTGCAGAGAGGTGTAAAAGGGGCGTGGCCTCTGTACACCTCTCTGCAACGCAGCCCCTAGCGCATACTGGAGGTTCCTGGTGGGCTAGTTGGCCCCAGGACCCCAGTATTCAAGGGGATTGTCCCCCTTCTGCAAACGCGCCAGGGGCGCGTTTGCAGAGTGGTGAAGGAAGGGGGCAGGGCCTGCGGGCCCGATCATTTTTTTTTTTCCCCCCTGAAGGGGGGCTGTGTGGCCCCCCTTCCTTTTTCCTACTTTTAGGCCCTGGGGACCCCATCCCCCAGGGCCTTACCCCTTTTTTTTTTTTTTATTAAAAAAAACGGGAAGGGGCCGCGTCGCCCCCCTTCCCTGGGCCTGTATTGGCCCCGGGACCCCATCCCCCGGGGCATGGCCTCTTTTTTTTATTTGGAGGGGGTTGCGTGGCCCCCCTCCTCAGGCCATTTAAGGCCCCGGGGACCCCATCCTCCGGGGCCGGCCTTGCACTTTTTTTTTTTTTTTACTTTTTTTTTTTTTTGGGGGAGGGGGTTGCGTGGCCCCCTCCGTGGCTACCTATGGCCCCGGGGACCCCATCCCCCGGAGCCTGGCCTCTCGTTGGGGACTGTGGGGGTCCCCAAACCCCCCACAGTCCCGCCGGCTCCCCGTGTCCTACGGGAGCCGGCATTGCGTACACATGGGGAGCAGCTAACATGCTGCTCCCCATGTGGAAAGCAATCAGCTTTGGATATTGGAGAGAGAGCAGGTTTCCTGCTCTCTCTTCCAATATCCAAAGCAAGTTTGCAATGACAGGACGGGAGCCGCGAGGCTCCCGTCCTGTCATTGCAAACAGCAGTGTCCCGGGGTAGGCACCCCGGGACACTGCAGGAGCCGGCCCTGGGCGGTGGCGGTCCCCAGGGCCACCACAGGCTCCAGGAGCGGGGCCGCGCGGCCCCCTCCTTACATTTTGAAAGCCCCGGGAGGTGGTGGTCCCCAGGGCTTGGGGGTCCAAAACGGACCCCCATTGTAATTTTTCTTAGTGCCCCGGGAGGTGGCGGTCCCCGGGCGTGTGGGGAGCTGGAGCCCCCACACAGGTTTTTCAAATTAAAAAAGAAGCCCCGGGAGGTGGCGGTCCCCGGGGCTGCGGGAGGGCTCAGAGCCCTCCCGCACCATTATACATAAAGCCCTGGGGGGTGGTGGTCCCCAGGGCTTGGGGGCCCTCAGAGGCCCCCACACATAAAATTAACCCCCCCAGCATGCCCCAGGACTTGGCCCACCCGGGGGCCAATTAACATCGAGCGCGGGAGACCGCGCTTCGATTTTTTTTCGGCAGGATTCGCGCACCCTGAGCGCATCCTGCCGATTTTTAAAAAAATAAAAAAATTTTGCCCAGGGGGTCCTTGGGGACCCCCTGAGCAAACCTAGGGGTCAGGGTGTTTCTACCCTGCCCCCTTTGTGCGCTTTACGCACTTGTTTCTGTCCCTCGGTTCTACCGAGGACAAAATGGCTGCCAACATTTCCTGAATCGGAATGTTGACAGCCAGCTGACAGCCAATTAACATGCAGCTCGTGATCGGGACGGTGCGCGCAGGGTGCGCTGAGGGTACGCGGACCCTACTCGGCCATAGATATCACTATCTTTTTACTTTTGATTTTCTCAGCAACTACTGAACGGATTTACACCATTTAACAAAAGGGTTCTTTCTGAACCAAGAACTACCTCTTTGCCAAATTTGGTGTAATTCCGTTCAGCAGTTCAGGCTGTAGCCGTGTCTAAAGTTTCCTATGGAAAATTGCATGGGGAAACGCGTTTTGGGACCCCCCTTTTTCTCGGCCCCCGCTTGACGAATCCCCCGAGACTTTCAGTGTAGGAGCGGACCGGAGCGGGCCATAAAGTTTGAAAATTTTGCGAAGATACGTCAACCGGCAAGAGAGTTATTTCAAATAGAATGTCGCGGATTTCATATGGATAATAGGTTGTAACTATAACTATCTACTGGCGACCGCCAGTAGATAATATATATATATATATATATATATATATATATATATATATATATATATATATAGTAGATAGTTACAGTTAGGACCATGTTTCCATAGGAAAAGCATTTTTTGACATGCCTATAACTTTGGTGCCGTTTGACAAATGTTCAATATATTTTCCAGAAAAAGTGCCCTGGTTATTCTAGTCGAGCATAGAATGTTTCAGTGTGAACTGTGAAGCCGGGGTGGAGAAAAAGGGGGGTCAAAAAAGTGCTTTTCCCATCTTAATTCCCATAGAATCTTTAGACATGCCTGCAGCCCGAACTGCTGAAGGGAATTACACTGAATTTGGCAGAAAGGTAGCTTTTGGTTCGCAGATCAAGTTTTTTGTTATTTGGTGCAAATCAGTTCAGTAGTTTTTGAGATAGTAAAAGAAATGCAAATTTGTATATGTCAGGACGTAGAACCTCTGATGAGAAGACAGTCTCTGTGCTGAAATCTGATTGGCTGCCAACACTTCAACCAGGAAGTTTTGGCAGCCATCTTGGGACTCTGCTTCAGCTGAGTCCCATACAAAAAGATTAAAATAAAGGAGAAGGGGGCAGGGTAGGAATACCGTGACCCCTTAGCCTTGATCTGGCAGGGACACCGCCAGGGCAAAAACCCAATGTTTTAAAAATTATCACCAAAAATCGTGACAGATAAGTGACTCCGGTGAAAAAAATAAATATTAAAACCAAGTGCAGGGTCCTGTGATTGTTTTGAAAAGAGCACCCGTGTGGGCCAGGTCCCTGGGGCATTTAAAAAAAAGCAGGGGGGAGCACAGGCCCCCCTCCTAAGGTTTTTTGAGCCCACCACCTCTCCTGGGCTTTATTTTTTTTAAAGGAGGGGGATGCCGGACCCCCATCCTGGGCTTCCTAGAAGCTCCAGGGACCACCACCTCCCTGAGGCCAAATCACTTTAAAAACTAGGAGGGGGCTACATGACCCCCTACCAAGCCATATACATCCCCGGGGACCACCACCTCCTTGGGGCCAGCCCTTGCTGAACAGAGGTGCAGCCCCCCTCCTGGAGCCATATATGGCCCTGGAGAGTGCCTGACAGCTCCCGCCAAGCAAAACCAAAAACGAACTCTGCTTCCAGCAAGTGGGAGCTGTCAAATTGCTCCCACTTGCTGGAAGCTGAGTTTTCATCTCTTTCCCTGCCCACAGACATGCAGGCAGGGAAAGAGATGAAAGGATTGCTCTCACATGCAGGGAACTGCATTTCCAGCATCTCCCTGTGTGTGAGAGTACTGCTGCCTGCCGCAGGAGTAGGGAAGCCAGGTGGGGCCACGGGGCCTTGAGGCTCTCCCCGCAGTCCCATAGCACACTAGGTAAGCTCCAAGGCACCCAGGAAGGTGTAGTCAGGCCCCGGGAGATGAAATCACACAGGGAGGCGGCTGCACAGCCCCCCCGCTTTAAATTTCAACTTGTCCTAGGGGATGGGGTCTCTGAAGCCGAAAGGCCACTAAGCACATTTCCAGTTGATTTTGGTGATGTGTTTTTGATGCAGAGGAATATGAGGACATCTCCACCAAACAAAGAAGCACTTACTTCATTTAGTTAAGAGGAAGTACCCCTGTTTGGTGTAGATTCAAGTCTTTGAAGTTTCGTCATCTTCTCTTGATGAGGATTCATGTTATCACAGATTTGTGGATTAAGACCCTTGAGGAACAATCACATTGCTGAAATTACATGCACACAAGGTCACTGGAAACATTACCTCTTGCTCCTTTATGCAGCTGGAATGTAGAATATGTACAAGACATTTACCCAACGAGGTAGCGCTAATTAACCAGATGAAAGTACTACAGTTGGTTAGACTCTTTTGGCAAAACTGTGGACTCTTCTGGGAAAAAATTAGGTTTCAGTCTGGCCCAGGTGCGCATTTCACAGAAATGAAATGTCAAGGGAAAGTACTTACATATATAAACATAGCAGGTGCCCCATTTGAAGCTCAACTTCAGTAAACCAAAAACGCTCACAACTTCTCGGGCTTGGCAAAGGCAAATCAAATGTATTTCCTCTTGTATTCAACATTGAAAAACAATCTGAAATCCTTAATGGAGGTGAATGCATCATTGATCTGATGGAGCACAATCTGATCTGTAGTGACTATGACGATTGGTTTCTTTCTTGTCGTCTACTGGTGAGAGCAGAGTTCATGGTTCACCCTTTTAAATGGCCTCAGTCTGCAAACATCAAAAATCCATAATGCCACTCACACACCTACTCACAGACACATGCAGGCACTCACACACCCACTCATAGACCCACACAGGCACTCGCAAACCCACTCACAGACCCACACAGCCAATCACACAGCAACTCACTGACCCATAAAGCCACTCACACACCCACTCACAGACCCACACAGCCACTCATACACCCATTTATTGACTTATACAGCCACTCACTCACCCATTGTCAAAGTTTACAGGTTACAGTTAGGAAATACAATTTTTTTTAAAACAATGTAGAAAATCACTGAAAGAAACCAAAGTTTACAGGGATGTTATATGTAGGAAATAGAATTTAAAAGTCCATAGAAATTAAGTGAAAAAAACAAAGGTTATAGGGACGTTATAGTTAGGCTCTGATTTCACTCGTACAAAACCATAGAAATTCAGCAGTTATAGTTACCTGAGCTAACTATAACTTATGCCCCGCAATGCACTGCTTATGACCTTACATAGTACATCTCTCATGACATGGTCAGTGACATCAATGATGACATCTCAAATAACATCACTGATGACATCATCCACAGAACTACTCACACACCCATAGAATGTCTCATACACCCACTCCCAATCCCACACAACCACTCACATACCCATTCAAAGACCCATACAAGCACTCACACACCCACCCACTGATCCATAGAGTCACTCACACATCCACTCACCCTTAACGCCACTCACACAACTACTAACTCATCATACAGATACTTATGTACCTACTCACTGACCAATACAGCCACTCATACATCCAGTCATACAGACACTTACTTACCCACTCATATACCCATACAGCCACTGAGACACTGAGTCAGACACCCATGCAGCACCTCACACACCTACTCATTCACCAATACAGTCCCTCACACAGCCACTCATGTACTCATAGATATACTAACGCATGTACGCATGTACTCATTCACCAAAACAGTCACTGATTTGATTTGGTTATTTGTAAAGAGCAAATGAATGCCCGGAAGCGTCTTGGCACTCCTCAGAATGGGTAAAAGATTGGCGGGAAAACAGTGGACACTAATCATGCTTAAAGAGCCAAGTTTTTAAAGCTTTCCTGAACTTCTATGAGGAAGGGGACGTTTTTAACTCCAGAGGCAAGTGGTTTCAACTTTGGGCCATACAGCTAATGAGGCTTCTGCCTCCCCAGGTCGACAATCTGTGGGTGGGCACTACTAAATCTCTTGCTGAGCTGGGGTGAAGGATCCTGCCCAGGAGATACCATCTGAATCTGTCTTTAAGATAAGTGGGGCCAAGTCCATGGAGTGCTTTGTAGACTGTACACAGGCCCTTAAAGGCTATATGCTTTCTTATAGACAGTTGATGCAATTTACAAATGGCTTGGGAGGCTGAGTCATATCTGAGGACCTTCATAAGCATGTGAGCTGCAGAGTTTTGTAAAACTTGAAGTTTGTTCAAGGATTATTTTGGCAGGTTTTGAAATAGCCCTTTGAATTAGTCTTTTCTAGATAGAAGCAGTGTAATAATAATGATCTTTAGCATGTCAAAGGGTAAGAACTGAGCAATTTTCCTTACAAAGCGCAAGGCCTTTGTTCACTTGCACTTTATATGACAGTCAGTTGTCAATTATGACACCAAGATTTTTTAATTTTTGGACTGGCAATGGAAGGGTACCCAGTTCCTCCAGCCACAAATAGGGGGACCAAAAGGTTGGATTGTTGCCAAACAGGAGAAATTCGGTCTTTGATGAATTGAGTAATTTTGATCCATCCACATGCCCACTGCACAAAAGCAGCTACAACAAATCTTACCCATGTCTGGACCCTTTTCAGATAAAAGACCACTTTTTGGGTGTCATCAGCATAAGACTAACGACAACCCAAAATTTGTAATTAATGCTGTTGAGGGGGGTCACGTATGGATTGAACAGTGTTGGGCTCAGAGATGAGCCCTGTGGAACCCCACAAGGCAGCAGAAAAGGTTTCGATGAGAAACCCTTAAAGGAGACCGATTGGATACGCCAGGTTAGAACGATCTCCAAAGATTAAGGGCTACACCCTGAATCCCCAGGCTCTGCAACAAATTGATCAGGATGTCATGGTTGACTGTATTGAATGCCGCAGATAGATCTAACAAGATATGGGTGACATTACCCCCCTTTTCCACTGCGGCCCTGATCTCTTCATTTGCCACCGTAAGAGCAGACTCCGTACTGAATCCATTACAGAAGGCACATTGTTTGTCAACTAGGAGGTCGTTGATTTCAGGAAAGCTGCGAGCTGAGAGTTCATGATTTTCTCAACCAATTTTGCTGAGAAGGGCAGTCTGGAGATGGGCCGATAGTTGTTTAGATCCTGCTCATCCAAATTCAGTTTCTTTAGCAGTGGGAGCACTGAGGCAGCCTTCCATTGCTTTGGAAACACACCTGAGCTGGACATGGTGCTAAAAATATTTGTCAGATGCGGGCTACTGCATCTGGAACTAGGTGAAAGATGCTGGGTAGGCAAGGATCTGTTGGTGTACCTGACTGTGTTTACGGGATGGCCTGCGTAACTTGATCGACCATTACCGAGACAAACTTTATGAAGGCAGCGGTGGCCCCTCCATTACGGCAGAGGAGCACCGCCCCCCTGCCACCACCCACAAATAAAACGGGGTTTAAACCTGTTTTATTATCGTTTTATTTTAATCCTCCTGGACCCACCCCCAGGACTCTGACGAGTCTTTGGGGCGGGTCCAGGGGGATGACACTGTGGTAATGGAAGTGGTGGTGCACTCCGTTCTCTGTGCATGAGGGTTTGGCTGGCCGTCTCAAGGCCGGCCAAACCCTCATGCACAGTGACGCTTTCTCCAGCCCCAGCTGCGTTGCTGGGGCTGGAGAAAGAAGACATAGGCTCCCAGGCTGCCGGGAGTTCAAATTCAGTCCCAGCGCTCAGGCCAATCCTGATGCTTTTTTCAGGCAGCATCAGGATTAGCCACAGTGCATTCTGGGAGCCTTTGCCCAGAAGACGGGATAGCGCAATGCAGCGGACGGTGGCAGCAGCAGCGATCAGGTATGTACATTTTGTTTTTTTAATTATTATTTTGTCCCCTGAACCCTCCATCCCTCACCCAGCTCTCTCGCCCGGCCTGCCCACCACTTTGGCAGAGAACGGGCCGCTACTGCATAAAGGTGGCCTTGATAGAGGACCCTATGTTGGTTTCATTACTATTCTGTTCTGAAAAGCCACTAGTAGTAAATTTATTAAAAGCGGCTTCAACTTTCTGCGGCAAAAAGCATGCCAAAGAGTCACAGAAGGCCTGACTGTCTTCTGCTGAGTTATGCGTCACTGGGGCTGAAGGTTTAGTGAGAACCTGAAAAAGTGCCTTTGTTGAATTAGCAGGTGATTTTATTAATTCAATGAAGAAAGCGGATTTTACCTCTAAAAGGAGCTTCTTGTATTGTCCAATACAAGATTTGTATTTCTCTCTCTCTTGGGTATTGTTATATCTCTCCTATGGATTCTCTCCTGTCTATGGCAGCCCTGTTTTGCTGTCCTGAGGGTGTCATTAAACCATGGCGTGGTGGGTTTGCATCTTCTGGTTGTTTTGAGACAACCGCATAGTCTCCCATAGAGTCTCTCTCGCACTCACGTACTCACCCCTACAGCCACACAAACACACCTACTCACTCACCCATACAGCCACTCACACATTTACTCACTCACCCCTATACACACTTACACACCCATTCACACACCCATACAGCCATTCATGTACCCTCTCACTCACCCATGCAGACAGTCATGCACCTGCTCACTCACCCATACAGACAATCATGTACCCTCTCATTCACCATTTACAGCCACTCACACACCTGCTCACTCACCCATACAGCCACTCATGCACCCCCTCATTTACCATTTACAGCCACTTACATACCCACTCTCTCACCCATACAGCCACCCACACAGCCACCCACTTACTCCTACAGCCAATGACACACCCACTCACTCACCCATACAAAAACTCACACAGCCACTCACTCATCTATACAGTCTCTCACATACCCATCACTCATCCATACACCACTTACACACCCTTTAACTCACCTATACAGGCTTTCATACAGTCACTTATTCACCCATAAAGCTACTCACACACCCACTTATTCACCCATACAGCCACACACACATCCACTCACACACGGATAAACACAGTTACACAGACACTCACATACTCTATGTTTTAAAATAGAAGCTCTCATTAGTAGTACACAAACTAAACTAATTTAACTTTTAGTATGCATGTTTAACACTCAGAAACCTTTAGTAAACAGTCAATCACTGGATGATGTAATCAGTAATGTCATTTGAGATGTTATCAGTGATGTCTTCTGTGATATCACTGACCATGTCATGAGTGATGTAATATGTGAGGTCATAAGCAGTGCATTGCGGGGGCATAAGTTCTAGTTAGTTCAGGTATATATAACTGCTGAATTTCTGTGCTTTTGTACAAGCCTAACTATAACGTCCCTGCAACCTTTGGGGTTTTTAGTGAAAGAAATATCCTAGTGGCCGTTGCCATCAAATAGTTATAGTTAGGTCTGGTTTTCCATAGACGGAGCATTTTCTCGTTTGCTAATAACTTTGGCCCTGTTTCACGAATCTTCACAAAACTTTACCCCAAAAAAAGTTCATCCACCTCAGCTCTTTACTGAAATTTTTTTAGGTAATATGTCAAGCGTGGGGCTGACAAAAAAGGGGGGACCCAAAACGCAAAATCCCCAAGCATTTTCCATAGACTTCTTTAAGATAGGCTACAACAGAAACTGCTGAAGGGAATTAGACCAAATTTGGAATGAAGCTAGTTCTTTGATCACAGACTGCGCTTTCTGTGATTTGGTGTAAATCTGTTCAGTGCTTTTTGAGATATTAATTGTCCAAATATATTGATATTTGGATGGTCGGCTCACGAGAGTCTCAGAGGGAGGGCCAATTGAAAAAATAGATTGGCCCAGGGAGCTTTATTTCCCATGGGCCATCTCGTGCTGCCACAAGAGTAAATGCTCTGATTTGCTGCCAGCAACATGAGAATTTTTGTTTGCTGGCAGCCCTTACAGGACTTGGGGACTTAGTTCCCTGTTCTGAAGTTGTAAAAAAATAAAGATCTATGTGGGCAGGCATGTGTGAGTGGCTGTATGGGTGAGTGAGTGGGTGTGTTTGTGTGGCTGTAGGGGTGAGTGATTAGGGATACCCTGACAACTCCAGACCCCATGGGGGACTCAGAGGGACTTCCCCTGGGGCCAAAAAAGTTAAAAGTGGCAAAAATGACTGCGATCCTGCAAGACTGAAAAATGGCAGCTGTGCTGCATTTAAATACTTTTTGCCCCGGGGAGCCTCCCCCTGGGGGCTGATTTTGTTTAGGGGAGAGGGGCTACATGGCCCCCCACCCTGAGCCTCCAAAGGCCCCGGGGACCCACCACTGCAGTAGACATTACTTTTTATAAAGAAGAGGCCCTGGGGAGCCTACCCACGGGGTCGAATATACTTTGTATATGGAGGGGGGTCACAGGGCCCCCCTCCTTGTGCCTGGAGGCTACAGGAAGCCCACCCCAGGGCTAAAATGTATTAAAATGGGGAGATGGGCTGAATGGCCCTCCTCCCTGTGCCTCAAAAGGTTCCAGGGAGCCCACCCCTGGGGCTGGCATTAATTATTATGGTTTGGGGAACCGCGCAGCCCCTATTCTTGTGCCTCAAAAGGCCCCAGGGAGTCCAACCCCAAGGCTGATTCTTTATGGGAGGTGAGCCATGCGGCCCCCCTAGCCATTAATGGCTCTGTGGACCCCATCCCCTGGAGCTGGCTCAGCATCTATGTCCCAGGGTGCCCAGCTCAAGGACATAGCGGTTTCCCTGCCCACAGTGGTACGGGCATGCGGGCTGGGAAACAGATCTATACATCGCTGGATGCAGGGATCCGGCTGGGGCTGCGGGGGACTTGGAGCTCCCCTCATGGCCTTCAACAATGGTATGATGAATGCCCTGGGTGGACACCAGGGCACCTGCTGTTGGTTGTGCTTGGCCGCAAGTGATGGGGTCCCCGGGCCATAATCAGCCCAGGAGGGGGGTACACATGCCACCCATTCAAAGTTGTGGGGCAGGCCCCAGTTAGTGGGTCCACAGGACCAAAGTCAGATCGTGGCAGGGGGCCATGTGCCTCCTTCCCCAAACAAGCATGATTGGCTTCAGAGATGGGGTCCACAGTGCTAAAATTGGCCTGGAGAGGGGGGCCAAGTGCTCCCTCTCCCTGATAATAAAGCTGTGCCATGGGAAATTGGGTCCCCAGGCCAAAATCGGCCCAGGGAGGGGGCAATGTGCTCCCTTCCCCTGTAAAGTGGCCCAAGAGATGGGGTCCCAGGGACTGAAATCAGCCCAGGGAGGGGGCAATGATGTCATAGAAAATATCAATTGTGATGTCATATGTGAGGTCATAAACAGTGCGTGGTGGGCGCACAAGTTATAGTTAGCGCTGCTAACTAAAACTGGTGAATTTATGTGTTCAAAACATTAATATTATCACTGGCAAACTCACCTAACTAAAATGTGACATGAACCTTTGTTTTTTTCAGTGAATATATATGTATGTATGTGTTCATGTGTGTTATGTGTGAATATATATTTCAATGAATAAACTGAAGGTTAAAACATAATCCTGTTCCAGCTCTCCCCGCGGTCTCCTGCAGACTCCTGCTGAGTCGATGAGCCCCACCCCCTTCGCCACTGAACCCCACCCGCCTGCTACCGTTGCTGCCTTTACCCTGGCATGCCAGCCTGATTTTGCGTGACTAGTCAGCTTTTTATTTTCCTGTCTAGTTATCCTGTCTGCCTGCTTGCCTGACTTGTGTGCCATCATAGCCTTTCTTTTCCTGTATAGCTGCTTTTACTGCCGCCCAAGTAGCCTTTGTTTTCTGTTTTAGCCACTGTATTTGCCTGCCTGTTTCGCCACCTCGCCAGGTGTTTTTCACACCAATTTTTCTTTTTTTATGCCTCCCGCTTCTTGCTGTCTAGCACCCCTCCCTCCCCAGAACCTACCTAATGGAGGCCGCAGCACAGCCATGCAGCGGGTGCGACAAGGGCATGCCAAAGACAAACCCATCTGCACCTGTCCATGCCTAGACTGCTCCCAGCACCAGGATTCTCGTGCCTCCAACCACCTGCCACCACCCGCCGCTACACCAATGAGGAGTGCCTCACCCTGGGCCCCAGAACTGCTCCAATGCATCCTGATCAATGCCCAATCCCTCTGCAAATGCGTCACGGAAATCTGGAGCACCATCACCACCCTCTCCCCTGACGTCACCTTTTTCACTGAAAGATGGCCTAGCCCCTCCTCGAACCCCACGATAGTTATTCCAACGGCTACAAAATGAGACACCAAGACTGCACCAACAAACATGGTGGGGGCATTGCCATCATCGTCAAGGAAACCATCCAATGCATTGCCACCAACGACGACCCCACACCACTCATGGATCACCTTAACTTCCAACTACAGACTGATGCCAAGTTCACGATAAGAGGCACCCTCATATACTGACCCCTGGGACCTTGACCAGCTATCTGCAACATCATCTCCAACCTCATCACCCCCCTAGCCATCGACTCCTACCACTACGTCGTACTTGGTGACCTCAATTTCCATGTCAATGACCTCAACGACACCAACTCTCTCCAGGAGAACCTGAACAATATCGGCCTCACCTAACTGGTCACTGAACCCGTGCACAAAGTTGGACAAACACTCGACTCCATTTTCATCTCCGGTGACAGAATCCAATTCAGCCATGTAACTGAACTCACCTGGACCCACCAGACCATCATTCACTTCACCTTCTCCAACGCTCAGCACACAATCACCAAGCAACCAAGCTCCTCTCAGTGCAGCTGGGGCAAGGTCATTGAGACACAGTGGACATAGACCCTCAGCTCCACCCAACCCGAAGCTTCATCTGACCTTGACCAGGCCGTACAGAACTTCTCTGCATGGATCACCAAATGCACTGACAGAGTCGCCCTGAGGAAACCAACAGAAACCAACAAAACATCAAAACAAGCCAGTCACGCAAGAGCTCAGAGCCACCAAACACAACTGCAACTGACTCGAGAAGTGATGGCGTGCCACAGGGAGCCCCTCTGACAGAGCTGCTCACAAAGAAGCCATCAGCAACTACCACCTGGGCATCAACGAAGCGAAGAGAGCATCCATCACAGCCCGCATCGATAAAGCAGCCAACCACACAAAAGAACTATTCAGAATAGTCAAGGAATTCTCCAGCCTGGCAGCCTCAGAAGACCCAAGCCACTCCTCCCAAGAACTCTGCGATACCCTCTCAGACTACTTCCACAGCAAGATTGCCACCATCCACAACAACTTCAACCCACTACTCTCAACCTCAACAGCTTCGATCAACCAGCCCATACCAGCGTAGTAATCACCACTTGGTCTCCGCTCAACACTCAGACCACCACGGCCATCATGTCGCCCATCCAATATGGGGCACCCACAAACCTCAGCCCCCACCGTCTCTTCAACCACAGAACCAACCCAATCAGCATGGAACTTACCTGCACCATCAACACCTCCATCACCACAGCATCCTTTCCAGACAGATAGAAACACGCAGAGGTCAGATCCCCCTAATGAAACCCTATGCCGACCCCAGCGAACTCAAAAATGATTGACCGATCTCCGTGCTCCCTTACCCTACCAAAGTACTCAAGAAGGCCATCAACCAACAGCTCACCAAATACCTGTACCAAAACCACCTACTAGATGCCTCCCAACCAGGATTCCATGTCAATCACAGCACTGAGACTGTACTTATCGCTGCCATAGACGACATCAGAACACTCCTCAACCTTGCAGAGACTGTGGCCCTGACCATCCTTGACCTCTCTGCTGCGTTCGACACCGTATCCCACCACACCATCATTGACAGGCTCTACAACATCAGCATACAGCAAAATACCATCAAGTGGATTGCCTCCTTCCTTTCAGGATGCACACATAGCATCCGGCTGCCTCCCTTCACATCTGAACCCAAGGGCATCATATGCGGTGTACTCCAAGCATCATCCCTCAGCCCCTCCTTGTTCAACACTTACATGACCCCCCTCGCAGACATCGTCAGATCACACAGCCTCAACATAATTTCCTATGCAGACAACACTCAGCATGTCCTCTCGCTCACCGAAGATCCCTCCACCACTAGAACTAACTACTGCGACGCCAAGACCAACGTAGCCAACTGGATGAGAGACAACTGCCTTAAACTCAACTCCAGCAAGACAGAAGTACTGATCTTCAGGAAGAACACTTCCATATCAGTCAACAGCTTGTGTCCAGCAGAACGCTAACCAACACACACATACCAACAGACCATGCGCACCACCTTGGCATCGTCCTCAATAGCGAACTGACCATGAAATCACAAGTCAACGCAGTCACTGTCTCCTGCTTTCACACCCTATGCATACTCCACAGAATCTTCAGATGGATCCCAGTCAATACCAGAAAGAATGTCACTCAAGCCCTCGTCACCAGCCTCCTCGTCTATTGCAACACTCACTACGCCTGCATCTCCATCCACCTCCTCAGAGGACTCCAAATCATACAGAATGTTGCAGCCAGACTCATCCTAGACCTTCCCAAATGGACCCACATCACCCCATCTCAGAAATCGCCACTGGCTACCCATTCAAAAGAGATGCCAATTTAAGATCCTCATACACTTCTACAAAGGTCCTTCAATCAAGGACAAGCCTACATCAACCACCGCCTAAACTTCCCTGCACTCCTCCTCACTAGCCCGTGCACACACACCCACATCCGTCATAGCTGCAGCGGAGGCCGCTCCTTTTCCTACATTGCCACCAAGACCTGAAACAACCTGCCTCTCTATCTTCAAACAGCACCCTCCCTGGCGGACTTCAGAAAGAAACTCAAGACCTGGCTTTTGAACAGAGACTTCACACCCACAGTGCCCAGATAACCCTAGGGGTGACAGTCCTGCACTTTACAAATGCTGATTGACTGATTGAGTTATAGTTAGGAAAACCTTTCTCTCTATACAAACCAAGCTTAAACATTTAGTTATAACTTTCTCAAAAATAATGATACTCCACTGTACAACACTACACTTCATGAGATTCTCTGCCACTCTACTGCACTCGACAACACTGCACAGTATACTCCATTGAACTCCACTCTATGCCACACTCTATAACACTCTACTACACTCTATGCCACTCTACGACACTCTACTCAATGACACTCCACTCCACTCAACCACATACCACTGTACAACACTCAACTCTACTTTTCGACACACCACTACAATGTACAAAACGCTGCTCCACACCATGATACGACACACCATGCACTCCTCTTTTACAGACTTTACTCAACTGTACATTACATTCACTCCACTCTACCTGATTCCACTCTATAATACTCCACTCTATGACACAAGACACTGTCCTTTACTGTACTATACTACACTCCACTTTACAAAACTCCAATAAATTACACTTTACACTGTGATTTGAAACACATTTTTATAAAAAAATTTAAACCATTAACATACAATGAAAAAAACAAAGATTAAAAATAGTTTATAGTTAGAACTACCTTTCTATACAAACCCAACTTAAAATACACACACATTACAAATTATTAAGTTATAATTATGACTTCAATTTATAATTTATGCACATCTTCAAATTACTATAAGTCACGCACCTCTGAAAACAGTCTTGTCACCTCACTCACCACGCTACAGTAACTATAACTAATGCCTTTTCCATGCACTGGTTATACCCTTGCATACTACATCACTTATAGAATGTGAAATCATAGCATTCATGACACTTACAACTTCTCAAATAACATCATTAGTTACAACCAGTGCAGAGTAGAGTAGCGAGTTATAGTTAGTGTTTTCTGGTTAGCGAGCTGAAAAGAGTGTGTAACAGGGTGCACTGCTAATAATAATTTAAAGGTGGTCCATACATTATAAATGAAAGTTATAACTATAAATGTAGAGTTTTTAAAGTTTGTGTAGTTTAAGCTTGGTTTGTCTAGTGGGAATAAGTTTTCCTAATTATAACTAAGATTTAACTTTCGTTTTTTTCATTGAATTTCAATGTTTTTTAAGATTTTTAAGAAAAATGTTTTTCAAATCATAGAGTCCAGTGTCATGAGTGGAGAGTACAAATCAAATCAATCAAATCTTTGTTTGGCTGGATCCATAAAAGCACGACATCAACATAAAAGAAAAATAAATGACATTTCAGCAAAGGCATACACTCAGATCAATAGGAAGTGCTCAAGTGCAGATCATAGAACATGTATATCATAAAATATTTAAAAATTCATGCATTAGTTCCTTGACAATAAAAACCAAGCATCAACATAGAAAAAAGACCCAGGGGCTTAGCATTTCGGCAAGGGCATAGGCTCATTCAGTTGGGAATAAAAGTACTCCAATACAATTCAAAGTCCATATATATTGCACCATTTATTAGGATTCATATGGTTTCCTGATATTAAGACCCACTCTTATATAATTTAAAACCACATAACAAACATCTGGTGATCCTAAACACTGCAAGATTACAAGCCCATCCTTATAGTGTCTCAGATTTGTCTTTCACAGCATGGGGACCAGAAAGGAGAGCCTCGGGCTGAATACAAAGTGTAAAACAGTGTAAAATGACTAGTGCTTTGCATAGAAGCATTGCTGCAACAGCATGGGGGTATGTCCTTTTGCCAGGCCCCTAACATGGGTAAAACAAATTTAAAGTTCAACGTGCACAGCTTGAAAGGTGTAAGATAATGGAGCTGGGTGGGATTCATAATCCAATCTAGGTACGACTCAATCCTCCTTGTTGTTGACACTAATGAATATTTAACTATCTATTCCTTGACCTGGGCCTTCTCTAGGTGTGAGTTCAGACAATGATCCAGATAACGTTGCTTAACCAGTTCTTTATGTTTTGACCAAATTGCAAAAGGATTATTGTATAGCTCTTGAAGACCTATGATCTTAAAAGATTCCCTCAAATAGGAAAGCCGGGGAATCTGGCCTGCCCTGTCAAGTGACCAACAATCAGTAATGCAGGTTCTGACAAGGCCAGCCACAGGGGTTGCCCAAACTTTAATGCACAATATCAGTGGAGCAAGCCCAATCAGATCCTCCAGATATGGCATCCCAAGTTCCTCATGGCATATGAAAGTAGCAACGCCCCAGGGACTGGCAATAATCTATGCATAAAGCGATTTTCAGCCCTTTGGAGGATGTCCACTTTACAATGGTCACATAGCCCAGTGCCACATTCCCCAGCCGAGGTACATTTGCTGCTATATAGGCTCAACATTTCTGCGATTGGGTTATTCTTTAACCTATATGCAAATCTGGACAGGGACTCGATTTTCCCATTCAAAGTGATGCGTTCTTGGTGTTAAAAGTGCAGTCCATCTAAAAAATGTACTAAAAATACTCCCTAAATAGTTAAAACATTTTTACCTTTGCCAAGTGAGAATCCCCCATAACAAAACATTTGGACTTCGTGCTTGGACAGCCACAGGTCATTCATGTGGGCTAAAAACAAGACTAAATGCAGGCAACCAGCACTGGATTGTCGGCTTTAGCAAAATGGGTGTGAATTTGTTTCCCATAAGTGGCATATCCTTTCCATTTTCAACCAAATATTTATTAATACCATTTATATAAAGAAGGAAGAGGAAAAAGATACACCCTTGCCTGATACCCTGGGTGGCACTAATGTGGGGTAACATTCTCCTAAAGGGCCGTAGTGCACCCTTACTGTGATGTCTTGGTGTAGGTGCCTAATAAGGTGTTCTTTCTCTACGCCCATCCTACCCATCAGATCCCACAACTTGGAGGGATTCACTAGATCAAAGACATTTGATAGATCGATAAAGCCCAAATGTATCAAATCCATTTTGGCCTTCATGTACTTTACCGGTATAAAGTAAAGATTTAAACATTGTTCAACAGTGCTGATACCAGATCCAAATCCAAATTGGACTTCTATCAAAAGGATATTTGCCACTGACCATTCTTCAAGGTGAGACAATAATACTCGGCCCAGAATCTTGGCGCTAGAGTCCAATAGAGATATCAGCCTCTAACGCATTGGCTCAGTTTTGTCCCCCTTTTTAAAAATGGAGACATCAATGGCCGTCCTACAGGAAATGGGAATTGGACCTGACACAACAGATCTAAAAACATTTGTCAGTAAGGGGGACCACAAGTTTCATTAGTTTTACAAATATCAGCTGGGACTCAGTCCGGGTCTGGGGTTTTCCCAGAAATTACTTTTTTGATGGCTAAGATCACTTTGTGGACTTCAATACGGCATGGGGAGTTGTAGGAGTCCTCAATATTTGGGCAGCAGTCTAAGCCTGAGCTATGGGCAGGATTTCTGGTGAAAAGTGTTTTGTAAAATGGGTCACCCACACATCCACAGTGATTAGATTATCTAGTTTAGGAGCATGTAACTCATCAAAAAAAGGCTGAATAACCACTTCCCAAAACTTCAAGCCATCTCTTCACTTTCCTACCACTATAAGATCTTCCCAGAATTTATTACTAGTCTGTTTTCCTTTCCTCAAGTGCCTGTTTGTATATTCTTTTTGCCTCCTTCACATCATGTGCTACATATGGGCAGCTTTTCAAAGAGCCCATCAGTTATTTGTGAGCAGCAGAATATGCCTCGTTAAACCACTGATAAAGAGGTGTCTCACAGGGAGGTCTGGTAGAGGTGAGATTATTCAAGATAGACCTTCAAATATTGTGAAACTCATTTTGTATCTTGGCTGGCCCAGATTCATCAGTTGTAAAATAGTCTCTTTTACAATAATTTGATTAAAAAGCAACTGGGTCTACCACATCCACACCATATTTTATTTTTAGACCTTTATTTTTGGAGAACTCCATTCTTTCGCTCCTTTTTGGTTAGTAGATTTATTAAAAGGAATTCAGTTTAATTGAAAGGGGGTTGTGATTACTTATATAGCTACTAGACACCACAAAATCTGTAAGGTAGTGCTAGAAGAATATAATCTATGGTGCTTTTAGCTTGGTTTCCTAGAAAGGTCGGGATACAAACATTCTCCATGCCACAAATGTCACTTGAAAGCTTAAGTTATACTTCAACAGCAATTCATTTAGTGCTTCACGATAAACTGAATGGTTAAAATGAGTAACGTTATCACTCTTTGAATTACTAAAACCACATATTCATATGTCTGAATACTGACATTAAACAATATAAAATCTCTGGCCCACATTATATGAACAATGCATTTTGATTTTTGATGAAAGTCCTCTAAAAATTCATCCATCCAGTTGATCAATTACATCCCTCACCGACTGATTGACTATATTATAATAAAAATTCATCAGCTGGGTGTTGGATTCAACAGAAAATGTTAAAATAGTGGCCAAGAAATAAGAAGAGGATCAGCATTCTGAGGTTTTAAAGTCAGTAATTTTGATGGAGGAAAAGTTGACAAGGCAGCTGTTTACTCTACCTGTATTAGACGGTGTTGCTGGTTGGAAAAAGTCATAATAGCCATCAATGTGAAAACCTTCCATCATCCATGTTTCTTGGCAACATATAATTACAAAACTGACTCAATTCGGGTTTGACATTTTTGAGCTGGCTCCAGCAGTGTTCCAAGAAACAATACTGAGGACATTCCCAGATGAACTTAATATTTGGGCAATACTGTGTCAGACCTGTAGCTGCTGGGTTCCATAGGATACTGAGTCAGTATAGAGGTTCTGAGTTGTAGATGAGTCCCCTTTGCCCATGTTTTGGGATACTTCCTGATTCAAGGGCTTGAAGTCCGCTACCCTAGCAGCAGAATCCATTTTAATACAGCATCAGTCTAGATCTTCTAGAGAGGACAGTGGTTCAAAGGCATTACTGCTTTGCACATTATACTAGACCTGGGCCAAGAAATTCACTCCATGCGTGGAGTTGGTGGAATTCAGCAACTCCGTACTACGTGTGTAGGATGGAGTTTCCTCTAAATTCCACCATCCGGCACTTGTCAGAATTGTTTTTTCATTGGCATGCGCGGGGCTTGTTTTGGCACATGCTGGCGATCGTGATGAGACTTGCCGGCTGCTCGCGAGCACGCAAGATATTTGCCAGCCGCTATCACGAATCCCGCCCATGGCAGCGCCTTCTGGCACCATTTTTAGGGCGCTGGCGAGTGCAAGGCTGCACCTCGGGCAAATTCTCTACTCGCAAAGCAGCTAAATCTGCCCAAAAGTCATTTTCAAGTTAATATTATACTGACTCTATGGACTTTTCAAGTTGTTTTTTAGTGCGAGAACCATTTTTTAAATGTTACTTTTTTTTTCAACAAGAAGGAAGTGCCCCAGAGACTCTAACTTCCTATTCCTGTCCAGCAGGCTTCTCCAAGTGCTTTGTCCATATCCTAGTCACTTTTCATTTGGATTTGGATTAGGAGCTGGAAGGGTCACTCTCTTTGTCTGTTGCATATATACCTTTGGATTTAAGGACTTGGTTTTGTGATATCACATGTAAGTTCAAAACCAGTTGTACAAGGTTGTTGTTTGATAGACAGCATGCACCAGAATGTATTTGTAATTTCATTTGATTTTTAAAATTCATTGTGATGGGTGGCCTGTAATTTCAGTTGGAGCCTAGTTATTTTTTTGCATTTCATTTTTCATCTTTTGTAAAGGAGATGTTGCACAGGTCAGTACATTTTCTCCATGTTTGTTAAATTTGCAAAATTCATTCATTTTACTATGTGGCCTATTCTGCCAATGGGCCATCCAGCCAGTAGACCCGGTATTAGTCATGGGTGCATGAAACATTTTGTTTCTGTGCTGTCTGTTGTTTTAAAAAATCATTTAGGGCAGGGATGGCATTGGATTAAATAAAAAAATGTGTTTTTTTCAAAAAGTGTGTAGGTGAGGTAATATTTGATGCCTTGGGAGGATAGCTCAGTGAATTTTAATTTTTGGCATTGCTGAATTAATGATTGTGTTTTCTTCAGTGATACTATGCCTCCTTTGCCTGGCCAGTGTGTGTGTGAGCGTGTTTGCCATAGGCCATCATTTGTCTTTGTTCTCTATGCCGTGTGGCCAGGGGCCATTTTGTGTAGTCAGGTCTATAGGCCTCCATGTGTTCTTTGCTTTACATGCCTCCTTGCTTGTTGTTTGATCGTGCGACCCGTGAACATTTTGTATAGCCAGCCAATGTGCTTTTGCCATAGGCCTGGATGTATTCCTTGATATGGCCAGCCTTCTTGCTTGCTGTTGTTTGTTGCCCATGTGGCCATTGGCCATTTTGTTCAGCCAGCCAGTGTGCTTTTGCAATAGACCTGCATGTGTTCTTTGTTGTGGCCATGCCTCCTTAATTGCCGTTGTTGGTTGACCATGTGGCCAGTGGCCATTTTGTGTATCTAGCCAGTGTACTTTTGCCATGTGCCTGCTTGTGTTCTTTGTTTTGGCCATGCCTCCTTGCTTGCTGTTTTTGGTTGACGATGTGGTTGACGGCCATTTTGTTCACCCACCCTTTCTTTCGAGTTTTCAAAGCCATTTTCTTAGGGAGAATAATGAGAGAGGCCTATGCCTTTTTGTTTGTGTTTATTTTGTTTACTTTTCCTTTAGTCAGTTTAATAATATGCTTGAGGATCATTATAGTATATGGATATTATAATTATGACATGAACAGTGTTTTATATGCATTTTTTTGCATTTTACGCCTGCACGTCCTTCCCTTTCCATGGGTTTCTCATAATTCCCTAGCACACCAGCAATTATTACATTTTTTAAAAATGTATTTTTATTGTCATTTTCATTTTAAAAAGTTACATTTAAATATTTTTTTTTTTTTAAAAGGAATGTTGACTTCTGTTTGAATTGTTTTCAATGGTATTTCGATTTTTTTATTTGCTTCCTTTGCATTTTCCCACCATCCATCCACCCCTGTCTGACATATGTGCACAGCCACACAACAGTATTAATTTTTTTTAAGGATTATTCAATTTTCCTCCGGGCCCCCTGCCTGCCATAGGTGCACAGCTCACACACCAGCATTCCTTTTTTAAGGATTATTCCATTTTCCCCTGGGCCCCCTGCCTGCCATAGGTGCACAGCTCACACACCAGCATTCCTTTTTTAAGGATTATTCAATTTTCCCCTGGACACCCTTGCCTGCCACAGGTGCACACTAGCATTCATTTTTTAAGGATTATTTCATTTAGGCCTGGGCGTGAAATGTCGCTCTGCTCACAAAGTTTGCAGAGTTTTTCCAACTCTGTGCTCCATGTAGTGTGCGGAGTTCCAAAAAACTCAGCTGAGCATGGCGGAGCGGGCTTTTTCGCCCACTGGCACTTGGCAACATTAGGTTGGCGAGCGCAAGCAAGGAAAATCTTACTCCAGACCACCTCCCAGCAAGATTCTCAACGTGGGCAGTAGCGAATAGCCGCTACCGCTCACATTGAGAAACCTTCCATTCACATTGGGGAAGCTGCCGCTAGAGTAGAACATCCACTTGAGCGGAAGAAAGAAGCAGTGCCCTCTTGCGCTGTGCATTTTGCCGTTTGTGCTGATTTTCCAGGCCTTAATCCATTTACCCCTGAACCCACTTGCCTGCCAAAGGTGCACACCAGTATTCATTTTCTTAAGAATTATTCCATTTCCCCCTGGTTCCCTCTTGCCTGTCACAGGCACACACCATCATTTTTTTAAGGATTATTCCATTTCCCCCTTGACCCCCTTGCCTGCCATAGACACATATATACCAGCATTCACTTTTTAAGGATTATTCCATTTTCCCCTGGTCCTTCTTGACTGCAATTGGCGTACACCAGCATTAATTTTTTAAGGATTATTCAAAATTACTCCTGGACCCACTTGCCTGCCTTAGGTGCACACCAGCATTCAATTTTTTAAGGATTATTCCATTTCTCCCTGCACCCCTTTGCCTGCAATAGGCACACACCAGCATTAATCTTTTAAGGAATATTCCATTTTCCCTGAACCCCATTGCCTGCCATAGACATACACAAACATTCGTTTTAAGGATTATTCAATTTCCCCCAGCACTTCCTTGACTACCACAGGTGTCTCCCTTAGATCCACATAAAGTAAACAGTTACATCTATATGTCGTTATCCTAATTGGGAAAGAAATATGTTATGGTGGTGTGGCTTAGCTTTGGAATGAATTCACTGTATTGTTGTTAATCATTTAGGATAATAATAACTTAAGTAACCACACTAAATTATATTGTTACTATCTGTACTAATTCAAACTGCAACAATGCCACATTTCACCAAAAGGTTTTCTAGCTTGTTTACTTTTAGGTGCCAAAAGACATAACCCAGAGTACTGCCAGTCAGAAGGCCAGTACAAAGTGACGTGACCACACAACACGTGACGTGAGTCCTACAATCTCTTCTGCTTGTGCAGCTAAGTGCCACTGCCAACTGACAGCTTCATGATGACCCCAAAGAAAGGTGCTGCCAAGAAAGTGCCCAGTGAGAAGAAGCAGCTTTTCACCACTGGCGAGCAGACCACAACCTTTTTCCAGAAACTTGTGACTGCTGCACCAATCTCCAGGGAGAAAGCTGGGAGAAGGACTCACACATCAACCGCACCACCCCAACCTAAGCCCAAGCCCATGTCTGGCAGTGAGTCAGCCTCTGCAATCATAATGACACCGACAAGCAGTGACATTGAATTGGATTTGTTTCTTTTGCAAAGCAGTACCCAATTGTTGCAGGAAGCTGAGCAAAATGGACAACAGCTTTAGCCAGCAATAGTAGATCTTCCCAAAGTAGGAGCAGAACAGGAGGCTGAGCAAGAACCTCCTGTTTTATTGGCTTCTAGTTCTCAAGCAAGAAAAAGGAAGAGTACTCCACCATCTTCTCTAAGCCCTCCTTCTGATGATCTGAACATGGATTGGGCACCGGCTGAGTCGGAAACATACCAGGAGAGGCAAGGGAAATGGAAAGTTCCTGAAAATCTTACAATTATGGCGGATGAGGATGACGAGCCAGTCATAGTCATAGAAGCGTGAGTGTTCTTCGAGGTATTCCTGGTTCACACTATGGTACTGAAGGCCAAACAACCCATATGAAAAAATATCACGCAATCCGCTGGGAGGCGCACCCTAACAAAATAGCTGTAGGTGGTGGTGTTGAAGGTGATAAGAGCAGGGAATCTGCCCTGATAACAGTGGAAGGTGAGGGTGATGAGGAAGAAGAGGGTGACATCTTCTTAATACAAAGCAGCCCTATCTCCAGCAGTGCACAAGTATTACCTGCATCAGAAACCTTAAAATGGCACAAGAGTCTGATAAAGATACTAAAGCAACAGCATGCAGTGACTGCCCCAAGACACACATTGAGTCTACCTGCTGGTTCTTCTCTCCAGAAGTTGCCTGCATCAGTAGCACCAGAAAAGAAAAGAATCAAGGCTACTATTACTAGCATGTTTAGGCAGGAGGGGCTGTATGAACGCAACCGCCCAATGGCATGTTTGTACATCTGGAAGCTGGCTAAAATGTTAGTGCTTGATGTCCTCCCTTTTTCTTTTGTGGAAGGAGTGGGTTTTTAAGAATTTGTGGTGGCCATCTGCCCAAAATGGGAGGCTCCTAGCCAGACCTATTTTGCCAGAGTTGCTGTTCCAGTGCTTCATCACAATGTCCTTGAATTGGTTGGACAAGCTTTGCAGCAGAGTGCTTTTCACACTATCCACCTGACGACAGACATGTGGACCAGTTGTCAAGCTGCTGATTACATGTGTATCACTGTACACTGGATCTGTTTTGTGGGGTTAGGAAACAGCTATTTCCAGGTCTCGGCACTGAAGAAAGATTTAAAGGCGTTCAGTGGCATGCAACAGTAGCCATGTTCGCCGTGGAGAAATCGCATACAGCTGCAAACATTTTGGAAGATTTTAACAGCAAGGTTTTTGAATGGCTGCGACTCAGTGGTCTTGGAATTATATTTGTTGCCACGGGCAATGGCAGCAATATAGTTAAGGCCGTGGCAGATGGTAAATATTTCAGGATCCTGGGTTTGGCACATTGCATCAACATCTTTGTGCAGGACTTTCTCAAAAAAAGAAGACCTATTCAGCAACTTACTGATCACCTGCAGAAGAATCTTCACTCATTTCAGCCATTCTTTTAAAGCCCGGTAGCAGTTGAGGATAATTCAGTGTGCTAACAGAGTACAAGTTAAAGTCCTGAAACCGGCAGTGCAAACACATTGGAACTCGACGTATTACACGTTGTGACGTCTGTTTGAGTAGTACAAACCAATCAATGAATATGTCATGCAAAGAGGAGATGCAACTGGGAAAAGCATGATCATTGAGATGGACAAATGGGACCTAGCCAAATGCCTGACTGAGATGCTATTTCCTTTTGAGGTTTTTACATGGTACGTTAGCAAGGAGGACAGTACGATGGCCCAAGCTATCCCGTTATTGCATCTGTTACGGGACCAGTTAAAAAAGGTGTCTGAAAGGTTCGCACTCACAGGTGTGAATGAAAATGAAGATTTTCATGAGTTGGTTGAAGGCTCAATCCTTTGCTTAGCTGAAAATACAAGGTTGCAAAGTCATTGTGTCGTCCAAAGAGTACATCTGTGGCACAATACTTGATTTATAGTACAAAAAAATGGGAAACAGCCATTACAACGTGGCTGTTTACCCGCATGCCATTACATCGCAAGTGTTACAACGCATGCAATATAACAACGTGTAGCCATTACTAGGCATTTTTTTACATTGCATGCGCTTTTACAATGCATGCGATGTGAAAAAAAGGGCAATCCACCTCGTTGTGAGGAAACAGAGGCTCTTCCGTTTCCTCACAATGACGTGCGCCGCCCCTCAGAGCCGACTTGAAGAAGGAACCAGGAGGAGAGAGGAATCACGAGGAGAGAGAGGTAAGGGGGATTGGGCCTGGGGTGGGGGTTACTTTTTTAGGGTAAAAGGGGGTCAGGTGGGGTGTGTTTGTAGTGCAGGGTAGTGTTTTAGGGTTTAGAGTAGTGTTGGGGGGTCGTGCAGGGTAGTGTTTAAGTGTAGGGAGAGGACTGGGGGTCGGGGAGGGTCATGCAGGGAGTAGTGTTTTAGGTTTGAGGGCAGTGTCGGGGGTCGTGCAGTGTAGTGTTTTAGTGTAGGGAGAGGACTGGGGGTCGGGGGAGGGTCAACACGTACTAAAACCTGCTTAGTAATGGCATGCGTGGTATTAGTACGCCACTTTCATTCCTTTTTCAGAAGGGGAAGTTTCACAATGCAAGGTGTAGATTATTGAGTGAGCTAGAGACCTGGAAGAAGAACAGCTAGACATTAGAATCCCACTCCCGGACAGACATTCTGGGGTGCTGCCTTCAACTTACATAAAGGGCAGTCCTGTTGTCTCATAGCAGGCAACACCAGCAACAAGAACACCAGCGGCAACAGCAACAACAGAAATAGAAGAACCAGCCTCTACCTCTGCATTGGCTTGCTTTCAAGTGGCAGAACTTAAGTCCAAAATAGGTCGAGCAAGTGGCAGCACCAATGACCATTCAGAGGGTGTTCCAGGTCTAGTTGGATGACCCAAGAGAGGTCTATACAGATCAAAACCCATTGCTGTATTGGTATGGTAATGTGTGCCAATGGCCAGAGCTCAGTAGGCTGGCAACAAAGTATCAGGCTTGTCCTGTACCAGGGTGTCTGCTGAGTGTGTGTTCAGTGCAGCTGGCACAGTTGTCACAGTGACACAGTGTTGCTTCATAACATGGAGAGACTGACCATGATCAAAATGAACCAACACTTCAAACCAAAAAATTACACCGTTCTTGAAATATCACAAGAGGAGGTTGAGGGGGAATGGTTAGACTCAATTGTAGTAGCTGACCAACTTCTGGGTGAACAACATGAGTTTGAGGATGACCTCTAATTCTTTGACTGAGAGTAGGCCACCTTAGATTGTTGTAATAATTATTTATCGTCGAACTGCCTTGCAATAAAAAAATGGATATAGTTAGGGGAACGTTATATATTTTGTTTGTTTATGTCTGACTAACCTATGCAGCCCCACCAATGTAGGCACATGTATGGCCGGATTGGAGTTGGACCAGTGTGCAGTGAAGAAGCCTCCTTATTCCCCTCAAGAACATTAAAGACAATGCCTGCCTCCATCCCATAGCTATCCCTTTTTCCATCCCCTTGCAGGACTGCCGCAGATCATTTGATTTCCAAATAGGGGATACCATTGTGTACCACTGTGCTTGGGTTGGAACAGGTAACATTGCACCAATGAGTGATATATTATTGAGTGATTGTGTGGTGATTCATATGGTGGCAGACAGTGAGGGAGGGTGTTCAACTCATTTGTAAATTTGATTTTGATGATTTGCAAAGTTTGGTGCCCGATGGGTGATGATTTTTCCTGTAGGTGATTGGTCCTTTCACATTTAGCAAGATTTACTTGCCGGGTCCACTCCTTTTTTGTGGTTCTCAATCTCCAGTGATCAGACCAGTCAGTTTAGTTAATAAACACAAATCTACACAAAAAATTCTCGAATAATGTTTGTCTTCTTGTTCATCAACAGCAGAGCACTACATGTCAATCTCTCTCATTTGTGTCAGGATGGATTTGGACTGATTTGTTACTCACAGTTTGGATGATGGAAGTACTCAGGTCGGGACTACCTCAACAACCAGAAGACAGAAGTTATCAGCTTCAGGGAAACCAACATGATGATGACTCTTGGAGGCCTACTCAGCTCTGTGGACTGGAGAGAGATGTGTGATTTGGGAAATGCTGCTTCTGTGTGTGTGTGCTGGCTCCAAATGTGAAACTCCTTTATTATGTGGTTGTGGTGAGGGGGGAGGACTGTTGTTCTAACTGGAGACAGACATGTGATCCAACATTATCACATGATGCACGCACTTGGCTAAATGTTATAATAACAGTTGTGAGATTGATCAGCCTGGTGCATGCAGCTAGTACTTGTCCATGATTGGTTGTAAAATTGATCTCACATCATACAGTCTAGTTGAGGTTTGTAGAGAGGAGTGGTGTATAGAACAATACAGTGTAGCAGTGTGGTAGAGTGGATTGAAATACAGTATTATAGAGTATAATGGAATAAAGTGGCGTAGCGTTAAGTGGCGAACAGTGGATTACTGGAGTAGAGTGGAGTACTGTGTCATAGAATAGAGTGGAGTAAAGTGGGGTGAAGTGGCATACAAAGAGTTGCATACAGTGTTGTATAGTGAACTAGAGTATCGTAGAGTGGCACAGAGTGGACTAGAGGGTTGTACAGTGGCATACAGCATAGTATAATGTTATAAAGTTGAGTGTAAGGCTATAGAAAGGAGTAAAGTTTTGGAGGGTGGCATAAAGTGTAGTAGAGTGGGGTTGGATAGAGTATGGTAGAGAGTCAAACAATGGAGCTGCGTAGATTGGATTGCTGTATAGTAGCATAGAGTGAGGTAAAGTCTTGTGTACAGTGGAGTAGAGTTGAGTGGAGTGACGTAACAGAGTGTGGAGTAAAATAGAGTGTATTGGTGTGTCGTGGAATGGAGTGGAGTGTATTGGCGCAGCATAGGTAGTAAACTGTTACAGTAGAGTGGAGTGCTGTGTCATCTAGAAAAATGTTGAATAGTGAAATAGAGTGTTGCAAAATGGAGTATATGGGCATAGAGTGGAGCATAGAGTTGGCCAGTGGAGTGTACATGGATAGAGTGGTGTAGAATGTTGTAGAGTGCCATAAACTGTAGTCGACTTTCATAGAGTGGAGTTATATAGAGTGGAGAGTCATACAGTGGAGCAGTATACACTGTAGTGGCATTGAGTAGATTACTGTAAAGTGGAGTAGCGTACAGTGGAATATTGCACAGTAGAGTGTAGAAGAGGGAAGTGCCAGCCCATAGAGTGAAATAGCATACAGGGGAGTAGGGTACAGTGGATTAGCGTAGAGTGGAGTGTCTCATACATTAGAGTAGAGTGCTGTGTTGTACAGTGTTGAAAACTGTTGGAGTAGAGTGTTGTACAATTAAGTATGGGGGCGTAGAGTACAAATTTAGACAGTTGAGTGTATAGGGATAGACTGGAGCAGAGTCTAATAGAGTGTCACAGAGTTAGGGTGACCAGATTCTCAAAACAAAAAACGGGGACAGGTCATAGACATAGAAGTAGGACTACGGTTTGCAGTAACCATCGACATAAAAGTCGGACTATTTGACAGCTGTCATAGACATAGAAAAAGGACTACAATGACAGCTCCCTCCACAGACCGAGATGAAGCATTACAGACAACAAATCCGAGGTCTTTTATTGGCACCCCTCTCCTTTACGCAGCAGCATTAGTACTTTTTATTACATTTACACTTTTAAGGACTATATCATATATTTGCCAAAAATCAATAAAACATCACAGGCTAGCAAACGCCAGATTTACTAGCTTTATCAATGCTCGTTTCTATAGCTGCACGACAGCACCACGTAAAATACAACTCACTCTTGTTGCTTAGTTGCTCATGACAGAAAAGCATGGGAGGTAAACTGCGAAATGCTAAATTGCCAAAAGGCAGCCATGGACCAATGTAAGAAAAACACTTCTCTCCAGGTATTACTGCCTTAGGGTCTTAAGGGTCGCAAAGGCTGGCCGACCACACAGTCCTCCCACATTTGCGTGGTCACTGCTGGGATGTCATGTTACCTTACTGGGGTATGTACCATGCACTCTAGCCATTGGTATCATCTCATAGCGCAATAGTGTGAAGACCTGAGCAAAAAGCTCGAGCAGCGCTGCTCGCCTCTTCCACAGGCGTTAACCCTGCTCCTTTAAGTCCTTTCCAGCTAAACAGTTTGCCGTGATCTGAAAGGTCAGCCAAAAGTCCAAGTCATAGCTTTGATATGGAGAACACAGAGCATGCATCAATTGGTTATGAATAAAACATGGAATGAGCAATACATTAATCCTTGTACGGTATGCATAAGGGCTACTGAAAAGTTTGTATGGCTATGAATACAAGCTACAGGACGAAGAAATATTGTTTTATCCAAAGTAGAAACTTTTGGTAAGAGACATGGGCTAGGCAATTGAAGATCTTTTGGATTGCCACCTGGACAGTATGCTTGCTCGTGAAATTGATAAACTGCTGATGCAAGCAATAGATGCACAACTTCCATGTGCAACTGACGAGCTATTAATTACAGATCTTTGGCTAAGTGCAATTTAATGGCTTTGGGAATGTGCAATATCTAGGCTACTGATACAACTAAAAGACCACTAATGCAAGCAAAAGGCATGATATGGGAATGTGCAATGTGCAATCTATATGTTCTTGGTATATGAAATAGATAAGCTATTGCCACATATCCACTTTTAGTAAATATCTTTAAATAATGCAACAATAGGGGACATTGTTTACAATCTGAAAAACATGTTGGAAACAATGAGCAGATTTAATAGCCAAGGCAGGTTTAACCTGAAGCCACTGAATGAAGGCCTCAAATAGCGACTCAGCCTTTTACCCGATCACCAGTGTTCCGTTTCCCAGGATTTCTGTTCTGATCTTGGAACTGGTAGAAATGAATGGTTGGAGCTTGAGAAGGACGTTGGGGACGTCATCACCACATGTGTTATCGGACACTCATCCTAACATTCAGAAATACTTTAAACTTTCTGTTTCGTGTACTTCTAGGTAGGATATCTGGGGGAGCAGCAAACACACAGCCTCTACAGATCACAGAAGTTCAGAAAGTTCATAAACTGGGGTTGCTCCTTAATATCACTATTTCCTCCTCTAGCGAAGATTCAGTTTTGATGATATGCAATTGTTCAAATATGGCTGGCACGATGACGTAGGTGGCGCTGTGTGTAAAAAGAGAAGGGAAATCCCGAGAGAAAATGTCTCTCTTCAAAGGACTTCCCTTCCTGCTACAGCACTCACCTCAGTGAAGTCACACGCCGTAAATTACATTTGAGTCACTTGGAGAAAAGTGTCGGGACACTTCTCCAAAAACGGGGACCGTCCGGGGAAAACCGGGACGTCTGGTCACCCTACACAGAGTGTAATAGAGTTTTGTAGAGTGGAGTTATATAGATTGGAAGAGAGTACACTGGAGTAGCATAGAATGGAGTAGCGCAGAGTGGAGTGGCATTAGGTGGAATAGCGTAGAGTGGAGTAGTGTAGAATGGAGTGGCATATACTGGAGTAGGGTAGAGTGGGGTGGCATATACTGGAGTAGCGTAGACTGGAGTGGCATACAGCGAAGTGGCATACAGTGTAATAGCGTACAGTGTAGTAGTATACAGTGGAGTGGAATACAGTAAATTGGGGTAGACTGGAGTGGTGTATAGTGGAGTGGAGCAGAGTATAATAGCATACAGTGGAGTGGCATACAGTGGAGTGGGGTAAAGTGGAATACCATACAGTAGAGTGGCAAAGATTGAAGTTGCATACAGTGTAATAGTGTAGAGTGCAGTGGTGTACAATGGAATAGCAGAGAGTGGAGTACAGTTGAGTGGCATAGAGTAGAATAGCGTAGAGTGGAATAGCATAGAGCGGAGTGGTGTAAAGAGAAGTGTCGGCCAATGGACTAGCATAGAATGGAGTGGAGTGGAGTGGTATACACTGGAGTGACGTAGAGTGGAGTAGCATATAGTGGAGTGGCACAGAGTAGAATAACATAGAGTGGAGCGGTACACACTGGAGTGGCATAGAGTGGAATAGTGTATAGTAGAGTGGGGTACAGTGCAGTGGTGTGTTCTGGAGGGGGGTAGATTGTAATAGCATATAGTGGAGTGGTGTCCAATGAAATAACGTGGAGTGGAGTGGAGTGGCATAGACTGGAGTACCATACAGTGTAGTGGCATACAGTGAAATAGCATACTGTCATGGGCATTGTACCCGACCAGCTCTGCCGAAACTCTGAAAGGAACGTAAAAATGACCCTTTATAAAAAAGGCTGGATTGGTGTTGATATTTGGAATTTCCTTCCTGTAGCAAGAACTATTGTTGTTGGACTAAAAAGAGCACAGACAAGAAAGCTGTATTTCTTCTGAAAGGCGTGCACTGTATATTGGACAACAAACTCTAGCAGTGTTATAAATCTAAACTAAGAACTGCACCACGTTCCAGAATTAATATTGAGACTTTTTGTGCAGTTGAGACTTTAGGGGCCCTATTACGATGTCGGGCAGACGTGAACGTTGAGGAATCGGTACCCACCGACCTGCGGTCGGCGGTCCCGACCGCAGCATTACAATGTGACCGCACATGGTGCCGTTGCATACTCCCATTTCTCTATGGGAGCTTGTGCTGCAGCCGCAAACCGGCCTTAGCACAAGCTCCCATAGAGAAATGGGAGAATCTGTTCATCCCTGCACCACGTGGCAGGCACCTCAAAGTGACTGCCACACAGTACAGGGATTAACAAGGGGTGCCCCCTCGGCCCCCTACCGGAGGCTGCAGGGTTAAGGGGGCCCTGCTAGGTGCTCCCAAAGTCACTTTCCGACAGGCTTTCCATGTCCAAAAGCCCGACATGGAAAGCTTGTTGGAAACCGACTTCGTAACCCATATGGTGGAAATGCCATCCATAGGGATTACAGTCAGGCCGCCGACTGGCCAATAGGCTCCTTGAGCCCGTTGCAATCCAGCCGGAATGACCGGCTGGTTTCCCACTTTTGACCGCCTGCATCGTAATGCCGTGGTCGAAAGTGAAACCCGCGATGAGACTCGGTCGGAGGCTTTCCGAGTCTCATTGTAATGAGGCCCTTAGTGTCTGCTTCCTTTTATATTATCCGTGGATTATAGCATTACTAGTATGTTAAGTTGACACTCTATATATTCTTAGTCTACCACTATATGTTGTATGATATATGATATATTAATAAGTATTTTTCGTTACAGAACATTTATACCCAGCACGCACCTAGAATCATCTGATGATTGATATCCTGTATTCATTACTGATATGCAATATATGTAAATGCCTCTTCTTACAAGGTTGGCGATTGTTCCACTTGTAATCAGTGTATTTTATTTCAGAAAAGAACATATCCTGAAGTACCCAAGAGCAACCCTGATATTCATGAAGCTCATAACCTGGAAATCCGAATCCTGAATGCACATCTCATGCAGCCATAGACACAGAAAAAAAACAAAAGCAGAAAAAGACATGGTTTTCATCTTTTCTCGCTTATTCCATCCCTCTTCCCCTTGGGACTATCGGGGAAGCATTGTACTATTTCAGTGCAGTACTGTTAGTTCTCTCTGGGATTTGGGAAAAGTCATCGCCCCATCGGAACCACCTGGCATTCAGGTGAGTGGCTCGCAACACATACTTTGGAGTGGCATTCAGCAGAATAGCATAAAGTGGAGTGGCGTACAGTGGAGTGGCCCACACTGAAGTGGCGTAGAGCGGAGTTGCGTACAGTGTAAGAGTGTAGAGTGGATGGGCATAAAATGGAGAGATGTACAGTGTAATAGCACAGAGTGAAGAGTCGTACAGTGGAGTGGCGTAGTGTATTAGTGTATAGTGGAGTGGCGTACAGTGGAGTTATGCAGACTGGGGTGGCGTCCAATAGATTAGCATACAATGAAGTGGTGTAAAGTGGAGTGTCATTACTCTGGAATTGCACAGAGTGGAGTGGCATATATCGAAATAGTGTACTGCGGAGTGTTGTGGAGTGGCATACAGAGGAATAGCGTAGAGTGGAGTGGCGTACAGTGGAATAGCCTACAGTGTAAAATTTAGCAGCAACGTAGATTATGGTGTGCAGAGTACAGCAAAACATCAAATTGAGCTGCCTTGTATTTCTCCAAATTTACCAATCAATGCAGGGCCACGCATGTAGCCTTGCGTTGCTTTGTAAATCTGACTTAAGTATTGTGTTTCCCATTCAACACCATGTGTGATGCATCAGTACCTCAATCCAATAATATAGCTAGGCCTTAGTTATATTTTGGGCCATGGTATACTGCAGTAACTTTGCAGCATGCCCTGGTACATGTTGAATGCAAGCCAGTGTAGAATTGGGTAATAGCTGTTTTTAGAGAATGAAAAGGCAGCCATATTGTTTTTACTATTGGTTGACTGTGTGCAGTGTTAGGGCCTTAGATATAGGTAAGTAGTAGGGCTCTATTACCACTTTTTTAAACTGGTAATAGGTACAGAAATTTATATATATTTAAATAAATTTACTACTGTGGTAGTTTCATAACATTTTGTTAAATTCCCCAAAAGTACCGCAGTTATATATATCACTAAGTTTAAATGCCTTATAACTTTAGTTATACTTATCATACCTAACTGCAGTACCCAAAAAGTCTGGGCACCATATTATATAATCCTGTGAAATTTCCTGTAAATCGATTCAGACATTTTCGCAGAACGTCAAATACAATAGTCTATGGAAAATGCATTGGTCGAAAAATGTGTTTTGGACCCCCCTTTTATCTTTGCACCCGTTTAACGATTCAACACAAAAATTTACATCATCTCAAAATGCAGTAAGAGTTATAGGTCTGGTAAGTTTTGTTGTGAGTTGTCAAATGGGTGGAAAGTTAGTAAGGAGCTAAAGTCGTAGGAATTCCCATCTCTGGGAATACTTACTATAATTACAGAGTGGCAATTTGAATTCATGTGATTTCTTCCTTTTTATCTATTGTATTTGTTATGCATTTGTTTATTGGTTTGCATAAACATGTGACCATAAATGTGTCTTTTAATTGTTCATGTAGTAATTCTTAAACTTTACATATGCAGGCTAGGCTATTTTTTGGGCTTTCTTGCTACTTCTAGTAGGATTGTGCTATATATATATATATATATATGAAGCCGAAAATGAATGAAAGAATATCATTGTTGTTAAAAAAAATTGAGATTATTATTTTTTTCCTTGTGGCCAATTATCAAGTCCTTTAAATAGTAGTCTGTACAGGTCACTGCTAGGTCACGTTTTCATTCTGTTGCACAGGGGTACATAAGGAAAAAGGCTTTTGTTTGGCTTGTTCAGTACAGGTTTATATTGTGAGCCAGAAACATGCTAAAAAACAAACCTTATATAGATGAAGATGTATTCTATTTGTTATGTATTTGTTTATAAGCTTCCATTAGCATGTGACCATAGATGGGTCTTTCAGTTGTTCATGTAGAAAATCTGAAACTTTACATATGCAGACTAGTTTATTTTTTGGGCTTCCTTGCTACTTTTATTAGTATTGTGCTACACAGATATCACTAAGTTGTTGACCCTTTTAACTTTATAACCACTTTATAACATCACTTGCATAAGCAAAGAGAATCACCTACATAGTTTAATGTACATTGCTGGGAAATTTCATGACAGTCTGTTCAGCTGTTTTGCCGCTGCGTGAAATACAAAGTCTATGTAAAATTCATTGGAGTGCAAGTGTGCTTTAGGTTTTTCTTTGCACTTCTTTGACCAAACACTGCCAAACTTTCCACCCTTCACCAATGTAATGGGTATAATAAGTCTGCAAAGTTTTGTGAAGATTTGTCAAATGGGTGCATAGGTATTAAGGGACAGAAATCAAAGGAAACTAACTAAAACTACAGAGTTTAAAAAAAATTCTATTTCCTAACTAAAACGTTCCTGTAACCTTTGTCTTTTTCACTGAATTTCTACATTTTTTAAAATTCTATTTCCTAACTAGTGGAGAAAGGGTGCTGGGCCTCCCACGAGCGCTCAGTAATCCCACTGTATGGGACTTAGTGGAGGTAACAGGAGGGGTTGTTGCCCCCCAAGGACCCTCAGCATCCAAGGGGACTTTATCCCCCAACCAGTAATGTGTAAGGAGGTGTGTTTGCAGAGTGGTGGAGAAAGGGGGCGGACGTCCCACAAGCTCTCAGAAATCCTGCTGTGTGGGACTTACTGGAGGGGTTCTTGGCCCCCAAGGACCCTCAGCATATAAGGGGACTTCATCCCCTAACCACTAGCCCACCAGGAGGCATGTTTGCAGAGTGGTGGAGAAAGGGGTGGGCCTCAGATGACCTCTCAGCAGTCCCAATGTGTGGGACCTAATGGAGGGGAGGTGGCACTCCCCAGGGCTGCCGGGGTGCCCCACGGGCCCCCTGCATTCATTTCATGTTTAGCCCAGTGGAGGTGGCGGTCCCCGGGGCACGGCCTGGCACAGCGAGCCCATCGGCATACATTATAAGCAGTGCCTTGGGGAGGTGGTGGTCCCTGGGGCATGGGAGGGCCGAGTTGGCCCGCCTGCATACATTATGATCAACACCCAGGAAAGGTAGCATTCCCCAGGGCTGCAGGGGAGCCGCACAGCCCCGCATTCATTTAATTACTTTTGACCCAGGGAGGTGGCGGTCCCTGTGGCTTTGATAAGCCCTAGGAGGGGGGCCCGTGCGCACACTCCCATTTTTAAGGTATGCCACCAGGAACTGTCTCCGGGACCTGGGTAGTTAAAAAGAAGTGTAGGAGCCTTTATGAATATCATGAATTTGCAGCAATTTTGTTTAATGCTTTTTTACCCCTCGTGAGGTCCCTACTGGACCCCGACACCTACTTTAGGGGGTCAGGTTATTCCTACCCTGCCCCCTTTTCTTTCTTTCTTTTCTTTCTTTTTATCCTTTTTATTGTGGGACTCGACTGAAGCGAGTCCCAAGATGACTGCCAAAACTTCCTGGTTGATTTGTTGGCAGACAATCACAGCTCTCCATTTCCCTGCAGAAGTTTGTCATTTTACAGGGAGTCCTCACGGCCATAGATATGACTAACTTTTTCTCTTAAATTTCTCAACAACTACTGAACGGATTTACACCAGATAACTGAAAGCGTGATCTGTGTAACCAAACCTACCTTTCTGCCAAATTTGGTGTCATAACATGGGAAATTCACCTATTTGACCCCCTTTTTCTCAGCCCCTGCTTGAGGGATCCCCCCAAAACTTTCCATGCACAACAAGATTTACCAGGGCATTTGTTTTGGAAATATTTGTGAAGATTCGTGAAATAGCACCAAAGAAATAGGCAAGTCAAAAAGCGATTTTCCTTTGGAAACATGGTTCCAACTATATAACTATAACTACCTACTGGCAATCAGCAGTAGGATATATATATGCCTTTCAGGCATAGAGTGACGCATAAATTATGCAAAAAAAGAAGCAGAGAACTCTGGGTAGTTCTCAGGTATAGGTGGCAAGCAGCTCCATTATACAACACTCTCAACACCAGCGACACTCTAAATTTGCTCTCCTCTAATGTCTGCTTTTCTATCAAAGTCTTTAAGCATAGGATTAGCACAGTGCCATCCACACCGAGATAGAAAGGGACAAAGTCTTTTGCCATTTCTACAGCAAAGTCTTTAAGCATAGGATTAGCACAGTGCTAATCATGCTGAGCTGTAAATTGGCCAAAGCCTTTTACCACTCCAGCCACAGTATTACAGCTGTGGATTGGTAAAATACCAACCAAGACAACCTGAAATGAATAAAAGCAACTCCTAACACATGTTTCGCTCTCATTCTTCAGTACGGAAGGATTTTGTGGCATATATATATATATATATATATATATATATCCAAACAAATCTGTAGAGGTGGCCGGATCGCAATACCCTCCAGCCAAAACAAAACCACAGTACCGCAGCTCCAGTATATTCAGCGTGTTTATTTAAACGTTAGCAACACGAAAAATCCCCAACGCGTTTCAGAGTTCTTCACTCCTTGGTCACGGGTTAGGTTTGTGCATTACTTCCGTTTCCTTTTAAAGAAACACCACATGTGTTTTGTGCAGGTAACAAACATAAACAAAATACTCTTTGTCAGTTTCCGTTGTTGTTAATAAACAAGATTCAATCACATTCGAGTAATTCACCAAATTATAACAAAATGGTTTAGCCTGACATAAAATCTAAATAAACCAAGGGGGGGGATTAACGCACTGTCACAATTAATTTGAAAGGTGATTTAAAACCAAATATCTCAGCACAGTACTTCCTCGCCCAGATCGGCACTTCGATCTAATTCCATGATCCCGTAGGTGCCCTTAAATTCACAGTACTCGCCGCGGAGCTCACCGTGAAAGTGGCTTGGGCATAAGCGACACTGTTTGGATGGAATATAAATATATATGTATATATATATATATTTATATATATACACACACACACACATATATACACATACACACATACATATAGATTTCTGATGCTCACTGCAAATGCAACATCAGCAGTATGGATAGTATGAATTCCACATTGAGATCTGACTTAGTAAGTGTTTTAAACGACATACATTAAAAAAAGATATGAAATAGAATTTCATATGCAAATTATCATTGCCATTTAGTTTCTGCAATAGAATTCTGACCCAACTGTATACATTTATATACTTTTCTATTTAGCTCAAGTTGTAATGTCATTGCTTTGTGGAGAAGGTCATAGTTTCTATTTCTGGCTATGACACATTCTCTCCTCAGATGTGATATGATTAAAAATGTAGAGGTATGTCCCATGCCACTTGCCATCAAACTCCTAGAATCCATTATCTAACAAGGCTAATCAGTATTATTCTGGTCCTCCCGTTAACATATATTTGGTATGAAATGCACACAATATGTGTAGTGCACAGAATGGAAAAACGAAACAGATAACAAAATCATGTCAGCACTTACTGTTTACTGCATATTCGGGAAAATGTATGTTAAGCTACTATATGTAAAAAAATAGTAGAATTATTTAGGCCTGGCAAGTATTTTTAAATATGTATGGAATATTTTTGTATGTGAAGTGCAATAATGGAAAGAGTCTGACAGCTCTCTTAAACATAAAATAATAAACTAAGAGGGAGAAGAGAGTTAGATTAGAGTAGCAACAGCATTTGCAAAGTCTCAAATTTCACTTCAAAGGGCATGGTAAATCATTGATTTCTGCTGCTTATTTAATAAACAAGGAAGGCCATTGGCTGTTCTGCTAGTTAACAGTTTTATTGTTAGTAGAAACCTTTTTGAACAATTTTGTAAAGCTGTGTATTTAATTTTCCTATTTAGCTGGCATTCATTTGCATTCACATTTGTTAGGTCTCTGCTTCAGACAGCTGCTGCCCAGACCTATTGTTTGCAATCCACATGTTATAATAAGTCTGAGCTTTGAGTCAGCAATTGAGTCTCACTTCCCTGATCCTGACTGGATGGTTCTCCTCCCTATTCTTGTGTTTGTCCAGCCTAGGACCATTTTGGTCTCACTATGGGCCCCATTATGATGACGGTGGGACCGCCATCGGACCCTGCAGAACCGCCCACCGCATTACGATGGTGGGTGGATGGAGGGCGGGCAGAGAGACCAAAAGCCACGCATTTGACGGTATCAAGGAGCCTGTCAGACCATTGGAGGGACTGCAATTCCCACAACAGTGGCGGTGCCTGCTCAGGCACTACCGTAGGGATTACAATGTCCTGTTCTGCCAGACGTTTCATGCCAGTTAACCCTCCATGAAAAGGCAGGCAGAAAGTGACTTGGGGGCCCATAGCGGGGCCCCCAAGTACTCCCCTGACCCTCTGATATGGGCCCTGGGGGGGCACCTATGGTGCCCCCCTCCAAATCCCTGCACCATGTGGCAGGCACTGTGTCAGATGTGTATGTGCCTGCAGCACACACCACAATACAAAGTTTACACATTGCGACTGCCTTGAAGGCGGTCGCATTGTAATGCAAACAGCGGGACCACTGACTACTAGTCGGGTGGTCCTGCTTCTACCATGGTAAGTCCAGCCGGCATCGTAATGAGGCCCTCTGTTGCTTGTGACTGGGTTGTGGACAGTTAATGCATTGTGTTGTAGTGTTCTTTAAAGAGGTGAGTCGTCATCTCTTCTCTATATTGGAGCAGTGTATATACCATTTAAGATATGCCCATGTTTCATATAAGGTATACTGGTGGGGCTGACAGTAGTATCACTGGTGTAATATTCCTGGATTAGACATGCGTGTTTCAAATATCTTGGGCAACTGTTAGTTGTAGGCAGAAGGCATATCTTTTTTTCTAAGAACGGCATCAACCTAAGGATTTCTGTGCTTATATCACTAGTTTCTCAGCTTTCAGAAATAAGCGGATTTGCAAATAAACATTTCTTACCATCATTTGTGCATTTTATATGTGGTCGTTTATGATTTGTATATGTTTGAAGTTTCTACCTACTTGTAGTTTGAGGTGGAAACTGGCGTGAACCCCATGGGCGTGAACCTCATGGGTGAATCTGAAAAGCTACAACCTTCTGAAAAGTAGACAAAATTCAGAATTCAGCAAGCGGTAAAGTGTATAGACCGCTCATGCTTTTCACAAAAAGAGTAATTGCTGAAATTGAAAAATAATGAAAATAAGTAGGAAAAAATAGAACTAAATGACAATGTTTCATCTGTTATTTTTTCCCCGATGGGCAATTTAAAAAAGTTAACTACTGTTACGCCTGTCCGATCCTTCTGGTGGCAGGTATGTATAATGTTTGTTGGCTTTACAAAAGCATGCAATTCCTAGAGTGAACAACTGGGATGTAGCTTACAAAGATTATTTATTGTGTACCAACCATGCACAAATTCAGATGGTAAAGCGTAATGTATAAAAAATAGGTATGAAGGAAACCTATTTATTTTTTAAATGTGTCTAAGATACTGAGTTTAGGAATAGAGTCTGTTTGTACAACTCTGAATTTGGAGTTACAAATGCTACCATGTTATTCAGAGAGCATTTTGCAAAATATGTTCTTTATTGGACTCTGGCTTCCATTTGGAAGATGCAAATGGGTTGAAATATAGATGATAAAAACAAATGTTTTAATATTTGTGTTCCCATACTTCTTCAAATGAAAATGGTTCCCCGTATGTGTGGCTGGGCTCATCGCCGGCGACAGGAAAGGTTCTAAAAAACAATATGGAGACATCAGGTTTTTGCCTTAAAATAGACCCACTTTGTGAATGTGCAAAGCCATGGTATTTAGGCCCGGCTTGGCTGCTATTTAGGGAAAAACTATTAAACCAAGATGTTTCTTAAAACTAGACACCTGAGGAGACCAATGTGGTGTGTTTTGTTTGCATCCCATTAAGTGTTAGCCAGAATGATCTGCAAACCTCAGACTTAAGCTCAATCACATATTTTCCAAAATCTGTTTGGGTCCATAAAATTCCTACTGCCCATCATTCCCACACTTCTCGCAATAAAAACTGTATCCCACTTATGTGACTTAGCCTATTGCCCACAACAGAAACAGGTCAAAACTTGGACGATGTGAGGTCAATATGTTGTCAATGAGGTTTTCACATGGTTTTGGGCCTAATTTCCATTGAGAGAAGAGTGTGAATGAAGATTGGCAAGACTGATCATTGGCTGGAGGTCCTCTAATTTTTTGCATAACTATCAAAGATAGCCTTTTTTGACCCGTACTTTGCTGTTTGCATTTCAGCCTTTGTAAGAAAATGTTCTGGGATACTCACAAGTCACACCACCCTGGATTTGTCTGGGCCTCTAGGTTTCAGAAATCGCCAGGCTTGGTAGGGTTCCCTGGTTGCCAGTTAACCAAGAGTACCCATAGCACTGCCTTTCAATATGGGAAGGGACAGGAAATAGGGATTTCGCCCATGTATATAAAAGTAAGGCCAATGAAGCCAAATATCCTGTTGCGTGCCATGGGGATGGAGATGCACTAGGGCCTCGAGTGGCAGAAAGACTGATGGGGCTTTAGGAGTGAGGGTACCACCTAATGCCAGGAGGGGCCTCTCCCACCCAGTTATTTTTTTTAACAAATAGTACATGGTGTCTAGTGGATTTTCAGTACTCCTGGTGGGGAGGACTGAGTGGGGCTAAATCCCCCAATATCAGAAAACCCCTGCTCCTCCATTATGGGATGGGGACACTGCCCAATGTCTAGGTGGAAGTGTATTTGTTTTAATTTTCCCTGCTGTCTAGTGGCTTTATGCCACCTACCCCTCTCGAGGAGGAGCTCAAAAGAACAACTGGGCCCATTATGGGAAAGAGATGGAGGCTGCTGTCAAAACAAAGTACATTTCCCACAGCACCAAAGAACTCCATTGAGACTTGTAATGGTGGTATCAATCTTAGATTCATCAAGTCCCTTATGGGTCATAGTTTTCCTTGCTAGGCATTCATGATATTCAGGCTTTGCAGCAGGAATTGTGTGGTTGCAAAGAGATTTGAATTCATTCTGCTTTCATCAAGAGTTGTCTACATCCTTATTCCCAGATAAGTATTTTGGAGAAACATTGGTGATTAAGAAGTCAGAAGTGATAATTTGATTTGCACTTTAGTATAACAGTAATCCTATCAAGGATTCCAATCTCTATACATTGCAGTAATCCTTTCTAGGATTATGAACTCTAATGTGCCCAGTCACGAGTGGGGCTAGGTAATCTGCTATATTTTAGAGGCTTTGTTTATATCACTTGAATCGTATATGATATCACTGTATTGCCAGTGCTGGGGAAGTGAATGTATATTGCCAGGAGTGGTAGCACAATACTAAATCATTAAGTTACAGCTAATGAACATCGTTTATTGGGAATCATTCAGATCACAGACTTGATTTCTAACTTGCTCAAAGTAGTTATAGATATAAGAATGTGTACTAAAGTTCAGTTCATTTCATACATTATTCAAAAAGGTAATTTATATCAACTCAAGGAAGTCTTATAGTTATCAGCAACCATAGGAAGTGGGCTATACAGTTAATGCCACAATGTATATCAGCTATCATAGTAAAGATAGTGAAGGGTAATATAATTGATGCCATACTAAAATAGTTATTTCCTTTCCTATGTATCTAAACCTCAGCAGTGCAGGTTGCGTCCAACAACGAGAACACGCAAGGTGCAGATATCCAGTATTTCTATTTCGCTCCCTCTCCCACTCCCCCTCCAATCTCAGAAAAAATAGGAAAATTGGATATTTTGTAGGGGTTATAATTACTGTTCTAACTACAGTTGTACCTGCATTCGAGAAAGTGCTTAAATTGCAGGGAGGGCATATTTTAAATTTGAACTCTACTCCCTCAAACATTGGGGAAGCTGCAAATATTGTGAATAGCATAGTTATTATTCTAAATACAATCCTGTAATATTGGGGAAAGTACATTTAATTTAGAGGACTTAGATACATTTTAATTTGCGCTGCACAAATATTAGGAACATTACAGGTCTTTTATGGTTAGATTTACTATTCTAACATCAATCCCACCAACATTTTTGAAAAATATATATATTTGGACTGGTTGTGGAATTCTCAATTATTATTCTAAGTGCCATCCCACAAACATTTGTTACTTTAGGTATTGTGTAGGGTTCTGTTTACCTATTCTAACATTACTGTTAAAAATATTATATATTTGTTTCTTAAATAGTAGTGGTTAGGAAATCTACTCTTCTAAACTCTACACTACAAATAAAATGTGGACATTTTATACATACTACATTTAAACTGTAAATATTTAAATTAATGTACCTATCTACTTAGTATTTTTTATGTTGGGGTTCTCATAATGTAATAATTAAAATATACACATTATTTATTTTGTATCTTTAATGTCAAATAATGTTTAAACTGTATGATAAAGCATCTTATTAACTTTTTCATTGCCAGCATTTATTTTGAAAATATAATTGCTAAACACATTTAATATATTTGTAAATCAAATCTTTAGTTTAAAATATTTCTCATTACTAAATAGTCCTATTAAATAGATACATTCACAAACATCATCCAAAATTGTAATTCAAATAATGTATTAAACCTCCCATCAAATTTAAAACTCAACATTTTAATAAAAAATATTGTATTCAATGTAAATAAGTACAACTGTTTAAATATAATTTTAGTGCATTAAATTGAAAAAACATATATTAATCAATGAACAAATACCTGTCCAATGTCCCATCAATAACCACAATCCATAAATTATTTTGAAATGAAATATTTTACAAAATGTATGAATCATGATTATTACAAATACACTTGGTACATATTTAATTTATGTGTATAATCTACTATGTTAAACTTTATTAACATATTTATCTATTTCAATGCAAAACACTGGCAACCTAGACCCCCTGATATAACCCACAACAAACAAAAAAATGAAGACAAAAGAAATAATACATGGCAAATAACATATTTATATTTAAACAACATAATAAATGTTTACAATATATTTTATTGACATAATTCTCTATATATGTTTAAAAGTATATTTTTTAACAATATATTTAATGCTAACCCTAATAATGCTTTAAATAAAGAGTAATTTGAAATGTTACGTAATGTAATTTGTCCCTAAATGTTAGTGTTGTTCTATGTTTCCTATTTTTTGGGTTTGTTTTTTAGTATGTACCAGTTAGTAATATACTTTTATTTGATTTCTTAAAATCATAAAAAGGGTGGAACATACCGCCATGAGATATACAATATAATGCAGATGTATTAGATAAAAAATTACAATAAAACATTTTTTTATAATAATGACCAGCGCGTGGTGCAATTAATTCCAGGATCCAACAATTTGTTATAAGCTACTTTGACCACAATTCTTTAAAAATGAGTTATGGACATATCTGTGCCTCCTGTTTTGAGTAAAGTGCTTGTGCTGAAAAGGGGAAGGGAAGAAAAAGAGTGCAAATTAAAAGTTCTAAAAAGGACTCAGTCCTACTGCATGATGGAGTGCTGGTCATCTGTCCTTTTTTCCAAGTACTTTTGTCGCTGAGTCCTTCTTTTCAAGTTCTTGTGCTGCTAAGTTCAAGAATTTAATAGTCTTACCAGACAGTTGTACAGAGGAACCACTGAGACATTTTATGACAGCCGCTCTGCAAGTCCTTATTTGTGTTTCCCTTAAAATTGGCTGTAAAAGGATCTTCCTCGAATTGTGTAAAGCCGGGCAGATGCATAGTAGGTGTAATAGCGACTCTGCCCCTTTACCACATAGGCGGCAGTCCGAGGTTGACCAGGTCAGAAGCCATTTTGGAGTAAGATCTTTTGTCGTGAAGGACCCCAGTCTCAATAGGGTCAGTTTCCGCTTGTAGTGATCTGTGAAGCCTTCTTGTAAATATGGTTGCAGTTTCAGCTGTTTGTAAGTTAATGTTAATGTTAATGTTAGTGAGACTTGTTGAGCGCGCGAATACCCAAAGGTGTCTTGGCGCTATGACTGCAGTATTCACTGCCAGGAAATCAGTTCTGGAATAGCCATGTTTTTAACTTTTTTCTAAAAATAGTGAGGAAAGCAGCCCCTCTGAGGTCGGCCGGTAGCGTATTCCACAATTTTGCAGTACCGTAAGATAAACTTCGGCCGCCCCAACCTGAGGTTCGTATTCTTGGCACTTTCATCAGTCTTGCGCCTGAGGACCGCAAATGTCTGGATGGTTGGTACCAGACAAAGAGATTTCTAAGAGAAAAAGGTCCTGTGTTGTTCAGAGCCTTGTATGCTAAACAGAGAACTTTGAACTTAATTCGTTGAGCCACCGGGAGCCAGTGAAGTCTGCGAATCTCATTGGAAATTGAGTCATATTTGGGGATGTTTCCTAGCAGCTGTGCGGCAGTATTTTGAATCGTCTGAAGTTTTTTTTTTAATATTGCTTTTGCATACCGAGGTAGAGACCATTGCAATAGTCCGGTTTTGCCTGGACCAGTGCAGTAACCACCAACTTTCTGGAATCAGTAGGAATGTATGGCATGATTTTCTTCTGTTTTTTAATCAGAAAGTGGGAGGCGGAGACAATAGCGTTAGTCTGGTGTGATAGTCTGGTGTGATCTGCCTGCAATTCTACCAATCTAAGAACGGCTCACTCTCCCAGCCCCCGCTGCTACCTCGCGGCCGCTACCTCCACCATACTGGCCGTCTGCTTGGGTGTGTGCCTCCCAGGTAGGGGGTCGCGGGAGCTACGCCCTGCGGACTCTTCAACATCGATGCCCCCGTGGTCCAGAGCCTCTACACGCCTTCTTCAGCCTGCCGTCCACCTTTGGTTTCATGGCTGCGTCCTCCCTCTGACTCTTTGCACTTTAATCCTGCGCTCTGGTTCTTCCTTATGGAATTTTGAGTTTTGGGCATCCTGCCATTTTGTTGTTGGACTCCGTTGATACCCACGACTCGGACCAGCCATCTTGCCTGACCCCAGTCCTTTCCCCCTTCCCTCCGGACTCCCCCTGACGATCCTCTATCGTTTTTCTCCTTCTTTCTGGTCTGCCTAAACCCCATCCCTCCTCTGGTTCCCTCCTCTCTCCTCACCCTCCCTCACAACACTACTCTTGTCCCCCTCTACCTCCCCCCCTCCCCCCCGATGTTTCCACTCACTCTGTTATGATTGTGCAACTGATTGTTTAATTTATAGTACCTATAACTCGCTACTTGTTTTGCTTATGTAAAACGCTCTGATACCCTAACTCTTGTGACTTATGTACATCTCTCCATTTCTTTGTGGAGATGGTCTCCGTCGATTCCCATGATCCGGACCCGCCATCTTGTCTCACCCTTGTCCCTCCCTTCCTTCCTCCCTCCTGACTCCTTCTGATGACCCTCGATCGTTTTTCTCTTTTCTGCTGGACGCCCTTACCCCACCCCCCTCAGGTGCCTTTCTCCCCTCTCAACTATTCCCAGACTCCTATTCTTTTCCCTCTTGTTCTTCTCTGCCTCTTATTATTTGTCATTTCTTCGTAAATTGCCATGAAAAATGTTTTAAATTGTTGTACCTTGTAACTCGCTATGTTGGTTCCTTATGTAAAGCGCTCTGATACCTCCGGGTCTAGCCAGCGCTATATAAAACTCAATAAATAAATAAATAAAAATAAATCCACACTCCTAAATTTTTTTGGGCCTTTTGCACAGGTTTGGGTGCTTCACCCATCTCTGCCGGCCACCAAAGATTGTCCCATCTAGGATTCAGACTACCGAAGATTATGATCTCGGTCTTTTCAGAGTTGAGCTTCAGACAATGCAATCACATCCATCTGTTTACTTCTCTCATACAGTTCTGAAACTGTAGGGTGAGCGAGGCTTGATTTCTATATGCTGCCATGACTATCTGGGTGTCGTCTGCATAGAACGTCAGACTGAAACCAAATTTTCAAATCAAAGGGGCGAGTTCCGTGACATATATATTAAAAAGAGTTGGACTCAAGGAAGATCCCTGAGGGACTCCACAGGGTAAAACATATGGCTCTGATTGAAAATTGTCTATTGTGACTGTTAATCTCCTTTCCTTCAGGAAGGAGGCCAATAAGGTCAATGCCATTCCCTGGACCCCCATCGATTCCAGCCGCTGTTGCAAAAAATTGTGGTCCACAGTGTCAAATGCGGCTGATAAATCGAGGAGGACCAGGGCGGCTGTCCCTCCTCTGTCCATCACTGTTCTGATTTCCTCAGTAGCGTTGATCAGAGCAGTTTCAGTGCTATGCTCCTATCGAAATCGGTACTGAGAGTGATCGAGCAGATCATTATCCTGAATGAATTGAGATAGTTGCTTATTCATAATTTTTTCAACTATTTTGGCTGGGAGTGGTAGAATGGCAATGAGACGATAGTTAGATGGATTGGCCACATCTAGGTTGGGTTTCTTCAATAAGGGGATAATGGAGCAATCTTTCCATATAGAAGGGAAGTTGCCCAAGCTGAACATGGAATTAAAAATCTGTGTAAGTTGAGGGCTTACCACCTCCGCTATCTTTTTAAGGACTGCAGGAGGGCAGGGGTCAGTTGGCGATCCAGATTTAGCTTCTAATATATGTTTTACTACCACATCAGAGGAAATTGGAGAGAACAAACAAAAATTGTTCCTCTTAGATTCGGCACATAAGGGCGATTCTATGGAACTGTGATTGGCCATAGCTAAAAAAGCGTCGTAGATATTCATAACTTTAGATTTAAAAGCCGATGCAATCCAATCACAGAAGTTTTGGTCACATTTTGTTGCGTCAGTCTTTGGTAGCGACACTAAATTATTTATTACCCTAAACAAGTTGGCATCACCATCCATGCATGACTTTTGCCGGCCAGTAAGGCTTTATCTGTTTGCAATGATAGTTGTTTGATTGCTTTATTGGTAATTTGTTCTATTGCAGAGTATGGCATTAATGTGTGCAAGGCTTCCTCGAGGTTCAGTGTTGAAAGAGCTTGGTCTAAAATTCGAAATATGGACTTGTTCTGCCTTGAATGTTATTCAACCTCCTCCCAGCAGTGATGGGCTAGCGTGTTATCTTCGGCTGCCCTCATTCTCCAATAATATTTGACCAGGACTCCTTGTCTAGCCGGTATCTGATTTTTTAGTCCATATTCCAGACGTATCTGCGCCTGGGAGATATGACGTGGGATTGTGAACAGTTTCTTAAATAATCTGACCTGGGCTAGATTTAGGGTTGTGGAGTCCTTGGTGTTTAGCATTTCAGAACCGTATGTAATAGATGGCAACATTTTTGCTGCTACGACCTTTAGTAGGTGGTTTGTTGAGCTACTGCTTAGTTTTTTCTTCAGAGTTTTAAAGGCAAATAGTAGTTGTTTTATTTTGATTTGACCGAGGTCTTGATGTTGTTTGTAGCTTAGTTGGCGATCTAGAAGGACCCCAAATATTTGTATGCATCCACCTGCGATAGGATGCTGGAATTTATCCTCCAAACAAATTTGTGGCGTTTTTTATGGATACTAGAGATGCATAAGACATTAGATTTTTTTAAATTGATTATTAGTTGTTCTTTTGAGAAATATAGCGCTAGTTGTGAAATCAGCTGCTGCAAACCAAGTGGAGTTTGGGAGAGCAGCACAATGTCGTCCGCATATTGCAGGCTCACTATTGGTGTCTTTCCCAATTTGGGAGGGTCGCCCTGAATAAGACAACGGTTGCTCTCTAAGTCGGCGGTATAGATGTTGACTAAGCTGGGCGCCAGGACACATCCCTGCCTTAGCCCGTTTGTTGTCAAGAATTTCTTAGTTAGGCTCCGGCCATCCCCTTTTTTTATTTGAACCCAGGTTTGCGAGTAAAGGTTGGCGATAGCTCCCAATAATTTAGAAGGGGCTCCCCAAGCTTTCATTTTGGCCCATAGCTTGGATCTTGGCACTTTATCGAAAGCTGCTTTGAGATCTACGAAGCATGCATAGAGGATGTTTGAATTGCCGATTGCTTGCTTGGCTAGAAGGGTGACTGCCGATATATTTGTTAAGGTGCCCATGCTGGCCCAAAATCCGGTCTGCGTTTTCAGAATCAGATTTTTGCTGCTGACCCAGGTCTCCAGATCTGCCAATAAATTTGATGCATAGATCTTTGCCTCTACATCTATGAGGGCTATCAGTCTGTAGTTGTTAGGGCCTGAACGTGTCCCTGATTTATATATAGGCTGAAGAATGCTGCCCCTCCAGGAGTCAGGGATGATACCGGTCTCTAAGCTGTGTGAGAACAGGGGGGTTAAGTGGCTAGACCAAAATGTTGGATCGTACCTGAACAGGGCGTTCGGTAGGCCGTTGGGGCCTGGGGCTCCATCCGATCTCAAGTGTTTAATTATGTTCAAAACCTGCTTTTGCGTTATCTGAGCTTGTTCTTCCCTTAGCTCATGCTTGGTTAGATCTCTACTTTCTTTTTGGGTTTCTCTAATTTCATTTTGAGGTTTGACTTTGGTTCGATTTTTTGAGTCGTTGGCTGGTGCCTCCGCGGATGGTCGTCTGTGAGAAGAATCTGGTCCCTTTTTGGTACTCTGGCCTTCGGATTTTATGCTCAAACTGGTATGTGTTTTTATCTTGTTTGGGGCATCGGCAGTGCTAACTGCACTCGGTGGGGCTGTGGAATTATATGTTGCTTCAAAATGAGCGCTCCAGGTTTGCTCCGTTATGTCCGATTTGAAGTGGCGATGTTTGCCGTTTAGCAGGAAGTTGATATTTGCCCAAAACTGTTTTCAGTTTCTCTGCTTACTATCATGGAGCATATTAATCTCAAGTTTTTTCTTATGTGTTTGCTTGGCCGCCTTTATTTCATGTTTTACCTCCTTTTTCGTTTTTTCTATTGTTGAGAGGATCAGTTGTGTCGGTTGAGAGCCCTTTGTTCGAAATGTTCTTAGTTGTTTATTTAGCCTTGTTTTTATTGCCCGTATTTTTGACGTGTACCACGGCCCCTCCTCCGCTTCTTGGAGTTTTGTGGCCGCTGTAGTTGTTTTGAAATGTTTTGTTAATGTTAGTTACAAATGACTCCCAGGCCTCTGTGATATCTTGATCTGTATCTGGGGTTGTTAATAATGTACAGCATGTCTCCATTAGGGAGTCTATGTTTTTTTCATTCCAAGTTAACCGTTTTAGGTTGTAGAGTTGCGTTAATAGTGTGAGAGGCTTTGCCCGCTCTGACCTATTTGGGGTGATTGTTAGTGTGAAGGTCTGGGGGTAGTGATCGCTTTCAACTCGTTCCTGTATTTGAAAATCCGTTATGTAAGGAAATAGATCAGGATCTGCTAGGGTGAAATCAATTGTTGAGCCTGTTTTCCTTGTGACCCTCTTGAATGCTGCTGGGCTGTCCAGGGAGCCTCTGCCATTTAACGAATGCAAGAAGAGGTCATCCAGTTTTGCTGCGCATTTCTTTCCCATGGTGTCTTGTCTACTTATATTGCCCAGTTTTGGCTGTATGAAGCTCGCTAGGTTTCTCTCCTGTCCTTGAATTAAATTAATGTTAAAGTCCCCAGTTATTATTATATTTTCGCTTGGGTAAGTGCATTTCAGCACTTTAATTGCAGTGATTAATTGCTTGATTCTTTGCCCCTTCAGTTTTCCTGCTGGATGGATATAGATGTTCAGAATTAGCAGGCACATTGAGGGCCGAAGATCTAGTTTGGTGCATTGCATCCAGGGGGAGTCAAGGTCGATGCTTACGTCTCTCTAAAGGAAATCGGTAGATATGATGGTCGATAAGCCACCTTTTGCCCTTCCGTACTGTGCCTCATTTTTTGCTGGAATAAGGTTTTCTTTATAGCCAACTATTGGAGAGTTTTGTGTCTGCCAATTTTCTTGGAAAAGGAGTATATCATACTGTTGGATGAATTCTACGAAATCGGCTTCTTCTAGCTTTGTGCTTAAACCATTTACATTCCAGGAACAGATCCTGCAGCCCTGCGCTTTCCCTGGAGGTGAGCTTGGTCTAGTTCATACTACTCCCCGCTGCTTTGATTCCGGTGTCACTTGGGGGTGCACCTCGAGATTAGCTGCTTCTCGTTGTGCTATGGTGATTGTAATTTGTCTGAGTAAATGATCCTCTTCTACCTTAGTACTGGTCTGGTCCGGGCCTTTTGCTCCTTTTAGAATGCCCTGTTTTTGTATTTGCTGTTGTAATGGGCTGGGATACCGAGGGGGCTCCACCTTTTTTAGCTCTATGCCCCAATTAGAGAACTCTTCCCTGTGCTGCAAGATCTGTTCTGTGAGGCTGTGATCGGTCCAAGTTACGATTGTGGAATCTAGGCCTGTTTGGTTAGGATTTGGTTTAAACTCTATTCTGTCCAGATCGCAGGATTTTATGACTCAGGGATGGTAGTACTTCTAATAGTTTTAGTATAGACCCTCTATTCAAGATGTCATGTGGCCCCCTCGAACTGTATTGCGGAATTAACTCTATTTTTTTACTTGTGATTGGCCATGATGAGTCTGTGTATTGTTTTTTTGCCCGATTACTCGATGTAGCAATTAATGCCCGGGTTAGGTCTTGGTCCGGTGGGGCTGGGTTAAGTTGATTATGTGCGCTGTTTCTTACGGTGCCGTGGGAATTCACGGCTGGCGCGACCTCAGTACCACCCAGCAACTGGTCCCTTTTCTTTTCTCCTTTGTGCTTGCTGCTCTCCTCTATGTCCACTTGTCTACTGGTGATTACCTCTTGTGGGGTGAGGGAACTTGTGCTTGCTGTGTTACCCAAGGCAGTAAATGTGGTTTTTTGTGTGTCTAGGATGGGTGGTTTGATTGCTTCTTGTCCTGCCTGAGGGTAGAATATACTGTACATTTTCCTTGCTTGTTGGTTTGCACTGATTCGTTGTTTTGGGCTTTCTGAAGATATTGCCTCCTTTGAGGTGGGGTTTTGGGGTGCCCTTGCCCCGATCGCGGGCCTGGTATTATTTTCGGTGTTGTCCCTCTCCGTCGATTCCTTGTCTTTTGCATTGGGCATTGTTTTTTGGGAGTGCATTACATTCGGCCCTCGGTTATTTGGTTTGCTTTTTCTTGCTTTCCTCAAACGTTTTCTTTCCCTCTTCGTGAGGGAGGTGGGCAAGGTGGATTGTTTGGGGCTTGCGTATACGGACATTTGTAAGGCATGGTTAATTGACACCGCCTCTTGTGCTCCGGTGTGGGCTTGTTCGGTCAAATCATCTGGTCTCCTTGAATCATCTGTAATGGGAGCACATGGGTGCTCTGGGGGTTTTGATCTCTCCTTGTCGCTTGGGATGCTACTTGCCCTGCCATTTCCTTGGTGGCCTTCTTGGTCGTCTCTTGCCTGCTTAGAGTCTTTGTTGGGCTCTGTGGAGGGTTCCCTAACAGCCCTTAGCATCAGGGTTGGTACCGTTGCCAGTTTATCAATTATTTGGGGGCAGTGGCAAGTATGAAATGTGGTATCCCTGTCAAGCTGTACCTTCTTTATCATTGTGTTCAGGTCTTGCAAATTTGCTTCTATCCCCTGTACGTGGATAGCTAGGATGTTTAAAAGTTCAACTTGGGTGTCAAGTTTATCTGCGTGATATGTCATTGCGTTTCCAATCGTTTCCATTGTGTTTAGTAGTTGGGGCCATATGGAAGCCATTGGAAAACTGGTCGGTGCTTCCGTTTGTGTTCCATTTAATTGAAGTGATTGTTCCGTATGCTCCTTTTGATCATTATACTCACTCGGTTGTTTCATTTCTTTCTGGAGCGTTGGATGCCGTTGCCCCTGACCTTGCGGGACTGGCTCGATGGTTTCTTGTGACGGGCGCCTGCTTTGTTTGATATGAGCTGATTCATTAACCTTTCGTAGATTGGGGGTTTTGGGCATTTTGGGTTCTGTTGATAAAGAGAGCTTGTCATAATTTTCCGCCGAGCCCTCTTGTTCCGATAAGTGTGGTTCTGCCATTAAAAAGCAAAAATAGGCCGTTGCAAATGGGCTTAGGGTTTGGTCCTGGTGATCCTGGTTATGGTTATGCAAGAAACCTCCTTCTGTTTCTTTCATGATCGTTTGCGGTGATTCCAAATGCGATTGTTGGTTGGAGAGGAAGTCCCAACTTGTATCAGGCACCCTATGGACAAGAGCCTCTGCTAGCTGCAGGTGTTGGGCTTGAGGGAATGAAGGTGGATCTAGAACTTTGGGTGGTAGTGGCCTGCTTTGGTCTTCTGATCCGGGAGGACAGATATTGATGCTCCCTAAGCGCTGTGTTTTATCATTTTTATTGTTGTTACTGTTCTTGCTGCAGACGGCAGTACCTTTACTTGGTGTGCCTGCTTTATTGTTACTGTGCATGAGTTCCTTGGGGTCCTCGGGTCGTTGCATTCCGTGTGATTCTTGTGGCTCCTGGACGAGAGTCTGCAACATACTTTTAGAAAGTCTGTTATCAGTGCCCACTTGCTGGCTTTGGGGCCAATGCCATGTGCAGTGAGTGTGGTTGGGTCATGTACCAGTAGTTCACCATTTGTAGTACTTGACTTTGTCCAAAGGCTGGGCTGGAGTACATTTGAGTTTGTTTTGTCAGCAGTACTGGTTTTAAATGTATATTTTATGAATTTCAGTTTTCTCACTTTTCTATTAGCATGTACCTTTCTAAACTCCTCCTTCAATTTCTATTATCCCCAAACGGTTTGTAGTAATTATTCTCTATTTTCCAATCAACCCCCTTGTCTCTCCTACATTATTACTAAATTCTATACCTACGTGTCCGGAGCTCTCCGTCACCAGAGCAGAGATCTGTACATAAAATAAATAGGTGAAGCAAAGGTAGAGATTTCCGGATGGAGGTTTGTTAATTGGATTTTGCAGTACATAAAGCAGTACTACATTAGGTATTCTAAAATAGATTTTATGAGTAGATCCCAGTAGTTTTTAACATCAATATTATTTACAAAAAGACAAAAATGATATCATTATTTTCAATATTTTGACCCGCAATATTTGTTGCAGTCACAATATTTTCTCCATAATATTTGCATCCAATGATATAAAATGCTCAATATCAGATCCCATATTGACGTTAACAGATGTCATTTCAGTTCTTACTGGTGTTAAATTGACTGCCAGTCATGGAGTGATCTAAATTATTTCACATGCTAAAAGCTGCCATGTGACTATTGTTTTTGAGGGTTTTACTACGAAGAGTGATATTTGATATACTATATAATTTTCGAGAACTTTGAGCTTGACCATAGAATGCTTTAGAAGTGGAGTGAAGATGCATGGTTTATGCTGTTGGAAGTTCCTCTTTCACTGAGGTATACATTAATGAGAACTGCCCTGTCAAGAACACATTTCCAAAATAGTTATTTGGGGTGTGAATCTGAGCATAGCTCTATTACTAGGTTGGAAGCATTGATTTTGTATGCTAATGTTTGAAATTGTATCTCTAGTTGGCAGAGGTTAGCACCCGGTCCAAGTAGGGACCAGAATCCTAGTCAGAGTAAGTCAGATACACATCCTAAATTAACCTGTACTCATCCTCTGGTAGCTTGGCACAGGGCAGACAGGCTTAACTTAAGAGGCAATGTGTAAAGTATTTGTGCAACACTGAAATTACAGTAACACAGTAAAAACACCACAAAAAGACTAAGCCCGGGTGGAGTTTGCGTAGCTACTCGGAGTTCCGAGAGCATGCGGTGTTGCTTGTTCCGCATGCTCGCGCATGCTCGTGCATGCTCGCGAGATTTTTCTGACGTTTGGCAATGCAGATTGCGTGTTCGTGGGGAAATATCATGCGAAATTCACCATGCGGTCGCCAATGGGTGCAGCCATCTTGTTTTTCTACTCTTTGTATGGTTCTGGGGACTGTTTTTCATCCCTCTCCAATCTTTTCAATCCTTTGTTTCTTACACTTTTTTTCTGATCTTTTTTATTTATTATCTATCCCTCTCTCTCCCTAAGTGTATATTTTGCATTTTATTTCTACTTTTACTGCGTTTTTTGTATTGTTTTTCTAATACTTGCTGTTTATTTTTTTTTACTTCCTTACTTCTTTTCCTGGCTTTATTTTTTACTTCTACATTTTCTTTTCAGCCCCCCGCCCCCCAGAACCATGGCTAAGGCTAAGGGCAAAGCTAAGGCTAACGCTAGTACGACCAGGAGCCACCTTCCTTGCAGAAGATGGCGTCCGGAAGGGGTGCAGGCCCGGGCCATGTTCTCTGAGGTGGAGGTGGCCGCCCTTGTTTTTTTTGTACAGCGCCACCTCCCCTTAACCTTGGCAGCAGGCAGCAGGCAGCAGGCCTGGCTCCGGCTATGGGAGCCAGGAGCATCACCGCCGGTGGGCGAGGGTGCGCCGGGCAGTGTTTTACTGCTCTGAGGTAAAGCGCTCCTACAACCAGCTGACTCACCGGTGGTCTGACATCCTGGACGGGAGCAGGACCTGCTGGACATGCTAGGTGTTGAGGTCGTGGGGCTTGGTGAGTAGCTAATTATATTACTATTGTGTGTTCTGATTATGTAAAAGAGGTTAGAGAACTTAAGTTAGGTAATGCTAGAGAGACTCCTTTCTTTTGTCCTGTCACTAAGATAGTGGTGGTAGGTAGGTAGGTATTATAGTTAGTTATTTAGTAGTAGCTGGTAATTTCTTAGTGGTCTGCGTGACGCGTCCTCCATCACGTGCTGCTGACTCCAATCCTGAGTAAAACCTTTTGTAGTTTGTTAGTGAGTGAGTAATATAGCAACTCATCAGCACATCAGCAGCAACCAACCAACAATTTGGTGTATGCAATATGCATGCGTCCATCTATGCATTTTTGAGGACTTAAATAAATGGAAATGGAGACTTAGTCAACAATTGGCCCGTCAAAGGGGTTGATTCATTGATGATTGCGAATGAGATTGGAACTTAGAAGAAGCAAATATAATTTTTGGCGATTCATTCCAATGTCTTTGGAATAGGCGGGCTAGGTGGTACTTAGGTTTAGGATTCTGGAATCGGAATGGAACACCGGATTAATAAATAGAATAACTAGACGGTCCACAATCACAATACTACTAGTCAATCAGATTAGATAGGTCAATTTTATTGCAATTGTCGTTTCCTGTCAAAAAATGTTTTTAGAGCGTTTTTAAAAATATTTTATTTCTTTCACATCAATCAATTTTTGTCTCTTTATTATATCTTACATGATCAGCATCTAGTGGCAAGAAGAAGACGGGGTCTGAGACGGGAGCTGGAGATGCCTCCAGGGCCAGGATCGCTCCTCAGAGGGCTCTGCTGCTGGCCCCAGTAAGTCCTCCTGTTCTTAATATTATTAATTATATTTCCCTAACTTTTACTGCACCTTATTTTTTTCAAACTATTATTTCCGTTTCCTAATTCTATTTTCTACCAAATCTTCTTCAATCTATCTGTTTCTAAATTCTTGTTATCCCTGCATTACATACCTACTTAGGGGCCGATTCCGGACGGAAATCTCTCCGACCGAGCCAGACCCGGAGAGAATTCCGACCGAATCGGACCCTTGCAGTCCGACCGGACGAGTACGATGCATTCGCATGCTATGGGACTCGATTCGGTCGGACTCCCATTGAAGTCAATGGGAGCCGGTCGTACAACGCGTACGCGGGCTCCCATTGACTCAATGGGTGCGAGGCGAACAAGGGCGCCCCCTACAGTGGGTACGCGTCCATGCGCATCGCGGCGTACATGCACAGGTAGGGGGGACCCATGGGTCCCCCCTGTGTGCATCTCACGCGCCTACGCGTACAGGGGGGTCCGACGCGGACCCCCAAAGTCCGGCTCCGACAGCTTTTTCGAGCCGGACGGCGCGAGTCGGTCGGACTGCTCGCGGGCGCATCGTACTTACCCGGCCGGGAAACGTCTCCATAGCGCGGTGCGAGTCGTGTCCGTGTGAGTCGGTCGGAGCGTGTTGAAGCCGCGTACGAGTCGGTCGGCGATTTCGCGGGAGCTTGCATCGTACTCGCCGGCCGGACCCGCGTACGATTCGGTCGGGAAACAGGGCTCCGAATCGGATCCGGTAAATCCGAATCTGATTCGGAGCACTACCGGCCGAGATCGGAATCGGCCCCTTAGTTATTATATTTCTAGTGTCTGTTTTTTTTTTACATCAATCTAACTGCCTCTGGCTCTATACTACTATTAGTTTGTCTGTAGCTTGCCCAGTTGGCCACTCTTTTTCTTTTTAAAAAGTTTTAAAACTCAGATTCACCAATAGCTCTAGCCACTGAGTCCAGTCCTTTGGGTTGTCCTCTTCTTGAGAGGCTTTGCCAGATATTTTACAATTTTTGATAGGATAGGACATACTACTGTCTACTCTACTCTAGACTAGTACTCGATTTGTACTAGTGATGTGTGTGGTGTATGTATGTATTGCATTTTCAATCTTGCTAGTGAAAAAAAAAAATAGGGGGAGGCGTATATGGCATCTAAAAAAAGAGTAATGTTTTTTTCTAGGCATACCAACCACCAGTGCCGGGGCCAGCGGCGTGTCAGGCGACGCCAACCAGGAGGGAGCAGATGTGGCAGCTGCTGCAGGGGTGGGTGAGCCAGCAGCAGTGGCGGGCAGTGGTAAGTTATATTCCTTACTTATTGACAATACACACTCGCTGCAACAGTGTACACTGTACTGTTGAGAGAGACTAAGTTGTTGTGGACAACAGTTGAAGAAGACACCCTTTACTTAGCATTAGTAATAGCATTAGCGGGGGGAGTTGAGTAACTAATGGCTTCTTCTATCTGACTTCAACTCAGCTGGGAAAGTTTTATGAAGAAGACAAAGGGGGTCATTATGAAGGCGGGCGGATCGCCACAACCCGGCCGGCGGTGGCGATCCGCCCGCCATCACAACATAATTCTCCCCCCGCCATATTACTATGGCGGGGGTACCACGGCGTACGGAAAGTCCGTCCGCCGATTTTCCGCCGGTCGGCAATCGTCCCGATTGCCAGCCGGGCGGAACTCGGGCATAATATGGTGGCGGTGCCTGGAATGTTAGAGATGCAGGATGCGACTGCCAGGGTGGCGGTTGCATCCTAATTGGTGGTGCGGGACCGCTGCACCACTGGCGGCCGGTCCCAGCACCGCTAGGGTGGCGGGCGGACTTAAGTCCGCCCGCCATCCTAATAGGCCCCTAAGAGTCAGACGACCTTAATGGATGGGTTGCACGAAAAGGGAAGAAAGGATGGAAGGAGGAAGGACGATATGTATAATATGATTGGCAGAGAAGGATGTGTGGGATGCATAGGTGGCTGATAGGAATCGGATGGTTGGTTGAAGGATGGGTGAAAGGTGAAAGAAAGGATGCCTGCCTGGGTGGGTGAAACTGTATGGGTGATAGATAGGAATCCTCTGGGGGTTTGATGGGTTAAACTTAAAGGCAAGCAAGGAAGGTCGCATGGGTGGTGGTTTAAAAAACAAATTACAAATGTTTGTTGTTGGTGAAAGGTTTGTTGAGAGATTAAGAAGAATGATAGCCATGTTTACTTTGAATGGATGGATGACTGGATGGTATTCAATAACAGCATAGGTGGAGACTGTCACTAGATGAAGACAATGTAGAAGAAAAATAAACCGTGCCAGAGTAGCAAAGCCAAGGGTGAAGAAGAGAATAAGATTAGAATTTAAAAAATATAATGAAAAGCAATGCAACTATAAATGGAAAAGAAACTGAGAAGAGAAGAGAAGAGAAACAAGGACTATTTTTTTTCAAGGTTTTTGATTCAAGGTTGTATTTCAGATTACTCCCTTGACTCACAGTCGTTTGCAAGCACAGCATATATATTGTGTATGTATGTATGTACCCATACCCACCCATTATCAATCGCCTCCCTCCAACTCGGAGCCCACTCCCTACCTATATCTTTTTCAACCATGTCAGCCTGCCATAGGTGGCCTATCGACTGCATGGTTGGTTACACAAACAATCAATAAATTCAATAGTACCTCATGTCGTCCCATATATATTCAATGATCATTCGGATCAGATATCCTCTCGCTGCCTTGTTGTAGTAGTCATGGTGAAAGTGAAATTGAGCAGCTGCCATTGATGTAACAGAGTATGGCCAGAATAGCAAAATAAGATAATTGTGTAGTTGTAGACTACAGCTGCCCCACCTGCAGGCAGTAGTAAATAAAAATAACGTGAGTCTGCGACACAAGTATGTCTGTCTAGGGTGCAAGCTGACTAAGGTGGCATGCCTACAAGATTAATTTAGCTAAACAAGAGAGAGAGAAGAAGAAGACTTGTCTACTCATAGTGCCTAGTAGTAATGCTTGAAACTCCCACAAATGTTAGAGGCCGAGGAAGTGGGAGGATACCACAAATGTTATGTACTGTGCTTGCTAGTGCTACTGTGCCACTATAATTTTATGTGTATAATTAATTTTGTGTTACTGTTTTGCTAAGAGAATTGGTTACAATTGTCTTTTTTCTTTCTTGATATAGCTACTCCTTCCCAACCGAAACCACTAACAAACAGGAAGGAGTTAGCAGCCATGGCCCGGCAACGGAAGCTGGAGGCCATCCATACCAAATATCGGCGGCTGGTGGATCTGGCGGAGTAGGAGGAGGAGGCAGCAGCAGCTGCAGCCTCCTCCAATACCCCGTGCTCCAGCCAGGCCCCCCCAGTGCCTCCAGTGGTACAGCGCCATGGCCTGGCAGCCGCCCGCCGCACTTCTTCTCTGAACACCGCTGCCCACCCCTGTGCATGCAACTGTAATGCATTTAAGCGCTGCATGCTCCTCCGGATGGTGCGCCTAGAGAAGCGGATAAAGGCCCTGGAGAGTAACCTACGAGCCTGCCACTAGAACTCCGTCGCCTTGCCCCTTTTTTAATCTTTTTTTTGGTAGGTGGGAATTGGGCGTTGGGGAAAAGTTGGGGTTTACTTTATTTATGGACAATGGAATGGACATTGGATTCTTATGGACATTGGTTGGGGTTAGGGAGAGGGGTGGGTCAGGTGTTGTGGGGTTTTTTCATTAGTTTATTTGTTAGGGGAATAAATTACTTATAGTTTACATATGATGTAAATGTTTTGTGGGGGGGGTTACTCCTTTACTTCTCACGGTTTCCTTTGCTGCTGCATCCAGTTTTTGTTTGAAATAATCTGCCGATAGTGTAACACACCAACATAGAAGCGCCACCCTCACTTGTGACTTGTGCTACTAGTACTGTCAGTCTCTCCTCCTAGTCTATGCAGTCTGCAACTAAAATCCCTAAGGACTTGGAAGGGTATGGGATTTAATTAATTAATTTCCATATTATTAATTATGCCTCCCCAATCTTCTTCTCTTACCTGTGGTTCATTTTAGGCAAAGCGATGGCTGCATGGTGATGGTTTGGTTTCCCAAGGTGCCATGGTGGTGGTAGTAGTAGTAGTAGACACTGACACTCAGTAGCATTTGCAAAAAAAGAAAATGAGACAGTCAGTCACCTGAGGGAGACTTGGGAACGAGTAGTAGAAGCACAGTACACAAGAAGACTGCCAAACAAAAAAACCATGATGATGATAAGTAATGCTAAAGTAAAATAAACCAGAATGCCTGGAGGCCTAGCCTAATCCAAGTTAGAAACTGAAGTCGACTCTAGCTACGATGATGATGAAGCGGACAAGCACCTTCGTAACCTTTAGTGCTGGAACTAACCATGATGATTGATGAGTCTGACTCGATGCTGGCAACCAATTACATTATTATGATGGATTCTTTATGTTCCTCTGGAAAGGAAATTTGAATATTGAATACTGTGCAAGGGTGGGCAATCTAATATTGCCAGTGTGGGCTAAAGTGAAGTATATATATATATATACTTAGAGCAGAAGAAGATCTTCGCACTGCCTTGAGTTAGTGTTGCTTTCACCACATCCGCCCCAGCAAGTGTGTGAACAATATTGGTGTAAATTTAATTTAGTCACACCTCAATATAAATCACACAGCCCTGGGGAAGAGGGTTAGGGTTGGATAAATGGTTGGGAAGGGCGGTTTGGGGAAAGGTTTGACAAAGACAAACACTACACACGGACAACACACAATCTTGGCAGCCGACCATCATAAATCTGTTAAGGGAGAAAAAGGAAATACAGGCATGATGATGACTTGATGAGTAGTACTAGACTAGTACTACAGGGCAGCAGTATATTATTATTATTATGCAATTGTCTTGCCTGTCTGCCCCCAGAGAGACCCAAGTTACATATATTTTATGTTCTGTTGTACCGGGCTTCCTTTTAAAGCTAGCAAAGAAAATTTAAAAATATCTGTAGTAGTCAAATATAAGCAAACATAATAAACAACAACATACAAAGTCGTAATGATTGAAGAGAAAAAATGAATCAAATTAAATGATGATACTATAACTATGTTATGGTCAAATTATGAGTTGCATCTCAGCATTCCTCTTGGTCCTTCCATGGATGCTCCGTCTGTCAATCTTGGGTGCCTGCCTGGCGGATGCGGTTTGGTAAGGTAAGTGTGAGTTGTTTTTCCTAGTATAACACAGGGTAAAGGCTGGCCTGTAAGTGTAGATGGAAAAATAAAAAGTATATTGAAAAATCAAGGAGAAAAGTAAAGTTAAACTGCATAAATTAAGGAGGAGTGCAACAAGAAAACTTTCAGAGGCGGCATGGCTAAATCATGTCTACTCTGTTTCCAGAATTAACCTACAACAACAACAGGAGCAGGCCCGCCCACCCAACCTCCACTTAGCTTAGATTTTGAGCCAGACAGCACTGAGCACATATACACAGCAACATAGCATTTTCCAAACTAAGTAACTAAATCTATGCACCGCTGTCAGTCATACCACTACACTCGCCTCCACCACTACATAGACATTTAGATCTGGTGTTGTTGTTTACCTTTTAGGCCACTTCATAAAATGCCTGAGTTATTCCATCCATCATCTCCGATCCTACTGACTGACTGCAAGTATGGTATGGTCATCATGGTGTCCAACTCTGTAGTGTACCGAGTGAGTCCATAATCAAAAATGCAATGGATCGGCCTGAAGTAGTACAATTTTGTTATTGAACAACAAGAAGGGAAACATTGACTTGAGTAACTTTTTTGTGTATAGAATAAATACTAGTAGACATCATGCACAACAACACAAACACCAATAACTCAGAGTCAGCGTGCAATGCATGCCATCATTTACCTGTTCTTACAGGGCAGTCCCTCTAGGCTCAGAAAGGAGGATAGATATAGTCAGGTTCTTTGGAGGGACTCGACGAGGCAGGCACACTTTTCACATTTGTTGTACTATTCTCCATCCAATGTCTGATTTGAGGGAAATGGATTTAGGGAGAGTCAGGACTGAAGCAGGACTCGGAGGAGTGGACTTACTTCTTCACTGACTGCACACAGTTGCAACTCCAATCCGGCAATGAAAGAGTAAGACGTGGTGATGGATTTGTTGTGATTCGAACCAGAAAGACAGTGACACACACAAATAATAAAAGTAAATAATATTCCTTAGCTGTATCTTTCTGTAGGGCTTTTTTTTGGAGGGCGTCAAAGCAAGAAAGAAAGTAACTCGAAAGCCTAGTTGTCAGGGAAGTAGAGCTCGTCCTCAAACTCTGGTGGTTTACCCAGAAGTAGGTCATCTAACACACTACTTCCATGACCTGAGTCACTGTCATCATGTTCCTGCTGTGCTACTTCAGGTATGATGTAATCCAGTGGTATAAAGTGCTGATTCATTTTGATCATGGTTAATCTCTCCACATATTGGGGCGAGAGACTGGTCCTTCTCACTGTCAGAACGCCACCAGCAGCACTGAAAACACGCTCAGAAAAGACACTTGCGACAGGGCAAGCCAGATAGTTTATCGCCAGCCTGCTGAGCACTGCCGATTGGCGCCTTTTCCCATACCAATACAGCAATGGGTTTTGATCAATGTAGACCTCTGTTGGGTCATCCAGATAGGCCTGGACGATCCGCTCAATGCTCATGGGTGCTCCACTTTGCTCGGTCTCTTTTGCCTTTGCATCAGCACTGGACTTAACAAGTCCTTGCTGTAGAAACCATTCCTGTGCCGATTTTGGGGCTGATGCTCCTATTCTTGTTGTTGTTGATGTTGTTCTTGGTGTTGTTGGTGGTTTTGGCTGCTGTGAGCCAACTGCACTGCCCTCAGGCTCTGAAGTTGAACTTGAAGCCGGCTGCCCTGCAGTACTTGTTGTGCCCTGGAGTAGCGGGCCTCTAATTCCCGGCCGTTCTTTTTCTAAGTGGCTGGCTTCCACAGCTATCCAAGTTTTGTAGTTGCCAACATCCCCGTCTGAAAAAGAAATGAAAGTGTGCAGTAATGGTTTGTAACATGGATCCAGAATTGTGGCACAAATGTAATGATTGGATTACACAATGCCTCTTTGCACCCTTGTATTTTCAGATAAGTGAAGGGTTAAGCTCTCCACCAACTCATATGCTTCTTTTTTTCCTCCACACCTGTGTACATTGCAGACACCCCCTTAAGCTGTTCCTGTAGCATGTGCAATAATGGGATAGCTTGGCCCATAGTACAGTCCTCCTTGCTGACTTCACATGTGAAGAGCTCGAAAGGAAGTAGCATCTCTGTCAGGCATTTAGCTAGGCCCCATTGGTCCATCTCAATGGTCATGCCTTTCACAGTAGCATACCCTCTTTGCATGACATATTCATTGGTTGGTATGTACTGCTCAAACAGACGTTCAAGCATGTAATAAGTTGAGTTCCAACGTGTTGACACTTCCTGGATGACTGCTTTAACTGGCATTCTATGCTCACGTTGAATGATCCTCAGCTGCTTCCGGGCTTTAAAAGAATGGCTGAAATGTGTGCAGATTCTTCTGCAGGTGGTCAGTAAATTGCTGACTCGGTCTTCTTTTTTCAGAAAGTCTTGAACAATGATGTTAATTAGGCCTAGGCAGTGATTTCCGCTCCGTTCGTGGAGTTTGCAAAGTTTTCTACACTCCATGCTCAGTGGAGCTCACGGAGTGCAGAGAACTCCGCTTTGTGTAGTCCAGCAGAGTTTTTTCCCTGCTCGCGATCGCAAACGGTAAGTTCGCGACCGCTCGGAATTTCTACCCGAGCGGCAGGAATACCAGCGCAAACTGCAATTCACACTGCACTATGCCACTTGCGGAACAACACGGAGTTTTTTTGTAACTTCGCAGAGTTCTGCATAGCAAAACTCAGTGAACTACACCCAGGCCTGATATTAATGCAGTGTGCCAAACACAGGACCCTGAAATAGCCACCATCGGCCATGTCCTTAACTATATTACTGCCATTGTCCGTGGCACCAAAACCAATGTTAAGCCCTCTTGGTCGCAGCCATTCAAAGACCTTGCTGTCAAAGTCTTCCAAAATGTTTGCAGCAGTATGAGATTTCTCCATGGTGAACATGGCTACAGTTGCATGTTTCCAAGTGACATTAAAAATCTCAGCAGTGTCAACAAAACCTGCTGCAGATATCTTTTCTCTAACCCCCACAAAAGAGATCCAGTGTGCAGTGATGCACATGTAATCAGTGGCTTGCCAACTGGTCCACATGTCTGTTGTCAGGTGGATAGTGTGAACAGCACTCTGCTGCAAAGCTTGTCCAAGCAATTCCAGGACGTCGTGATGTAGTGCTGGAACAGCAACTCTGGAGAAGTAGGACCGGCTGGGAACCTTCCATTTTGGGCAGATGGCTGTCACAAATTCAAGAAAACCCACCCCTTCCACAAAAGAAAAAAGGAGAGGTCCAGCGCTAACATTTTAGCCAGCTTCGCGTTGTACAAATGTGCCGTTGGGTGGTTGCGTTCGTACTGCCCCTCAGACCTAAACATGCTGAGAATGGAAGCCTGGATTTTTTTCTTTGCTGGTGCCACTGATACAGGTGACTTCTTGACGCCAGATGTTAGGCTGAACGCACATTTTTTCGTTGCGGTACTGTCTTGACTGGGACCCCTTGGTGACTCTTGTGCCATTGCAATGTTACTGATGATGATGTGGGCAGTACCACTGCACTGCTGGGGACAGGGCTGCTTTGTGTAACAGACAAAATGTCTCCCTCTTGTTCACCTTCCACCGTGATCGGATCTTCTTCTTCATCCCCTCCACCAACAACACATGCAGTTTTTTGGCTGCTAAGGTGCGCCTCCCACTGGATCAAGTGGTGTTTTCTCAGACGGATTGTTTGGCCTCCGGTACCATAGTTTGTACCAAGCTTACCCGACTAACACCTTGTCCACAAATGGAGCATATAGGAATGTTCACCTCCTTCCTGCATAACCAAAAATAAGTCCCAAACTGGGGAGGTCAACTTTCTGGCGCTGCTGGTGCCACTTGCAATGTATGATGAACTGGTAGGTGGGCATGAAATTTGACTCTCTGCAGTACCTACTTCTACTGAGGTGGTTGTAGCGCATGTAGGTTGCTGCCAGCAAAATATAGAAGCTGGAGGTGGTGTTGGTGGTATCATCTGTGTTGGTGGTATCCAAGCCACATCCCTCACAGCAATTTGGGATGGGGTAAAGTCGGTCTCCACTGGGGCGGAACTAATGTCCATGATGACTGGCTCATCATCATCCTCCTCTTCTACATCTACCTCCATAACTCTAGGAATTCTGAAACCTTCCTATTCCCTAGCCTTGTCTCGTGGGCGTGGTGTGTCTCCAACTCAGATGGAGGCGGGATCCAAGTGGTGTATAGATCATCAGAAGATGGGATTGGAGAAGAAGTTGATGGACTAACCCTCCTTTTCCTTGCTGGGGATCTGGAAGACAATTGATCTTCTGAAAGAGTAGCTTGCTCTTCTTCTTCCTCTGCAGGAAGCTCAATCTCCTGAACTGCCCCTACTTCGGCAGGAACAACTACTATTGGGGGTGGTTGCAGCTGTTTTTGCCCACTTATCCGAGTTTCCTGCATAGATTGGGTACTACTTTGTGATAACGATAAGTCAATTTCAACATCACTGCTCGTCAGCGTTGGACTCATGATTAGACTGTCTGCCTCTGCAACAGATATGGGCTTGGGCCTAGGTTGGTGGGATGGGTCCACTGATGTGGGTGTGCTGCTCCCAGCTTGCTCCCCAGACACCGCTGCTGCAGGCGCAGTTTTTGGTTTCCCAAAGAAGGTCTATGGTGACCTACCGTCTTGGTAAGTGGCAGTGCCTTCTCCTCACTGGCAACTTTCTTGGTACTGGACCTGGTACCTTTCTTTGGGGCCATCTTGAAGATGTCAGCAGCACACAGTGGCACAAGTTGAAGAGATGTCTGTGGTCACACGTCACGTGACGTTGTGCGCAGCAGGACTTCTGTCTGGAAGTACAATGGGTGATGTCATCTCCTCCTCTTTTGTGCACCTAAAAGCATAGAAGCAAGAAGAACATCAGTGAAACGTGGCATTCAATGTTGTGGTTCAATTACTACTAGTACAAACAAACAAATATAATATATAACTTAGTGTGTGGTCACACTTGTTAGTGTTATTATTATTAAATTTATTACCTCAGTTATTAAAAAAACATAATACAGTGTAGACATTTGTGAGACTTTGACAAAAACAAGGGCTTTCATGGTTGGTGTACTAGTGTACAGTACACTCAGGAAGGATAGGAAATAAGAAGAACAACAACAAAAATATAACGGACCCGGTTTGGCATTGTGCATCACGTGGGATTCAGCATTCAGGGAGCCGCAGCTGACAATGGATAGAAGCAATAAGCCAAGAAGAGCAAAGGAAAGACATGCAGGCCTAATGCAGAAGCACACTGGCTGCCTTCACAAAATGGCCACCAGCCACATAGCCAGGCCACAACAACAAGAAACGGTAGACAGACAATGCAGGCCTATGGCAAAAGCATACTGGCTGCCTTCACAAAATGGCCACCAGCCACATGGCCAGGCAGGCCACAACAAGAAGCAATAAGCCAAGAGGAACAAAGGAAAGAAGACATGCAGGTCTAAGGCAAAAGTACTACCACCACCACAAAATGGCCACCAGCCACATGGTCACTCATAACAACAACAAGCAGGAGGCCTGGAAAACAATGAACTAAAGCAGGCCTATATGGACACAGACTTTACAAAATGGTCCCTAGCCACACGGTGAGGCTCAGCCAAGGCAAATGCTGGCCCACTATGACAAACACGCTCACACTCTGGCCAGACAAAGGAGGCATGCTAAACAACACAGTTTTAATACTACAATGCCAAAAATGAAATTCCACAGGGCTAAAAAAGGTTTGCAAGTTACACAACAGCCACACTCAACCAACAAAGGCATTTATTAACACACATGAAAAAAGTGAAATACCAAACAAAAACACATTTTGCATTTCAATCCAATGCCATCCATGTCCTAAATGATGTTTAAATTCAACAGACACCACAGAAACAGTTGTTTCATGCACACATGAGTAGCTCTGGGCCTATTGGTTGGAAGACCCATTGGCAGACTAGGCCACATAGTGATTCAATTCAAACCAATAATATTGCAAATTTATTAGAAAATATAGTGAACTGTGCCTCATTTTTTGCTGGATAAAAGAAGAAAAAATTGCATGCAAAACAACAACCAGCAAGAAGGCATGGCCACCACAAAGAAGGCTTGCAGGCCTAAGGCAGAAGCACACTGGCTGCCCCTTCACAAAATGGCCGCCAGCCACATGGCCAGGCTACAACAACAAGAAAGGGAAGACAGACAATGCAGGCCAATGGCAAAAGCACACTGGTTGCCTTCACAAAATGGCCGCCAGCCACATGGCCAGGCAGGCCACAACAACAAGAAAGGGAAGACAGACAATGCAGGCCTATGGCCAAAGCACACTGGATGCCTTCACAAAATGGCCGCCAGCCACATGGCCAGGCAGACCACAACAAGAAGCAATAAGGCAAGAGGAACAAAGGAAAGAAGACATGCAGATCTATGGCAAAAGCAGTACCACCACCAAAAAATGGCCACCAGCCACATGGTCACTCACAACCACAACAAGCAGAGGCCTGGAAAACAATGAACTCAAGCAGGCCTATATGGACACAGACTTTACAAAATGGCCCCTGGCCACACGGGGAGGCTCAGCCAAGGCAAATGCTGGTCCACTATTATAAACACACTCACACACTGGCCAGACAAAGGAGGCATGCTAAACAGCACAGCTTAAAATACAACAATTCCAAAAACGAAAATCCACAGGGCTAAAAAAGGTTTGCAAGTTTCACAATAACCACACACATCCAACAAAGGCATTTATTTAACACACATTAAAAAAGTGAAATACCAAAAATAAACACATTTTGCATTTCAATCCAATGCCATCCATGCCCTAAATGAGGTTTAAATTCAACATACACCACAGAAACAGTTGTTTCATGCACCCATGAGTAGCTCTGGGTCTACTAGCTGAAAGGCCTATTGGCAGACTACTGGCCGGCTAGTGAATTAAATAAATATTGCAAATTGATTTCAAAAGTTGGAGAAAATGTAGTGAACTGGGCAACATGTTTCTTTTATAAAAGAAGAAAAAATTACTTACAAACAAACAACTAGTCCCATTGTGAATCTACAGGCCACCCACCACAATAAATTAAATAAAAACAATGGAAAGTACAGAAAAATGTAGGTGCAATGCCCCAATCAAACAAACGGATACCAAAGGGGACGATGGACGGAGCGTTTGAGCTAATCAAACACTCACCCCCAGTCAACTGATCTGGGTTTAATCCATCATCATTCTTTAGCTCACTCCACCACCCCAGTTCAGACATGGCCATATGCAAATCAGTCTGACCCTGTGCCTCATGGGAACAGTCCAGCCTGAACTGCCAAGCCATGTCTTCCCTGGACGGGAAACAAGCATCCTGGGACCGGTTTCTGGCTATTCAACCGTCATCAGCCAGGCTAGCTTGAATCCAGTGGCAAAGTGAGCAAGGGACCCACGTCTGGGCATACCCTGCCAACTTAGGGCGAACAAAGCGATACCAAAGGGGGCAATGGACGGAGCGTTTGAGCAAATCAAACACTCACCCCCAGTCAACTGATCTGGGTTTAATCCATCATCATTCTTTAGCTCACTCCACCACCCCAGTTCAGACATGGCCATATGCAAATCAGTCTGACCCTGTGCCTCATGGGAACAGTCCAGCCCGAACTGCCAAGCCATGTCTTCCCTGGACCGGAAACAGGTATCCTGGGACCAGTTTCTGGCTATTCAGCCGTCATCAGCCAGGCTAGCTTGAATCCAGTGGCAAAGTGAGCAAGGGACCCACGTCTGGGCATACCCTGCCAACTTAGGGTGAACTGTTGTTTTTGCATTTGTCACCCCGAGTGGGATGGGTATGCCCAGACATGGGTCCCCTGCTCTCCATGCCTCTGGAATCAACCTATCCTGGCTGAAGAGGGGTGAAACCCTGAAACCGGTCCTAGGATGCTTGTTTCCAGTCCAGGGAGGACCTGGCTTGGCAGTTCGGGCTGGACTGTTCCCATGAGGCACAGGGTCAAGACTGATTTGCATATGGCTGGGTTCAAACTGGAATGGCATGGTGAGCAAAAAAACGATGCATTTAGGCCCAGATCTCTGTACTGGAGTGAATGTATGACATTGTTCTGCATTCTGTCCATCTACTGTTGTTTTTGCACCAATCAAACAAACAACACCAATTTTCAAACTTACTTGTGAAATCTCAAATTCAAAAGTCCTCAAATCCAATGATATATGATGCAGCAGACACAGAGAGGGATCCTTCCAGCTCCAAATCCAAATGAAAAGTAGGCCTGGGCGGTAAATTCTGTTCCGCTCGGGAATTTGCGGAATTTGGGTAATTTCGCGTTCCGCGGAGAACGCGGAATTACCAAAAATTCCGCGATCCGCGGTTTAGCGGAATTTTTTGCTTGTTTGCGCTTTTAAAATGCGTGTTCGCAAGATATTTCTCCCCGAGCACGCAAACAGCGTTCGCGAACAGGAAAAAAGCATCGCGAACGGGCGGAACAAGCAATTCCGCGTGTTCGTGGAACTTTTGCGTGCTCGCGGAGATTTTTTACCATTTCGCAGAGTTTTGCGTAGCGCGACTACGCAAATTCCGCCCACCCCTAAAAAAGTGAACAGGAGATGAACAAAGCACTGAAAGGAGCCTGCTGGACAGGAACAGGAAGTTGGAGACTCTTGGGCACTTCCTTCCTCTTAAAAAAAAGTCAAAGAAAAAGGACTCCTTGCACAAAAAAGTACAGCCAAATGTAAATCTGAGGACTTTTTTTTAATCCAAATCATCATTTCGAGAAGGTTTTGATGCTGCTCGAGAGAGAATCTTCTCCAGATTGCAAATTCTGCATGTTGGGGATTGCGATCTTCACAAAACTTCCGCCGGAAGTCTGATGGCACGCCCGAATGATGTGTTTGCGATTGCAAACTCTCGCGGGACCATGCAGTCACCTAGCAAATCTCGTGGTGCTCGCAAACGGATGGGAAATCTCGTCGGCAACCGCAGGCACCCGGTAAGTTGCTCCCACATGCGTGAAAATGCATTTTGGGTGCGCAAACACAAAAAAAACTACGCTATGCGGAGTCCGGAGTTTTACGGCAACTCCGTGTTCTACGCAGAACACAGAGTTGCCAAAAATGTGCAAACTTCACGAGTGGAGGTTTACGCCCAGGGTTAAAAAAGACTCCACACCAGTTTAGAAAAATAGAGAACATTTATCTGTGTAAAACAAGGCCAAAATAACAAAAATTTCAATTAGTAGAACTCAAGATATGAATTTTTAAAGAAGAACTGCAACACAGTGCTTTAAAGTCAATAGCACAAAAAAATTACTTGAGGTCACGCTAGACCGGGTTAAATCCAAACTTTAGGCAGACCACGATGGAGGGCAGTCCGGCTACTGGACTCCGGCAGGTCCCGCTAAAGAAATATCTAGGCTGGAGCAAGTGTCAATGTCGAGACCCTAATGTGTTGTAGTTGAGCCTTACAAAGGAATACCTGTGTCGTCGTTGAGGTCCATTGAACTGCAGGCACTGCATCGTCATTGAGCGGCTTCGGTGGTAGGATCGCTATCGTCGTCGAGCAGCGCAGACGATTGCTGACGAGCCACATCAGTGGTAGAAATGCTGTCTTTGTGCAGAAGCTGCATTCAAGAACTATGCGTTGGTGCTGATCGGCGCAACGTCGCAGATGCATTGATGTAGAAAAGCTACCAAAAACCCACTTCTAAGTCCCTATGACTTGAGTTGGCACCTCAGGCAAGGGAGGACTCACAGTTGGCAGAGTCCGGCAGCTCGAGCAGGGTTAAAGGAATTCTTTGATAGCCCTGAGACTTCAAGAACAGAAGGCAAGTTAGCAAGCCCTTGCAGAACCTGTATGCAAGGATGTAGAGAGCAGATCCAGTCCTTCTCACTCCCTGGCAAGGAGCAGCAGACCAAAGCAGCAAAGCAAGAAGTGAAGTGGCAGTCCTCCTGCAGCACAGCAGGCCAACACAGCAATGCAGTTAGAAAAATGGCAGTCCCTCCTACAACACAGCAGCTCTTCTTCCTGGCAGAATGTCCTTCAAAGTTCTGATTTGGTGGTGGCAGGGGTCTAGTATGTATACCTAAATGTTCCTTTGAAGTAGAAGAGACTTTTAAGAGGCCTTTGAAGATCACAAGGTCCCTGCCTTTCCTGCCCTGGCTCCAGACTAACTACAGGGGGGTAAGCAGCTCTTTGTGTGGGGCAGGCACAGCCCTATTCAGGTGCAAGTGTCAGCTCATCCCTCCCAATCTACCTCAGGAAGGCCCATCAGCATGGTGATGGGCAATCAGGATGCAAATATCACACCCTAGCTCCTTTTATGTGACTGTCTGGAGGGAATGTACAATGCCCAGCTGCCACCCAACCCAGATGTGTATTCAGAGACAGGCAGAGGCACAAAATGGTTAAAGTAAAAAATGGCAACTTTCTAAAGTGGCATTTTCAGACTTACAATTTAATTCTGACTTCACCATAAGTTGTGATTTTAAACTGTGAGTCCAGCGACATCAAACTCCAAATCTCCATATCCTCCTAATTGAAAATTACACTTAAAAGATGTTTTAAGGTGATCCCAATGTTAACCTATGGAAAACATAGGCCTTGCAGTAGTGAAAAATGAATTCAACAGTTTTTCACTACCAGGACATGTAAAACTCAAAAGTACATGTCCTACCTTTTAAATACACTGCACCCTGCCCATAGGGTTGCCTAGAGCCTACCTTAAGGGTGGCTAATATGTAATAAAAGGGAAGGATTGGGCCTGGCAAGTTGGTTAACTTGCTAGGTCGAGATGGCAGTTTAAACTGCACACACAGGCTATGCAGTGTCAGGCCAGAGATATGCTTTAAAGTCTACTGGCCCTGGGCACATATAATGCACTCTACTAGGTACTTACAAGTAAACTAAATATGCCAATTGTGGATAAGCCAATTTTACCATGTTTTGGGTACAGAGCATAGTCACTTTAGCACTGGTTATCAGTGGCAAAGTGCTCAGAATCTTAAAGGCAGTAAAAATGAAGTCAGCAAAACAGGTGGTCATAAGGCAAAAAGTCAGGGGAAACCACACCAAGGATGCCAGGTCTAACAGCTAAATGCTGTCAGCCCATCTATTTATATATGCTTGAAGGTGGAAGGGTAGGTTCTGAAAGAAGCTGTTGTGATGGGGTACTAGGAAAATTGCTTTTGAGTTTTTTTAGTCATTTTTAATTGAAGCATGATAAAAGGGATTCATAGTACTCTAATGTCCAGAAGTGGTTGTTTTTCTTGGTCTCCCGTTTGGTCAGTTTTCAGAAACTTAAAATACTGTATATTTGCCATAACCCATTATTTGCCTTATTAGTTGGTACGGTATCTCAATGTGCCCTCTTCTTCTGAGCTTGTATCCTGATTGCATTATTATTAGGATGCGCCTAGTTTTATTTCCATTCTTTACAGCTCAGGCAGCTTTAAATTTTTATGCGTATTGAACACTTGAGTCATTTGTTTAGTAAAAGAGCAGCTCTTAAATGTTAGAACTGTATATATTGTGTTGTAGATATTTTGAGAGGCCTTTTGTTTTTGTTTTCGAGTTGTAACCACCAAATTGAAGAAGGCTATATGTTATTTTAGGAACATTCTCGACGTTGTGTTGAAGAGTTAGACTGTAAGACAAAGAATTTCTTCAGTGAATGATACAACAACAGTTGAAGTTGTATTGTGAGGTTTTTCTATGTTGACATATTTGTTCAGTGACTACTATAAGCATAGCGGAGTCTGTGATATGAGGTTATTTATCGCACCATGATATATGAACGCCAAGTTAAACATATCACGTGGCTTCCCCGATTGACAGATAGTAGAGGCCTAGGGCTTTAAAACTTTCTAAGAGGTTGGCAGTGCAACCTCCTCTAGGCTGAAGCATTTTGTTAATATTTCAGTAAATGTTGGACTAAATTAAACATCTCATCCATGTAGGTCTGTGGCAGTTAACTGTTAATAGGGTTTGGGGAGTGCTTGTTGAACAAAGGTGGGCTAACCAGTCTGAAGCTGATATGTGACTTGGTTTCTTTTTTTTATTGAATACCCTTAGAGGTACATATTATAAGTTGTGCAAAAATGGAAAGCAAACATATACAGATATCACGGATAAAACAATATAGTTACATGACATACATAAAATAGCGATAAGAACGCCATAAATAATACATTTCATCCTTATTTACAATACGTCATATACCAGCCGCTACCTAGGAAGAGCTGAATTGGGCCACCCTTTAGGATAAAAAAGCTATCAGGGAATGTATCCTGAAAGATAATAACAACTCTTCTGGTGCCTACTAGCTATCCAATTATATAGTATTCTCAGTTAGTAAATCGAAACTAAAACAGTTATAGGTAGCCAGCAAGCTGATTAATTAGACAGTCGGTGTTGTTCTTCCAATCCATAATGGGAGACCAAAATTTTTCCCCAGCTTCCTGGCCTGTCTGCCCCTACATTCATACAGAGCTATCTCTTGATTGTAAACACCGGGAAGCCAGGCTAGCCAGGTTTGAAACAAGGGGGGCTCTAGCTCCTTTCATGCGGCGGCAATTTATATCCTGGCGACAGCTACCGATACAAATACAAAATACATCTGTGTGGTACCCATGACGCTGTTTCCATCATGACCTAAAATCATCAAAGTTGGACTGAGAATGATCCTGCGCCCCAATAGTCCTTCCCAGAAAAGCTCCAGCCCATTCTTTAGAGGGAGTAACCTGGCGCAGTCGTAAAACATATGTACCAGCGTGGCCGGGCCTCCCCCACACCTAGAACACTTATCGTCTGTTCTCTTGCCCCACTCAAATAGATTGGCAGGGTAAAATACATTTTAAATAGCATTTTATAATGCTGCGCCATCAGGCTTGCTGACAAGAAAATCTTTGCGGCTAATGCTATTGCCTTATCTAAATCAGCATCAGGGTCACCTAGCTTCCTAGCCCAATTTGCCTCTGTCTTTTCGAGATCATCGGGCAGACTGTCCAGCAAAATGCTATAGATGTTTCTTATTTTACAGTCAGCCTGGACGATTACCTCCACAAGTGGTATTTTATCTAAGGTAATGGCCGCCCTGGAATTACAGAGATATTCCCTAAATTGCACGTATTTGAAATATTGGTTATTAGGGATATCAAACCCTTGCTGCAAATGGGTAGAAGGGCATATCTGGTCAAGGAGATAAAGGCCCCCTATTGCTGTCAGGCCAAACTGCTCCCAATGCCTTCCCATTACATCAAAAAATAGAGGCGGAAAAAGTGAGCAACGTCATAGTGGTGTACATCTGCAATATTTCAGAATCTTCATAGCTTTGCGAGCCTCACTCCATACTTTCCAGGCATTAAGTACTACCTTAAAACTGACTTTCTTATAGTAGCTCGGCTCTAGCTGCCGCAGCAGAAGTCAATCAGCCTTTCTCCCTAGAGCAAGCTCATAGACTGAGGGAAGGGTGCTTTGGCTTTCCTGATCTATCTTTTCGCCATTATCCGTAGTAAATAAAATACGCATTTCCTGTAGGAGAGACGCCCAATAATAGAACGTAATATTAGGAACCGACAGCCCACCCCGTCCCTGTGGGAGAGACAGATACTTTAGTGATCGCCTCACCTCAGGTACGACACAGTCGGGGGAGAAGCAAGATGATGGTCGCGTAGGTGGCCGACAGCAGCACGCTGACCCGTGGTTGTTCTAACTAAGTAACTGACCTGATGCTCTTATGGCCCTTAACGCTCCCCATGGGCATTTTGGCACCTCCAGCAACTGTTTTCATGTGGCGCTGATTCTGGGAAGTCCCTTGGCCTTCAGGCTCCTTGTAGCAGCCGCTCTGAGCCACTCGGACTGCACTATCTGCTGTGCTGCTGCTCTGATAGCAGGAATGGGGCCTAAAGGTACTGGCGGAGCACAGAAGGGGAAGATCGCTCGCCCCCCACGCAGGTTGCATTGGGGGAGCAGGGGAGCAAGATCGCAGGAGGGCCGACCCTGCAGCCAGGCCGTCGACCCAGGAAGTGGAGTTTGAGAGGAGGGTGAGAGGTGGGGCTGCCGGCAATCCACGTCCGGCCGGCCCTACGGTGGTTGATCTCCTGAAGGGATCTGTTGGGAAACAGGACCGGCAGACGCATGGTATGCCAGGAGCAAGTGAATTGGACCGCCCGGGTACCGTGACCACTGTACACCAGACGCCGAAGGATGTCCTCAAGCCCGGGACTCAGGATGGCAAAAATGCAGCAGGGCTTCCCACCCTTCACCAAGACAAAGGTACTCTGGTGTCTTCTTTCTTTCTGCCCACTGCCCTTACCAAGGGAAAGGGAAAGGGGGACCCTATTGCACCAGTTACTGTAATGGTTGATGAGGCTATAAATTGTGACTGCAATGCATTAAACGTGGGGGATGGGCTCCCTGCAACTGGGGAGGGCCTGGATCACCTAGGGGGGGCCAAAGATGTAGCTGAATTGTATCTGAGGGCTGCTACGAGCCTTGCACCCCCTAGCTCACCCCCACAAGCTGCACATAATTATAGCTCCCCTGATCAGGTAATTCTTGCAATTATTGATAAGACATTAAGTTCCACATGGTGAGGGCAACAGCAGGGGGGGACAGAGCCTGGCAAACGCGACACGGAAAAAGAGCCTGGCGACTGCTTTTTCTCGCTGTCTGATGGGGCCGAGAGGTCGGTGGATGGGTCTGACTCCTCTTCTGATTTCAGCAAGAATGACAGTGACCCAGAAGAGGGCAAAAGGGGGCATGCCATGACAGCCCGCAAGATGGGCAAGAAGGCTGGTCGACAAGTTTCGGAGGGCAAGGAGTTAGCTTGGGATTATATACCCACAGAACATCTAGCTGGCTCCCCTCCTGGGACTCCACAGGGCATTGGTGGCTCTGACTCCCCAACACTGGACGCTATCTATCAGGCAATTTTAATGCATCACGAAGAAACGCACCAAGATAGCCGCAAGGTTCGGACTGCATTTAGGAAAGTACAAGGGGTGGTCAGAAAACTTTTGAAGGCGTGCAATGCCATCTGGGATTGCCTGATAGATCTCGAAAGAAGAATTACCTCGACAGAAACAGATCTTGCTACTACTCGGGCACAATCGGAGGCGCATGAATCCCAGCTGGTAGATATACAATGGAAGCTGGAAGAGCATGAGAATTGACAGAGGTGCAATAATCTCCACTTGTTAGGGGTCCCAGAAGGCATCGAGGGGTCAGACATTCGGGCGTATGTAGTGGAACTATTATGTGAAATTCTCCCCGAGCTAACAGGTTGGAACTGGTCACAAGAAGTACAGCGGGCCCATAGAGTACCCTTTGAGCTGAGGCAACCACTTAGGGAGGGCTATAAGCCACAGGCTATTCTTGTCTCCCTCAGAAACTTTCTCCTAAGACAAGCAATCTATGAGAAAGCAAGGCCTGAAGCAAAGTGCTCCAGCGGTGATTTTTAGTTTTTTGTGCGACCGGACTTTTGCCACTCCCCGGTTGAGAGACGATGGCAGCTGCGGCAGCTAATCCAGCCTTTCCAGGACAAACATGCACAGGCCTATTTGGTTAACCCTGCATGTTTAAAAGGGATCTGGGGGGGCAAATTAAAGTTTTTGTTTCTGAGATAAAAGCTAAGGAGTTCCTAGACGGTCTTAACTCTTAAGCCATAAGAATAATCAGAGTAGGGTTATGTCCGTAGCCAATTCCACGTCTACATTCAGGCATTAGATGTTAGATTTATGGCTAGGATTAGGGCCAGCTATCTATCTTTCTTTCCTTCCTTTACTCGGTCGTTCTTCTTTTTCTCTGTTCATCAGGAAGAAATGTTTGTATAATTTCACAGGTCACACGTGCTGCATCCATCTCTTCTCAGACTGCTCAGCAGCAGTCTGCTAGCTTCTCATGGTTGGGGGAGGGGTGGGCTGAGGGGAGGGAGAGGGTTTTTGGGAGGTAGGTCAGAAGGAGGGAGGGGTGGTGGGCTGAGAGGGCATAGTGGTAGTGCACAGGTGTAGGGGGGCACAAATCTAAAATCTTACCCAGAGACCGAATTAAAGTAAACATGATGTATTTTGTATCTGGTAAAGTTGCGATTAAGAACAGTAAGGTTTTTCGATAATGGACTTGATGGGTAAAATAACCATATGTTCGGTAAATGTGGGAGGGTTGAATGACAGGATGAAACGGTCAAGGGGGGCCGAGTTTGTGAGATCGATTGCCCCTGACATTGTGTGTATGTAGGAGACACATATCCCATGGGATAAGAGGGAGCTGATGGTAAAAAGGAGTATAATTTGCTGTCCTGCTCTTCGCAGAGTTCCAATATTCGGGTTGGCATATTAGCCAAATACCAAATAGGGCCGATTAGGTGTAAGCACTCAGACTCGCAGGATAGTGGGCACTGGTAGAGCTTGAGGCAGGACTCAAAGTCTGTGTAAAATATGGGTCGAACCAGGATGATCCAATGATTTGTGAGGATCTCAAGGTCGAGCTAGCATCCTGGCTGTCCCCGCTGGTCATCTGTGGAGATTTCAACATACACCAAGCAGCTGAGAACCAGCGAGCCCAGCGATATCAGGGGAAAAAACCTTGTGTATATAGGGCCTTGTCTTCCCTTATAGACAGGCACGGCCTAGTAGAAATATGGAACATCAAGCATCCTAACGATCCAGGCTATACCTATTACTCCTGACCCCATAAGAAATATGTTCGACTTGACTATTTTTTAATAACAGCAGGCTTGCTAAGTAAAACTGAAATCAGAAAGCTTCAGAAGGTAATTTCAGATCATAGTCCATTGATTTTGGAGGTTGAGGTGAAAGCGGCCACTAAGCATCGTTAAAAATGGACATTCAACAGGAAATTGCTGGGGAATGTAGCCTTTGTCAAGCATATTAGGAATTGGATGCAGGGGTTCTTTGACATCATTAGGTATAGTGTTCCATGAGGTATAGTTTGGGATGCCTTTAAGGCCGGCCTAAGGGGAGAGATCATCAGCTTTGCTGCCCACGAGAAGATACAGCATCAGGCTGAGGAAAGAGAGGCTACTGAGGGAATTGGTTGAGGCTGAGCAAGAACATGTGACTCGTATTGCACTGGGGCAAGGGGTGGCACAAACCCAGCTTAATATTTTCATCTTAAAAGCAGAGATTAACAGCTGGCTAACTCAAAGATCGGCCGAAGAATTCCAAACTCATAGGCATGAAACCTACGAGTATGGAGAATCAGCTGGGAGAAGGCTTGCACTGTACACACAGCAGAAAGCTGCAAGAAGCATGATAACCTCAATCAGGAAGGATGGAAGAACTTATTCAGAGACTAGTGACATACTTCGAGTGTTTCAAGAATTTTATCAGGCATTATATGAAGTAGATGTCGGGGTACCCCTGGATATCTCTCAAGCAGTGTCAGAGGCGGACCTTGGGGCTATATTAGATCAACCCACCAGGAACGAGTTAGAAGAGGATATAACACTTGAAGAGGTCCTAGCAGCTTCATATTATCTTCCTTCAGGGAAAGCTGCTGATCCTGATAAAATACCTCTTGAATTTTATAAGACACTTTAATGCCACCTAGCCCCTATTTTACTAGACCTGTTCCTGGGGGTACAACACAATGGGTCTCCACCTGAGTCTTGGGAAGGTACTGATATCATTATATTCCCCAAGAAGGGCAAACCCCTGGACAACCCGGCCTCGTATAGGCCGATGTCATTGATAAACTCCGACACTAAGATTTACTCCTAAATCCTGGCGGGCCGGCTGGGGAGGGTCATAGCCCATCTAGTGTCACCCTGGCAGCATGGTTTCATGGAACAACGGACCATATAAGGCGAGCTATACCTCTATTTGATATCAGAGCCGAGACCAGGGGATAGATGGCTATGGTCCTCCTCAATGCCGAGAAGGCTTTTGATCAGGTGGCCTGGAGGTTTTTATAGGGAATACTTGAATTAAAGGGTTTTGGCCCCCAAATGATCACCGCTATCAAAGCTATGTATTCCAACCCATATGCACGGCTCCAGCTTCTGGGTGAAGAGTCGGAAACCATTAAGGTGTCAAGGGGGACCAGGCAAGGGTGTCCTTGCTCTCCCATCTTGTTTGCCCTTTATATAAACCCATTAATTGAGAAGATATTAAATAACCAGGGGATAAAACTGATTATCTGTGGAGGGTACGAGACTAAGGTGCTCGCATATGCCGATGACATTGCCATTGTCACCACTGACCCCAAAGGAGCACTTAGGAAAATCAAAACTGTGGCCGGAGAGTTTGGGCCAACCTCCGGCTATTCTCTGAATAAAGGGAAAACACAAGTCATCTGAACAGAAAATCTTATTGTTCAGGAACCAAGGCGGGTGGATACAGCTGAGTATCTTGGTGTTCACATTAGCCCCAAAGTAGACACTATAGCAGGATCAACTTTAATCCCCTGGTCAAAAAAATATCTACAGACCTGAAACGTATAAATGAGCTTCATTTAACAACTATTGGCAGGGGCAATGTCCTGAAAATGACAATGCTTCCCAAGATCCTACATATTTTTCGGTCATTACCGGTGGCCGTAGATAAAGCAATACTGAAAACTCTGGATTCCATCTACATAATTTTTATTTGGCAATATGGGAAGGTGAGGATTGGTTGCTTTCATGGCTACTGACACATATATGGTGCTCATCTAAGTACTGCCCTTTAAGGTCTTATTGCCTCACCCTTTCAACTCAATCATTGGTATTCATCCTAATCATGATTTTCTGGATGAGAGCAAACTGATTGTGTTATGCTTTGATGTATCTTCGGGGTGGTGACAATTGTGTGTTGTGTATGATCCCTAAATCCAGTTCCCCAGTCAGATAATTAACACAAGGGGAGAGGCGTTAAAGAGGAGCTATGCACAACAAGGCCTCACCTACCTTACCATCCTTCTGATCATTCAAAATTAAATGCACCTAATGCCCAGCTACCCACCTGCACCACCCTTGGTAATCCCTCTTTTAACCCTTCCAAGAATAAAAACAAGACCTGACTTCCCCCCACTATAACCCACCTCCCTTAGCAGTAGCTTCTCCTCCCCCAGCAAAAATACTCAAATGATCATCCGGTCAGAGGAAAAAAACACATCAGTACACCCGAAGCCTTTGTCTCAGCACTGGGAGCCAGTTTACACCTCATCAAGATGCTATTTCTGTGTTACAGTTCGAAGCTCATGCAAATGCTTTATGGCAGGCAAAAGGTGACTTTTTAAAAGTACCTTTTGTAAAATATTTAGTTGGAATCTGACTTTACCAGTGAATTGGGTTTGTAATAAATATTTGAAAAAGTCCATGATTTAACTTTGCAGCTGTTCCCTAAACGGAGATAATATCAATTAATTTTAATATTATATCCCAATGCTTTAATATAGAACAGCTAACTCTGTTACAGTGAAAATAGATTTTAGGGCCTTGCGACTGTATGGACATGCTTAACATTAAACTGCTACATCTACTTTAAGTACTAGACACCCTGCATGATGGGAATTTTTGGCCTACTTAGGCTTGACCTATTAATGTTTAAAAGGAAGGTTTAAGTCTGTGAAAATGGGTCATTTTGGAAAATCGAACATGCAGTTTGAAAACTGTAAAGGCAGGCTACAGCAGTAGGCCTGCAGACATGTTTTGCATAGGAGTGGGGGATAAATCCCGCTTTGCCATTGTAAAGCATCGTTACAGCAAAACTCCACCAACCGCTGCTCGGCAGTGTTTTTTCTCAAGTGCGGCTCACCAACGATAAGTCAGCGAGAGTGAGTGAGAATTGGTGTCCCCAAGCATGATTTTCAGGTGCTAGGATGGTACCCGGTGAGATTTTCTGCCTCTCTCGGTGAGAAAGCTGCTGCTTGAGTAGATAATCTAGTCAAGCAGCAGCAAAGAAGCAGCACCCTCAGGCGCACCATGATGGTGCCTTTTATGCTGATTTTGCAGTGTGAAACAAGCTCTTGGCACTAAAAATCAGTGTGACGTGCCGATTGCGCCCCACAGCCGAACTCCCCAGAATTTTGCTGAGTTTTTATGTAACTCCGCTGAATTCCACAGAATGAAAGTCCATGAGTTCCGCTCACCCCTAGTTTTGCACTGTAACTCTTGTGGTGGCACCATGTGACACTTAACTTACAGGTCCTGGGTACATGTTGTACCATATACTAGAGAATTACAGTAAGTTAAATATGCCAACTAGGAGTATCACCATTTTTTTGTTTTAAGAGTCAGAGCACAGGCACTGGAGCCTGGTTAGCAGAGTCCCAGGGCACAGATTCAAAATACTAGCAGCAGCAGTCCAAAATCAACAAAAATAGGGGTGATCATGCAAAAAGAGGCATTTTATTACATTGACCTTGAAAGATAGACCTTGGAGATTGGACACTTAAAGGTTCAAACCCCAGAGGAGGAAGAAAAAACTGCTAGAACACTCAAAAGACTACTTGAGATCAACTCTGGGTCTGTCTCTTCATCACAAATCCTATGGGAAAATCCTACATGCAGGAATTATTTATGAATCACACTGCTACAGGTTGCAAAAATGTCACAAACAGATAGATCCTCTAGAAGCGAAAGTCTCATGGCTTTCTACACTCTATCAAACCGACCCTTGAGAGGAGACCTTACATCTCTGAACCCAAAAGAAATATGAATTTAATTCAGTGCTTACCACCAGGCAGAGACAATGCTTTCTGACTCAAAGAGCATCACTATGAGCAAGAAGATAAAGCTGGATGACTCCTAGCATTTCAGTTAAATCAAATAGAATCTAAATCTGCAATTCCAGTAATTTATTGTGCCTTACTCACCTGTCTGCGGGACATTATCACAGCTTTTGACACTTTCTATTCTCGTTGAAAGCTTGTTCATGCGCAACATCCCACTTCAAGACTGCCACCAGACTTACAGGAGGAGCTGCATATGAAAATCTCTAATGCTGAAATAGTGAAGCAATTAAATTGATGCACACAAGGATGGCACCTGGGGAAGACAACTTCCCAGTCGAGTATTATAGGATCACCTCCAAATACTCTGTTCCACTCCTGGGAAAAGTGTTCAGGGAAGTCCAACATTTGACTGGTGTACAAACAGAATTTAATAGGGCTCTCTTATTTCTTATCCCTAAACCTGGGAGGGACCCCTGTTTTGTGGAAACTACCAACCGATCTCTCTGATTTATTGTGAAGTAAAAAAGTTTAGCTAAAGTGCTGGCTCAGAGGATAAAAAATGTCATATCCCTTTTAATACATAAATCTAAAGTGGAATTTGTCCCAGGTCAATCATCACCCAGTGACATGCACATCCTCTCGCACCTGGTCTGGGCAACCAGATTTCATAAAGACTAGAAGGTTGCCCTCTCCCTCAATGCTGAGAAGGCATTTGATTGAGTGGAGTAGGGTATGATGACCAAAATGGGCAGTGGCCCAAATTTCCTACAGATGATGTTCCTACAGATGACGCAATGGCTCTGCAACTCCCCAACTGCCATGGTTAACTACATTTTGTAAATCAAATAGTTTTGCCCCAAGCCTTAGTACGAGACTGTTGTTCTCTCTGTCACCCTTACTCTTCATATTGGCACTAGAACCACTTGAGATTCCAATATTCTGCTCTGATATCATAAAAGAGATTAATACTTGAGTTAGCAACCTCAAGATAATGCTTTATGTGTGTTATGCTTTATGTCATGTCATGTCATCTGGGAGGATCTCCTAGAGCTGAGCAGGTGCAAGTCTAGCCACATCTATGGCCTAGTGGGACTACTCAAAAAGCTAGGTCTTCTGCTTGTTGCGGAACTCAAGAAGTGACGAGGAGGCTCTTATGTGAAGAAGCAGGTTATGCCATGCTTTAGGAGTGATGTAGGAGAAGGCTTGACTGCCACATCTAGTTTTCTGTACGCGAGGGCTATGTGCAAGTAGGAGTACGGACAAGCAGAGGTGTCTGGAAGGGTTGCGAAAGTAGATGAGATTGTTGAGGTATGTTGGTCCAGTGTTATGTAGTGCCATGAAAGTATGCATGGGGAGTTTGAATTGTGCTCATCTGTGAACTGGGAGCCAAAAGAGCTACTTCAGCTGTATTATGATGCAAGTGCGGTGTGGGAGGTTGTGGGTGATTCTGAACGGTCTGCCGCCTCCTGGTAAGTTTTTGGTTGATCCCGACATAGATAGTGTTCCTGTAGTCCAGCTTGCTTGTGACCAAGACATGTGTGAAGGTTTTCCAGGTGCTGATTAGGAGCTATTTGAAAATCTTCATATTCATTTTCAAGTTATGGAAGCATGTGGCAGTGATGGCATTGACTTTGACGGTCATTTCGAGTTTGCTGCCCTTGTTGATACCAAGATTCTTGGCATAGGTGGTGGGGGTAGATGTTGGTTCTAGCTATGTGGCCACTCGGTGAAGACCCACAGTGATGTGCTCTTCCCAAAGATCACAATTTCATTCTTGTCGGTGTTCATCTTTAGGCAGATGGTCTTCATCCAGTGGGTGATTTCAGTCAAGCAGATATTGAAATTGATGCAGGTACCAGGCGTCTTTTTTTATATTTAAAAACTTCCTTTTATTGACCATTTGCATTTCACAAAAATAACAATATTCATTGTGACATGCCTGCGAGCCACTTTTCACCCCTCTCTTCCCTTTGATGAATACACAGACCAATGCCCAGTCCCCCCATATGTCCCTTCAATATTCTGAAGTTGGTTTGAAATATTTTTTCCCAGGCTCTCGGGTTGACACTGCCCTCAGCCTCTTTCAAGTCCTCCCACACTTTCTCAAATTTCCTTGTGCAACCCCGGGCGTTGTAGACTGATTTCTCTGCCAGCATACACCAGTCCATGTTGGTCACCCATTACTCCACAGTTAGGGTACTTCTGCTACCCCATTGCTGCACTTTGTCCCTTCTATTCTCCACGAGGACTATGTTGCACAACAACAGAGTGTACTTTGGCAATGCCTGATCTCCCCATATTCCTAGGCTTTCCAGCACCAGGCCACAGTTATTTCTTCCCAGGTAGTCTCTGAATGCCAGCCACCTACTTGATCCCAGTAATGTCTTACCCTCTGACAGTAATGAGACAGAATATCGAGGCCAAAAAATTTGAACTACATGAATATCGAGTTGGAAATATAGTGGAGTGGAAACATAGAGTGCAAGAATATTGCTGTCAAGAATATTGATTTGAAGGTAAGTAATATCGAATGAAAATTTTAAAGTCATTAATATTGTTTGCAAAAAATATAGGGGGTCATTACGATGGCGGACGGATCGCTGCCACCCGTATGGCGGTGGCGATCCGCCTGCCATTTACGTCCGCCCGCCTAACATTTCCCCCCCGCTATATTACGATGGCGGTGGGGACCCAGGCGGACGGAAAGACCGTCCGCCAGTTTTCTGCCGGTAGGCAATCCGCCCGATTGTCTACCGGGCGGAAAAGGCCTGCAATATGGTGGAGGTGCCTTGCAGGCACCGCCATCCATATTACAATGCTGGCGGTCTCATGCCTTTCCATGGTGGAGACTCAGCCATGGAAAGGCATGCGGAGAATGCCTTTGGGGGCCTGTTGCAGGCCCCCAGGTGATTGGGGGGGTGGGTGGCTGCACTCGGGGGATACCCATGGTACCCCCGACATTTGCATGCACAAGGTGGCAGGCACCGCGCGGTGCCTGTCACGTTGTGCGTGCAAATGCACAACATGCCCTTTTAACATTGTGGCGGGTGCTGAATACAGCACCGCCCGCCACAATGTTAAACATACAGGATGCGACCGCCATGGTGGCGGTCGCATCCTAACCGGCACAGCGGGACCACCGCACCTCTTGCGGGCGGTCCCTTTTCCGTTGCGATGGCGGGCGGACTTTGTCCGCCCGTCATCGTAATGACCTCCATAGTTCTTTAAAATATCAATTTTTTAATTACTGTATTTTAGTATATATTTTATATGTATGTGATGTTTTTTTTTAATAAGAATTGTTTATGTTTTTTAATATATGTGTTACATTTTTAGTAGTTATTAATTTTATTTAAATTACATTTTGCGTTTTTTAGTTCCATAGCGGGTTGTGGGTTTATAGTGGAATAGGGTGGGAAGTAATTTAATTTTAATAAATTAATGATTATTTTTTATTTATTAATATTTATTTAATTGAGATTTTATAGTGTTAATTGTGGGAAGTAATTTATTATTAATTAATTATCAATTGGTTGTTAATCAATATTAATTAATTAATTGGTAATTAATTATGGTAATTGTGTAATTTTGTTAGGTGCGGGTTGTGGGGTTTATAGGGGTAAAGGGTGAGAAGTAATTTATTTTTTATTAATTAATAATAAGTTGTTAATATTAATGAATTAAAAATTAAATATCGAAATTGTGTGAATAATTTTAGGTGCGGGTTGTGGGGATTATAGGGGTAAAGGGTGTGAAGTAATGTATTTTTGATTAATTAGTAATTATTTGTTAATTGATATTAAGTAATTTATTGAAAATTAATTATGGGAATTGTGTAATTAATTTTAGGTGCGGGTTGTGGGATTCTTACGGGTAAAGGGTGGGAAGTAGGTTTTTTTCCATTAATTAATAATTAGTTGTTAATTAATATTAATTAATTGAAAATGAAATATGGAAATTGTGTAATTAATTTTAGGTGTGGGTTGTGGGGTTTATAGGGGTAAAGGGTGGAAATTAATTTATTTTTAATTAATTAATAATTAGTTGATAATTAATATTAATTAATTAATTGATGTTTAATTAGGGTAATTGTTTTTTGTTTGTGTGAGGGTTTTACTTTGATTGGGGTAATGGGTGGGGATTAAATTAATTTTACTTACTTTACAATTAGTTGTTAAATACTATTATTTTTTTAATTGAAAATAAGTTTTAACTGTGTAATTAATTTTTGTACAGTTCAATTTTAGCAGTGGGTTGTGGGGATTATGGGGTAAAGTATGGGAAGTAAGTAATTTTTATGAGTTTTAATTTGTTTTTTAATTAAAAATATTTCTTTAATTGGTAATTAGTTATGTTAATTATGGAAGTACATTTCTTTTAAATTTAGATGTGGGTTGTGACTTGTGTGATGTTATATGGTAGGGAATAAAAATACTAAGGGGTCGATTCCGATTCGGGCCGGAAATTTCTCCGACCGAGCCGGACCCGGAGAGATTTCCGACCGAATCGGACCCGTGCAGTCCGACCGAACGAGTACGATGCGTCCGTATGTTATCGGACTCGAGTCGAGTCGGACTCCCATTGAAGTCAATGGGAGCCGGTCGCACAACGCGTACGTGGGCTCCCATTGACTCAATGGGTGCGAGTCGGACAAGGGCGCCCCCTACAGCGGGTACGCGGCGAAGCGATTCGCGCCGTACACGCACAGGTAGGGGGGACCCATGGGTCCCCCCTGTGTGCGACTCGCGCGGCTACGCGTACAGGGGGGTCCGACACGGACCCCCAAAGTACGGCTCTTTCGAGCCGGAGTGTGCGGCTCGGTCGGATTGCTCGCGGCGCGCATCGTACTTACCCGGCCGGGAAACGTCTCCATTGCGCGGTGCGAGTCGAGTCCGAGCGAGTCGGTCGGAGCGGTTCGAGCCGGGATCGAGTCGGTCGGAGCGGTCGGGACGCCCGGACGAGTCGGTCGGCGATTTCGCATCGTACTCGCTCGGCCGGACCCGCGTACGGTTCGGTCGGGAAACAGGGCTCCGAATCGGATCCGGTAAAGCCGAATCCGATTCGGAGCACTACCGGCCGAGATCGGAATCGGCCCCATAATGTATGTAATAATTAATTTTTATTTCTAAATATTTTCCTTTCCAAAAAATGTATTTGTTTGAAAATTATTTATTAGTTTATTTACTATAATATTTGTAGGTATTTGTCATATGTATTTAGCATTACAATATATGTTTTAATTTTTTAACTTTTAATATCAAATATATTTGTATTTTAATCTATAACATATTTACATATTGTTTAATTTATTTAGTTTTTTAAATTTTTGTTGTTGTTAATATTTTGTTTGTTTTTAATTTTGAACTGACTGGAGTGGCAATATTAATTGTTACCCCTCCGCAATCAACACTTTCCCCACTGTTACACTTATTGGAGTGGGAATAGTAATTTTACCCATCTGCTATCCAACACTTTTCCTATTGTTGCACTCACTGAAGTGGGAATAGTAATTTTTAACCCTCCGCTATCCAACACTTTCCCTACTGTTGCACTCACTGGAGTTGGAATAGTAAATGTTATCCCTCCGCTATCCAACACTTTCCCTTCTGTTGCACTCACTGGAGTGGCAATTGTAATTTTTACCCCTCCGCTATCCAACACTTTCCCTACTGTTGCACTCATTAGAGTGGGAATAGTAATTTTTATCCCTCCGCTATCCAACATTTTCCCTACTGTTGCATTCAGTGGAGTGGGAATAGTAATTTTTACGCCTCCGCTATCCAACACTTTCCCTACTGTTGCACTCACTGGAGTGGGAATAGTAATTTTTACCCCTCTGCTATCCAACACTTTCCCTACTGTTGCACTGACTGCAGTGGGAAATTTAAGTTTCAAGAATTTTTTGTACTTTAATATTTTAATGTATAATAAACAAAATTGTATTATTGGTGCATATATATATATATATTTTTTCATTTGTAAATTTTATATAATTTTAAAATTATAACAAATTAAAATTAATAGTTTATTAATTGTTTTGAAGTGTATATATATAATATATATATATATATATATATATATATTATTTATGTATGTGTTTAATTAAGTGTATTTGTTATATTTGTTGAAATGATTATTAAATCTAATTTATTTTTTCTCAATTAATTTAAAAAAATATATTTAATGTTTATTATTTTATTTTATACGTATAAAAATCGATATTATGTACAACTATATTTTTGACATCTATATTTTTGTACTTACCTGTTTAAGTATAGGGAGTCGATATTTTTGCATTCTATATTTTTACCTCGATATTTTTGTATCTATATTTTTGAAGTCGATATTCTGTCAGTTAACCCCCTCTGACAGACCCACATTGTATATTGTAGTTTGCCTAATTGTGAGCAGCTGATCAGGAATTTGTCTGGTACTGGGCATCTTGCCCGTGAGAGAGAGAATGAGTTGCATGTCATTGGCGTTGGCGAGAACGTTGATGTTGTGAGAACAGTGTGTGCTGGCTAGAGGGATCATGTATGCATTGTGAGGGGTGAACTCAGGGAGTATCCTTGTGGAACTCCACAGATGTGGTCATGGGCATTGAAGGTGTATGGTGCCAGGCTGACTTACTGGGTCCTTCCAGTTAGAAAGAAGCAGATCAATCGGAGTGTGTGTCCTTGGATTCCGATCTCATGCAGATGTTGGAGTAGGATGAGGGGGGATAATGTATCAAATGCTTTGGAGAGGCCCAGGAGGATGAGAGCCGCCATGTGTCCTCTGTCCAGAGTGATGCAGATGTCATCTGTAGTGGTGATAAGGGCAGTTTATGTGTGTGGTTGATTCTGAAACCAGAGTGGTATCAAGGAGTTGGTGGTCACTGAGGTATATTCAGTGAGGTGTCTGTTGATGATTTTTTCTAATACCTTATCTGGAAATGATAGCAGGGAGGATGGTCTGTAGTTGGCAAGCGTTGAAGGGCTTCAAAGAATTTCTTCAGCAAAGGGAGGATAGTTGTGTGTTTCCAAGCATCTGGGAAGGACATGGTAGAAGTGGAAGCATTCAGATGGGTGTGAGCATGGCGTTGATGGTTTGCAGTCCACTGGAGTAGGCCTGGTGGGGGCAGGGGTCCGATAGATGCCCCTGAGTGGATGGACTTCATGGTGATGGGGGTTACTTCTTGGGTGATGACAGGCCATGTGGTTAGTATGGATTCTTTGGATAAAATCAGGTGGCGAATGGCAAGGACTGTTGGGTCCAGTTGTGGGTTGAAGTTGTTATAAATGGCGGTGATTTTGTTGCTGAAGAGAGAATTTTGGAGACATCCTAGAGGGGGTGTTCAAGTTGGAGGTGGCCACTAGTGAATGACAAAGTTGTATTTGCTTCTGTTGGTGCTGGAATCGATGCAGTCCGCCAGAGTGACACTTGGTGGTAGCGTCTTCGGGTGGATTTGAATGTGCTCCTCTCTGCATTGTCCTTTCTCATTTTCCACTTGTGTTACAGTTGTTTGCATGCAGTGGCGTTTCATCAGTCAGAGGTTTTACCAACTGACCTAAGGTCTGGATCTTGTTATATTGTTGTGTTTGCAGGGGGCCAAGGAGTCAGCACAGGAGGTGATACAATTGTTGAAATTCTTAATGGCTTTGGGGAGGCTGTTGCTGTGTTTAGGTAGGGGGTGTCAAGAGCGGCGTTCCAGTTCTTGGATCTAGGAGGTGTCTGGTGACGTGGGTAGGTCCCTTTACTCGTTGGGTGAGGCCCAGGCTTCCAAGGTCTTCAATGAGAGCTTAGGATTTGGAGTTGGCGTGGTCTTCCAGGTGGAATTTCAGGTCTCATAGTAGGATGTAATTGCTAGCATCGACAGCGAATGATGCGACGAAGTATGTGATGGTGTTCGTGAAGTTAGTGCCGGTCCCAGTGGTCAATAGATGAGAGTGCCACGTAGGGTGAAGTTGGCAGTGATGTGGAGCTTAAACAAGAGGTGTGCTATGTTGGAGGATGAAGTGTCCGTGGATGTGGTACAGCTAATGATGTTCTAGTAGATGATGGCGATTCCACCTCTGTGTGATATACTTCTTGCATTAGCTTGATTCCTGCATTATTGTCTATCATATTTGCCTTCTCAGAGTTCCCTAGCTACAAAATGAATTGGAATAAAAGTGATCCTTTGCTCATGATGGCTCGTACTACCAAAGGTGTATCAATGCGCATCTGTTTCATTGGCTGGCTGTCAAGATGAAGTATCTGGGAATACTGATTACTGGCAACTTTCATGCGATGATCAAGGACAACATAGCAGTGCTGACTGTGCAGATGCTTGGAGAATTTGAAAAAAAGAAGTAAACTGCAGTTGTCATAGTAGGGTTGTATTCAAATCCTAAAGTTGATAGATGCCCTAACGTCCAACTAGGGGGCCGATTCCGATTCGTGTCGGTAATTTCTCCGACCGAGCCGGCCTCGGAGAGATTTCCGACCGAATCGGACCCGTGCAGTCCGACCGAACGAGTCCGATGCATTCGTATGCCACCGGACACGAGTCGGTCGGACTCCCATTGAACTCAATGGGAGCCGGTCGTACAACGCGTACGCGGGCTCCCATTGCCTCAATGGGTGCGAGGCGGACAAGGGCGCCCCTACAGCGAGTACGCCGCGAGCGCTCGCGGCGTACACGCACAGGTAGGGGGACCCATGGGTCCCCCTGTGTGCGCCTCGCACGGGTACGCGTACAGGGGGTCCGACACGGACCCCCAAAGTACGGCTCCGACAGCGAGTTCGAGTCGGACGGCGCAAGTCGGTCGGAGCGGTCGAGGTGCGCATCGTACTTACCCGGCCGGAAAACGTCTCCATTGCGCGGTGCGAATCGTGTCCGAGCGAGTCGGTCGGAGCGGTACGATCCGGGAACCAGTCGGTCGGAGCGGTCGGGTCGCCCGGACGAGTCGGTCGGCGAATACGCATCGTACTCGCTCGCCCGGACGCGCGTACGACTCGGTCGGAAAATAGGGCTCCGGATCGGATCCGGTAAAACCGAATCCGATTCGGAGCACTACCGGCCGAGATCGGAATCGGCCCCTAGGTCTTTAGCATGCTACCTCTGCCAGTACGTAAATCGCAGCTCCGACCAATTGATGCACTAGAAATGATACATTTTGCTACATGAGATATCGAGACTAGCCATGTGAAAGGGGGAGGGAAGAACACAAAAAAAAAGAATTATAAAGAAAGTAAGAAAAATGCACCTACCTGCTCAGACGGCCACCGCCTTCCTCCCGATCCTCGCCGCCCGGATGTCCAGAAACTACTGCACAGGCTGCCAGTTCCCAATTTCAGTGCTGCTCACATGATGGGATTGGTCTGACCACCTCGGTTTGGTGCTCAGACATAGACGGAGAGCTTGTGTTGGTTTCTCCACTCAGCTGTACAAAGCAGCTAGGTTGAGAAAGGCCAAGTGCGCATGACGGGTTGGTCAGCCCCAGAGGGCCAGACAAACTGTCATGAGCACTTGGTGGTGCCCAGCACTCCCCCCTCCTCCCTTGTGCTGCAGCATCAGTGTAGGTGGCTACGCCCCTCGCAGTTCCAGCCTGCAGGATAAAAAATAAAATAATACATTTTTTTATAATTTTATTTTTGTCCTTTGCCTCTGCTGGCTTTCAGCAGGGGGGGTGATGCTCCTCCGCCATAACGGAGGAGCTGTCCCTGCAGCACAACATCTGCAGTAGTGGGAGTACCATTTTTCTAAACACATGGAATGCCCGGATTGGGTGACTATTGAAAAGCACCTACAAAATGGCCTGCAAGGACCACAAGTGCTATACCTATCTCCAGTAATAATTAGAAGCACATGATATGTATACATTACATGATTGCTGTTATTACATTGGCTTAAAAAGCAACATTAAAGTTTGAAAAAGGTGATAAAACCTATCTCAATATTTCCTTCAGTGACATTATTTGAGGCATGTAATATAAAGCTTTACATGATTATCGCATGATATACCGCATTATAATAACAAACTACAATTGATAAAACCTGTGTGATTGAGAATGGTCCATTTCTTTAGATATTACATGAAAGAGGTGTTTTTTCGCCTACTCATGAAAAGCAAACCAACTATAGGCCTGATTACGAGTTTGGCAGTCTAAATGCTGTGTCCACGACTGCCAGCAGACCGCAGTGCTGGCGGTCTTCAGACCGCCATATTATGAGTTTACCACAGTGCTGGTGGTGTGGCTGTGGAGATCTTGCGGTGGTGGTGATTACTTTTCCATCTGTATTGATGCCTGTGTGAACATTTTGACTGCATACGTGTTGAATGCACACAAATGCATGATACATGTGAAAAAAGACCATCTACCCATTGCCGGAGTCTGTCCCATATGTGGGGAGTCCAGGCAATGGGTATATGGCACAAAAAGGACTCACCTGTATATCCCCACAAACAGGGTTGTAATCCTTGAGGTGAAGATGCTGCTGTGAAGGAGGACGTGAAGAAAGGAATGCACATTGAATTCTGACGGGAAGAACAGGAAAGGGGTGAGTAATGCACCCCAAATCCTTCGTTTCTGTCAACTTGAAGCTGGAGGTCCCACCTCCACAGTCAGCATGTCGAAAAGCCAACTCAGAATACGGACGGCGGTGATAATCCTCTGTACCACCCTATTGTAGCTGCTTTTCCACGACTGCGACCCCGGTGGTCTGCGGTGTGCTGGCGGTGTTGGCAACAGCAATCCGCCCAATTCATAGTTGTAGCAAAGTCATCATGTGCCCTGGGCACCCCCATTTTGTTTGCTGACTGGCACTGGTGGTAACTGACTCTGACTGTCCTTGGGCTCTGCCTACCCTGGGCCAGTGCTATGCTGAAAACACACTTAGAATACAATGAAAACACCTACATACATTAGGGTACACTCTTGGTTAGGATACCCCTATAGTACATAATAGGGCAGGGGATTAAAACTACCTTTAAGTTCCTAGTATACAATAGGGCAGGGCAGGTTAGAGGCCAGCCACCTTTCTGCACTTGCATGTGTACACTGCTGAGGCCTGAGGTCAGTTTAAAAACAGCACTGTGTTGCAGGACTGCTTTTAAAATGGAAATTGTGCACAAACTCGACTTTGGTGCTTGGGGCACTTAAAAATTAATAAACTACAATATTTTGGCATATTAGGTACCCCCAGGGTCTCCTTTAGGTGTCTCAGTGGTGGGGCGTCAGGTACTTATAAGGAGGGCACTTATAAAATAGATTTTATATGCCTTGGGTTTAGTGAAATTACACATTTCACTTCCCACATTGGAGTAAATTGCTAGGAGCACTGTGGAGTGAAGATCTGAAATATGTTTATATATTTAGAACCCCCTAAAGTCTCCCCCAGGTGTTTCAGGGGTGGAAGGTCCTGTCGATATAGGCAGGGTCCTTATAAACGATGTTTTATAAGCCCTGGTAGTGGAGAAATTGCCAGTTCATTTTCCCCAATGCAAATCCCTAGCCATATAGGTTAACATGGCAAGAAAATATTAATTAAGAACTAACATCAGGGTTAACTGAAAAATATCATTCAAGGACTTAGGAGAATGGTATTGATAAATCGAACAATGTGGTATTGTTGAATTTACCCTAAAAGATACAGACAAGAAGTTATAAGACTTTCTTGTCTGTAAGCCAAAATTCAGCCTTCTAGTGATCTGCCCTGATTGGTCAGAGTTAAGTGGAGTAGCCAGGCTGCTTTGATGAGGTAGCCCCTGGGGTGAAAGAGCCATTCTGGGAGGAGAGGGTGCTGCTACATAGGAATGCCAGAGCAGAGGGGGTCGTAAACAGTGTTCTTCAAAGTGAGGAAGGGATAGCAAAAAGAAGCCAATCCCACCTACACCCCTACCCTTTGAACACAGCCAGCTGGCAGGCTTAAAGAAGGAATGTGCAGATGCCAGAGAAAAGGAAAATATGGAGATGAGCCATCCTGGAGGTTGGTGTAGCCAGCTCTTGCCTCTCTGCTGAGAATTCAGCCAAATTGAATTTTGGAAGAATAGTGCTCTCTGGGAGACCATAGTGCCACACTCTGGAGGTTATGGTCATATTCTGGGGTGTTGCCCTGCACCTCATTGGACAGGAGTGCACTCCTGCTTGACCCAAAGAACAATGAATAAGTGTCTGAGAGGGGCCGAGACTCTCAGATCTGCTGCTTGATACTATATCAAGATGTAGGGTCCATGCTGGGAGTTTTATTTGCAGCAACCAGGCCCTGCACTCTGACTGACTGTGCCTGCTGCACAATCTGGAACTACAGCCCTGTGGATCAAACCTGCTTCTAAAGGACTAAAAAGTTGACTCCCTGCAATCTACAGGTTAACAGAGCTCACCTGGACCATCACCACAAAGAATCCCCAGCCTGGAGTACTACCAGTGGATTTGTAAGGGTTTTGTCCAAGTGGATTGGGGGAATTGAAGTCCCAAATTTCAAGGACCATCTTGGAGCTTCCAGACCCTTGGAGTGAGTTTTGGACACTTTGGGACCCTCAAACGAACTTCAGTAAGAAGTTCCAGAAGTTCGAAGAAGTTTGGAGCAACTTTGGAAAAAATCTCCATAAGCGGACCGACTCGACCTGGCCAGCCAAGCCTGTGACCTTCAACCACGAGCCAGCATGCCCTTCAGGTTCATCCAGGTGTAAAGCTCTGGAGGTCCGACTTCCAGAGTTTGACAGGGAGCTGGTCGAAACCCAAGCCAGTGAACCCTGACTGAATGCTGCCTGGTGAATGGCATGAGGGACCCCGGGAGAAAAAGCTCCGTAAAGGTTTCTAAGTCTGAACGCAGAAAGGGTGACCGGCAGCAACTGCGAGAGTCCAGCCACCCACCTTCAACCATGAGCCATCCTGGTTCATCCCGCTGGAAAGCTCTTGAGATCTGACTACCATAAGTTTGACCGGGAGCTTGTTGCAAGGCAAACCGGCGAACCCTCACCAAATCCAGACTGGTTGAGAGCTTTGAGGAACCCCGGGAAGAAAAGCTCCAGAAAAGCTTCTTAGTCAAAAGGTAAAAAGTTTGACTGACCTACCGCAAGGGATAGCCGCACAGGGCTCCATCGTGGTCGGCCTGAAACTTTGACTTTGTCCCGGTTTATCGCGACCAGATGTCCCAATAGGTACTATAGGTTTCTATGTGCTTTATAGTGCTAAATCTTTCAAAATTCATATCTCTGGTTCGCCTAAATTGGATTTTTTTTGTTTTGGTGTCATTTTAAAGATAATATTATTTTTATAAATTGATGTTGGATTTTTGTTGTGTGTTGTGTCTTAATTATGTTTCTGAATTGGTGGTTTTAAAAGCTTTACAAACCTGACTCTGAAGTTAAGCCTGCATGCTCACAGCCAAGCTACCAAGGGTTGAGCATGGTAATAATTTTCTGAGACCTATTCTGAGCCCTATATTGTGTTAGTGGTATTATTGCCAGTGGGAGATGCATATTTGTTACTACTAATAATCAACTTTCCAACAGTAATACAGCGGTCGGCTGCCGAGCTCACGACAGTCGGACCGCGATGGGGGGTACGGCGGTTCACGGACTGCCAAACTCATAATTAGGCCCTTTATAGTGCCAAGTGCTTATGTTATAGATGTAACCATTCCTTCCAAAATAAGCAACTTCAAAACCTGCCATAGCAGTATAATCATCGAGTACCTAAGTACTAAAAGATTGTATATTTCATCATACATTAGGTGAGAGGAGTGGTCTTCAATCTACTCAAATGAGATAGAAAATTATATAGAAGTGCTGAGTGCTTATGATAAGGATGTAAATCATACATTAGGTGAGAGGGGTGGTTTTCACCCTGCTCAGATGGGGACCAAAGAATTATATAAAAGTGCTGAGTGCTTATGATAAGGATGTAAACACTCTTTCATCAGTAGTCAAACACTTTACAAACTGCCAAATCAGTGGAATTGAGGCTCCTGATAAACATAGAATGAGGGCCTGTGCTTAAGAATCATAAATTTCTTCAGATATTATGTGAAAGAGATGTTTTTTTTTGCCTACTCCATGAAAGGCAGACAGACTATATCAAAGTGCCAAGTGTTTATAATATAGATGTAACCATTCCTTCCAAAACAAGCAACTTAATAAACTGCCATAAAGGTACAATTATTTAGTACTTAAGTACTAAAAAATTGTATATTTCATCAGACATTAGGGGAAAAGGGTGGTTTTCAACCTATTCAAAAAAGGACAGAAGAATTACATCAAAGTGACAAGTGCTTATAAGAAAAATGTAAACATTCTTTCAGCAATAGTCGAAAACCTTGCAAACTGACAAATCAATGGAATAGAGACTCCTGATAAACATAGCCTGAGGGCCTGTCGACAGACCTCACACCGGGTTCTAGAAATTGTGGCTTTAAAAGAATGCGATGTGCAACAAGCAGGTTTGGGCAGATGTAGGAAGCTGGCTCTCTATATAGTGTACTAAAATGAAGTACACTGCTTAGAGAGTCCAGTGAGTCCCTTATTGGTTGACAGAGGCAAAAGTAGATAATACTAATGCTCTATTTGTGGTAGTGTGTGTGAACAGATATGCTTATCAGAGGGTAGTTCTGAGCAAGTGTTGTACTCGCAAATGCAATAAATGAGACACATACTCAAGAATAAATCTGAAACCAATTTATAAAAATAGTATCAATTTTTATGTCATTTTTAAGATCAAGAACTTTGATTTACAGTAAGCACTAACAAAAAAGCGATTTTTAAGAGTTTGGAAAATATATCACATTTGTGCAAAATTACGCACCATTGAAGTCAATGGAGAAAAGCAGAAAAATGCACATAAAATCAGGCAATGATTTCACGAAGTTCACCTTCTCGTTTTTGGTTGATAACACGACCAGGTCCAAATTTCTAGCAGCAGAAGATCGGAAACATCCCAGATTTGGCTGGGAGCAGGGTGCTGAGGATGATGGTAGCTGGTGCGTTACGATGAAGGGGGCCACCTGGAAAGACACTACACAGGAGGACTTAAAGGTAAGTCCGGTGGGTCCCACTGGAGGAGGTTGCAAGGATCTCAGTACCACAGGAGCACAGCTGGGTCATCACTCAGAGGTTCAGGATGAGACTGCATAACCATGCTTTTCGAGTCCTTGAAGCAACAGGCAGGGTTTGGTGCCAATTTACTCTGCAGCAGGGCTTCATTTTTCAGGCACCAACTCTTCTTTGCCCATGTCTTCTTCTTGTCCATCAAATCTACCATTCAAGTACCAGGGATGCCGACTTAATACTAAATTTATGGGTGTTAATGGGGGAGACAGGTAGTAGCCAAAGGTCTACCTACCTTTAGGGTACCTATACCCTCTAAGTGAACACTTTGTGTGGGTAGGGGCACTACCGTAGCCCTGATAGGTTGCTTTCTCACCATCCCAAGATGGTGGCTTTTCAGGAGAGGGGTACACATCACCTGCCACACCTTGGCCCTAAGCTACCTGAATGTGGACACTCCTCCTCATCTAACTATTTTGTCTGCCTGTCCTCCCACCAAATGTGGAGCAGAACTGGGGGGTTGGCTTCCACCGCTATCTGGGGAAGCCTGGGCTGCACTTCAAAGGTGGCATCACCTTTGAAGCTTTCCACTATGAAAGGCCATTTCAACCTGGAGGAGGCTTTGTTTCTGACCTCTGAGAACGTGGGCTCGCGAGCACAAGCTCCCACCCCATGAGGTCAGAAACATGTTTGGTGGTGGCAGGCTGGCTATGACTAGTCAGAGACCACACCAGTTAGTGGTAGGTTTTCAGGGGACCCTCTAAAAGGTCTCCTGTGTGCATTTATTACTAAATGCAACACTGGCATCAGTGAGGATTTATGAAGACAAGATGTTTGGTACCAAACATCTTAGGGTACAGTGAAGCAATCATGGAGCTAGGAAACTTGTAATGACAAGTATCCAGCCCATGTACTCTCCATGGCATCCCTGGACACTTAAAGTATCCAAGAATGGCTCCGATATTGCAGGGTCATATCTGCTCATGCAGCTATCTCCACATATGGGATATAGTGCACCCTGCCTTAGGGCTGTAAGGCCTGCAGTAGGGGTGACTTACCTATATCTCATGCAGTGTAGGAGGACATGCCACACAAGGCTGTGTGCCATGTTGTCTCTTCATTTTTCTCCTTGCCAAGCCATGCTGCCTGCAATGACAGTTTGCATGGTCTTGGTGAGGGGTCTCTGGGGTTGCATAATTCGCGCTGCAGCCCCAGTGGACCCTCTGCAGTACCCATGCCTAGGTACCCGGGGTGTCATTTACTAGGGACTTACAAGGATGGCTGAAGTTGTGCCAATCGTGGTACAGTTTTGTGAAAGAGATCAGGCACAAGGAACCTGGTTAGCAAGGATCAAGTGCACTTACGGCTCAAAATCACATCAGGCATCAAGCAAAAGGTGGCGACTAACCATGTCAAAAGAGGCACTTTCCTATAGCAGACACATACAATATGCAATAAGGTTTCTTGCGAAAGCCCATACAATCTACAACAGCTATATGCCCATCTCTGGATCCATTTTGGAGTGCTGCCTTTGGTTGGGTATCTACCAAATCGAAATTTCAAAAATATGTCCCTCATGCATGACGGAAAAACAAGTGGACAAATAGGACTGAATTTCCAGCTTGTCATATTAGTTTATCATTGCCCATGAGTGCTTTTTTTAAGCTAAAGCCTCCTTGTCAGCAAGAAACGAGGCGACTTTTGTATATCTATTTAAAAATTGTGTAAAACAAAGTTTATTCATTTCTATAAACCTCAACTATAAATCAAAGCTTTGGAAGCATATTGTTAGATAGGATCTCCGGGCACCAACATATTCAGAATTATTTATTTCACGCTAACAACTATTTCCTAAGGAGCTTATATCTGATAAAGACAACAAATGCATGCATTTTAGGAAAGTCACCTGTCACACTAGAACTTGTCTTTGAAGACCAAACTCTAATTGTATTTCAGCTTAGCCAATGTCTTTTGGGTTTCTGTAAACGGTCTTACAAGCCTTGATTAACAATAAATCTAATAATTTTGCATCCTTCCCCATAATGATAGGTGAGCCATAAGCAATAGACAGAATCAGATTGGCTCCCATAACTTTAAGGAGATGTTGATAAGGTTGGCCCCTTAGGGTACCACGTAATGACCTAAAAGCAAAATTAAAGATGATGTTTTAGCTCTTAAAACATTAAAATGACTTTTAAAAGAAACTTTGTTATCAAATAAGATTTTCAGATATTTATAGGTCTTTACAACTTCAATAGGCCTTCCTCTCACTTGCCAAGTTCAAAGTTTGGAAATCAACAGCCCTATTGCCATTATCTTGGTTTTCTTAATGTTCAATTCCATACAGTTTATTGAAATATATTCGTCGAATGACGAGATTTACCGTTGTAACACTGTAGAGGTCTGGCTAAGTATTATAGTGTCATCTGCATACTGTAGACATTTTAAGTGGCCATTGGTGAGTTTGGGAGGATGGGCATTGATGACTTCCAAATGCTAAAACAAATTGGCCATAAAATGATTAAATAGGCATGGAGCCAGCACATATCCTTGTTTAAGTCCACTGAAGGTTTTAAATCTCCGAGTCAAACTAAAGTAATCGCCTGCACCCAAGTATTTGTACACAAAAGAATAACCGCATCAAATAATGTTTGAGGGATTTCCCCATCCTGCTAGTTTTTTTGATAATATAGCTCATGGGGCAGAGTCAAAAGCAGCTTTAAAATCAATAAAGCAAATATATAGGTTTTGCTTTTTTAAAGCAGCATGCTCCACCAGCAAGGTGAGGGTTAGTTGGTTAGTAATCCTCCTGTAAACGAGAGGCAAAAACCTTTGCCTCAACATCAGTTAAAGCTATTAAATGATAGTTTGAAGGATTTTCTAATGGACCACTTTTGTAGATTGGCTGCACGATACTTCCTTGCTTGGATTCGAGAACTGTATTCATTAATGGGACCTCATTGTATAGGGGAGTCAAAACCTCTGCCCACAAGTCAGGATTGTCTTGAAAATTAGCATTAGGGAGACCATTTGGGCCTGCTGCCCCATTTGTTCTGATCCAGCAAAGGAAAGAAAATATTTCTTATTTATTTAGAGGTTCAAAAGCGCATAATGGAGGTACGGAGCTTTGGCTACTTAGGTTCATTTGAAGCGGCACATATTCCTCTGAGATAAGGTGATTCAAAGGAGTATCAGTTGAGGCAACAGCACTAAGACCATACAGATTGGTGATAAAGTCAACCCATACATTCTCCGTAATATTAGCACCATAGGCCATGTTACCTCCCTTTTCCAGTTCATTGATTCACCACCAAATGGCCTTTTTTATTATTATTAGTCTTGGCTGTACTTAGTAGTAAGTTCCATAATACCTGCTGATACTTCATCTTTGCTTTCCAAACTTCTTGGTTATATGACCTCCTTAGTGTCCTCAACTTTCTTTAAGGGAGCAATGGATTGACAAATGTCTCTGACTAAAAACAGCCCATGTGGCCCTGTTAAGAGATTTCTTTTGTTTGAACAACTTAGGCGCATACCACATATTGACAGTAGAACTTAGGGGGTTAGCCTTGAGTGACTTTCTTGCAGTGAATTTGTCAACTAAAGATTTATTAAGAGCCTTCCATTTATCCATCATGCTTCTTCCACTTGTCTTTATCAAGCCACTAGAACTAATTTAAAAATCTGTGAAGTTCAATATTTCAACCTGTTTGTCAGAAAGACAGACCAATCTTTTTAAGCTGTAAGTAGAGGAAATTGTTTGTTGGAGCACATTAGTTTTATGGTAGCAGCATATTGACAGATCTAAGGTTAATGACTGAGGATTATGGTCACTTTCTACTCTTGGAATAACCATATAACCATTGAAATTTGTAACCAAATCCTCCAATATAAAAATATAGTCAATAATTGAGCCATGCTTAGAGCTTTTAAATGTCGGTACTTCATATGACTTTGATGAAAAAATCTCATTAAGCATTGTTAGGCCAAGCTGCTGGAAATGATCATGACAAAACGTAGTGGTACCCTTGCTTGTCCTATCAGATGACTTCGGTGAAATAAGATGAAGATTGAAATCACCAGAAATTATTAAGCTTGCAGTCGGGAAATTAAGTACAAGTGTTTTGACAATGTCCCACAAAGTAAACAACTGAGTTGTTTTGTTACTTCTTCTCGTACATAAGTAAATATTCGATAATATTAGTGGAGAATCAAAATGTAGTAATACACATTGCAACCGTGATAGCTGTAGATCAATAACCTCGACCTTAATATCCAATTTAGAATGCAAGACCTCCCTTTTTTTTTTTTGTAGTTTTCATATAGCGTGAACTAAACCCGAAGGGTTGAACGAATGGCTGGAAGGTCAAATTCCTTGTAACCAATCATTGGAGTATTTTGTTCTTTCTATGTTTCTTGATACATCAAGATTTCAAACGTTTGTAGAAAGGATATAGCATCTGAATGATCCAACAACCTTACAAGGCCGTGGACATTTGAAGAACATATTCTTGTAGGCATTTTTGCCTTGCCAATGTTTTTCGGGCATCAGATCCCACCCCCAGATGTTATATTGAATAAAGTTGCCGGAACCCATGCCCAATCTTCCATTGGCACTTTGTTTTTGGGAATTAATTCACAAGTGTGTACTCCTGACATTGAGTTTGTGATTGAAGGGCCTGTTACTTTTGCTGGTTTATTAAGGGAGCCATTGCTCCTTGAAGCAGGGGAGTTGTTTGCTTTGGGCTAGCATTTCTTATGCTAGACGTGACATCCTTTTTTGATGGAACCTCCAACTCCAATACTGAAGGATATTTTAGGTGGTAAGATTTCTTGACCTCACTGCCCCATTATTGGTTTGTGATTGCGTTGTTGGACCATGTAGTGAAGGTAGATTAGCATACAGAAATTGGAATGACTTGCTTAAATAGGACAGATAAAACATCCTCTTACATAATAAAGGATAATTCTGGAATAGAGGTTGCCAATTTTATTAGCATCCCTCGATTTAGGATGTCATGCACACCTCTGGATTCATACCAGGGATGGAAAACATTTTTATATCATTAAAAGGTTAATTTTTTTACGTAGGCCCAACAGAGTTCACTGCACAGTGTTCCATTCCCTGGTATGATCCTCCAGCTGTTAAACTGTTCTTAGTTCCCTTGCAGGGTGCGTTTGTTGAGATATTAGCAGAATTTATTCCGCTTTCCATCCTGTACCCACGCCATTGCGTAGAAGTGAACAAGTTGGTGGCATTGGGACTAACATACGGAACATTCTGTAATGCAGTATTCTCAGTCAATGTAGTATGAATTTGTGATTGACAGATCTCTCTATTACTAGTGGAATTCACTTCCTTCCTCTTCGTATTGCTTTTTGGTGATTCCACTAGCTCAAGCCCAGGTTGGGGTTTAGGCTGTGATAATTGATTGTGTACTGAGGAGGCCTCCCCTGATCCTACACATATTGACTGCTGCTGATGTGCAAGATGACCATTAAGTTTTAAAATAGGAAAACAATCCATAGACTTCTTTTCAGACTTAATCGGAATTTCTAATGTTTCTTGGTTTTATTCTGGGCCTTTTGTAACCTTTTCCTAGCCCTTTTTGTTAAAGATAGTTGCACACTGGGACAATTATGGGAAACATAAGCATTTAAAATTTGGATTCCATCACTGTCAAATTCCTCTGATGTAGAGACCCTCTCAACCTTTTCTTACACCAAAACTAGCTCAGACTTCAATGTATCACTTATTTTCTCTGTTGATATTTTACCACTACAAGCCAACTGATCTACTAATTGGTCATTTTGAGCATGTGTGGAGACATCAAGTTGAACTTTTTGAATGATTATACAGTCATGATTACACCCTCACCTAAACTTGGACCAAGGTTTGATAGAGGCAATGCTGCAGGCTCAGGCCTCGACTGAAAAGACAGTATTTTTACTTCATTAACAATGGATCCCACTATAATTGAAAGTTCTGAGGCATTGTCTAAAATATGTGCACAAGGGAAAGTTATTAATTGATTGTTTACATCAGATTGGGCTCTTACAACCAAATCAATTAAATTGTGGAGTTTACTATCAATTCCTGCAACGTATAAGGCAAGAGTGTTTAGCAACCCGACATGAATATTTAATTTATGAGAGTGAAAGCTTAGTGCAGTGTAATTGAATCCATTTTGCTTAACAAGTTACCCCCATCCCCCTGTATCAGTTGAACGCTGATATTTTTGGGGATCTGACTTCCTCAGGATTGGATGCATCGTATTTAGCCAAGAACGAGAGGTCAGAAGAATTTAGAGAATTATCCATTTGATCTACTTCTATGAAGCCTTGTTCTGATGCTGTAGTGTTGATAAAATTTATTTTTGTGGTGTTATCATTGGTTTTAAATCGAGATGTTTACAATTTGCTATAGGCGCTAGACTAAAGGGATCCATTTCAGATTTTTCTTTCGATTGATCCGTACCAGACACAAGCTCTCTCAAACTAGAGGTTTGAGGATGCTTAACATTTATTGATTGTATTGGTGGTGACATCTTCAATTTCTTAATGATCTTCTGTTTTTGAGGTTTATCATCTGAGCATATAAACAGAATTATCATTATCACTAAGATTTGTGATTATGATTTGATACATCCTGGACCAGGCTAACATCCTTGGTTGTTGAGATTGAACGATTTTGTTACACAGGTTCCAGCATTGGTACTGAAGATGTATAAGGGGAAAATGGGACACAACATTCAACATGAATTTTAGCTTTTACAACCAGTGAGTGTGCCCCAACGCCTCTATTTATGAAAACCTTAGAAGGGGTGTTTGTGTAATTAACATCAATGATCTTGTTTGCTAGACAATCGCCCGAAGCAGCTCATTACATACAACTGCTGGTGAGCACAAAGCTAACAAAGCAAATGTAGATAGGGACAGTTCTTCCTCACATTGAACTTTTTCCAGCCGTTTAAAGTAATCCATTATGTGGGACTGGGAGTACTGAGTAGCAACACTTTTAACAAGCTGAGTAGCTCCCATGCCTGTTTCTAGCGATAGAGATGTAGCTAAATGGCCATGCAACTCTTCAGGTTTCACTTCTTTGCCAAGTGGTAGATTGATGCAGCTGTAAGGTCCTAAGGGTGCACCTGGACCTCATTATACTTGATGAAATTAGTGGTGTTGATGTATAATCAAATCAGTCACACGAACACTTGTTTTGCATGAAGTTAAATGATGAGTTGAGATATAGGTGGGTGGGGGAGCACACAAGGGGTCTGCAAACTGCACCTGGACCTAGCCATACCGTCTCCGCTACCCCTCAGCTCAACCCTCAGGCAGCAGTCCCTAAGGCTGTTGCCACGCAGACCTAGACCTAGCCATTGGTCTATTGAAGATTCCTTTGTATATGCTATATAAACTTTGTAAACTCTTCAAAGATATCTCTGGCCCTGAGTTTTGGCATTGGGTTTTTGCGACGTTTTGTGAAATACCTCAAAGCTTTAAAGTCACAAACATTAAGTCATTCTGGGTGCCTTACGTAACATTAATCCCTAAGCAGGATAGGCAAGAGCAGCAAATGAAACTGGTTAGACAGGATGAATTAAACAGGCTGAGCAAGGATAAGCAAACACTTCTTATCACTTCTTACTACCACCAACTGCTAAGTACACTGTGTCACGTGGTAGGGAAGCAAGCCAGCAACCAGCAGCCAGTTCTTCGATTCTTCTGCATTCACAACATGCTGTAAACGTCCCTGGTAAAATATAATAGGGATCCAGGTATCTGGCTAGCCAACCGCTTGGCTGCAGCAACAGCCTGCTGTACCAGCCCCGATCTGGTATCAGAGTCTCCCAACTGTTTAGCACCGGCGGCGTGTAGCTCTGCACACGACTTGCAGATTACATTATATGTCTTGCGGCCCCCTCGTTCAGATCTTGCCAGTCCTCACGACCTCTGGCTGCTTATGTCTTACAGTTTTTTTTATAGTTTGTGGCTTGTAAAGGGGCTGCAATATGGGGCTTCTGACACCCATCTTCGTGTTCTGACACCCATCGATAAGTCACCCCTAAGGTAGGCCCTGGACAGCCCCAAGGGCAGGGTGCTGTGTATTTCAAAAGTTGTACATGCACTTTTAAGTTTTTCATGTCATGGTAGTGGAAAACTCTTAAATTCATTTTTCACTACTGCAAGGCCTAACTCTCCCATAGGATAACATTGGAGTTGCCTTATTACAATTTATAAATGTAAATTCCAAATGGGAAGAGATAACCAGTTCATGTTTGGCGTCTCTGAAATTGGGGTGAAACCCCTATTATTGGTATAGTCAGATTTTTGATAACAATATAAAAAGTGCCACTTTTAAAAAGTTGTAATTTTTCTGCCCTTAGCCTTTTGTGCCTATACCCTGGCCTGGGTCACATGACTGGGTGTAACTGATAGTTATACTTTGTGAATTAATCCCAGACAGTCACACAATAGAGGGGTTAGGTATGCCTGAGTGGGCCATCTGCTCGCAGGATGGGGGGGGTGGAGCTGAGCACACCCAGACCTACACCTGAATAGCCTGTGCTCTTCCTTTGCACAAAGGTCCTAACAACCCTGTATTGCCACTTCAGCCAGCTTGGAGCCAGGGCATGGGAGGCAGGAAATTCCATGCACTGCAAAGCCATTTTCTAGAAGCTTTTCCCACCTTCCACAACTAGGGCACCAGGGTACAAAAGAAGGACCATAGACACCAACTCTTCTGGACCTGTGTATACTCTGCCACAAAGAAGGACTGCTGTGCTGCTACAAGGACTGCCACTCTGCTGGACTGCTGCTCTACAGTAACTGCTGCCCTGCTGTGCTGACCTGATGCCTGCTGCCCTTTTGCCTGTGAAAGAACCAGAACTGTTATCTTATCTTGAACCCAGGACCCCAGAGTGACTCCAATGGCTAGCCTGCCGGCCTCACCATCTGAGCCTCAGAGACATAAAAGGCTCCCAAACAGCTCCTGAACCTGTCTTCAATGAGTTCTTGACTAAGCCTGGGCGGTGAAATTCGCTACGCTCGCGAAGCCTGCGAAGTTGCGGTAACTTCGCGATTCGCGTAGAACGCGAAGCTACCGTGCGCTACGCAATTTGCGGCGTAGCGTAGCTGTTTTTCTTCATCGCGCGCTCAATATACGTTCTCGCGCGCGGTAACGACCTACCGTGATTCTGCGTTCGCCGACGCGACTTCCTATCCGTTCGCGGGCGCCACGAGATTTGGAATCCGGCCGCAAGTTCCCGCGAGAGTGTGCGACCGCGAACACGTCATTCGGACGCGCGATCTGACTTCCGGCGGCAGTGTTGGTAAGATCGCGATCCCGAACACGAAGAAACTACATTCTGGCGATGAATATATCTCGAGCATCATAAAACCTTCTCGAAAAAGATGAATTCGTTCATTTTGCACAAAAACTCCTCAGGTTGTCATTTAGAGATGTAGTTTGGTGAGCAAGGAGTCCTTTTCTCTTTTTCCAAGAGGAAGGAAGTGCCCCTGATTCTCAAACTTCCTGTTCCTGTCCAGCAGGCTCCTCCCAGTGTTTTGTCCATGTGCTGTTCACTTGCATTTTGATTTTGACCTGGAAGGATCACTTTTTGTGTCTGTCTGCTGCATCATATCATTGGATTGGATTTGAGGACTCTTGGATTTGATATTTTACAAGTAAGTTGGAGAATTGGTGTACTTGTTTGTTTGATTGGGGCTTGTTTGTACCTACATTTTTTGGGGGATTTCCATATTTTTTTAAATGTATTGTTGTGGCCTGTAGTTTCTGCAGGGGCCTAGTTGTTTTTCTTTGATTGGAATTTCAGCCAGTAGGCCCAGACTTGAGCCCGAGGTACCCATGGGTGCAGGTTTCTGTGATGTCTGTTGAATTTAAAGTTTAAACATCATGTAGGCCGGGCATCCATGGATGGCCTTGTTTACTTTTGAATTGGTAAAAGTGGTTTTTGGGGTGTATTTTATTTTTTGTGGTGTTTGTTAAATAAATAGGCCTTTTCAGCCAGTAGGTAACCCTGGGCGTTCAGCTCGCGGACTTTGGGCAAGTCCGCACTGCGCGACAACGCGGACTTGCACTTTTAACTTCTTCGCGCGCTCAATGTACGTTTTCGCGCGCGCGATAATGACAATTTATGACGATTGCGATGCCGAACACGCAGAATTTACAATCTGGCGAACAATATCTCTCGAGCATCATTAAACCTTCTCGAAAATGTTGATTTAGTTCATTTTGCACAAAAACTCCTCAAGTTGTCATTTAGATGTAGTTTGGTGATCAAGGAGTCATTTTTGTTTGGTTTTACAATTTTTTCCAAGAGGTAGCAAGTTTCCCAGAGTCTCCAACTGCCTGGTCCTGTCCTTTGTCTTCACTTTTTGTTATTTTGGGTGGCCTGGCCATGTGGGTGGCAGCCATTTTGTGAAGCCAGGCATTGTGCTTTGCCATAGGCCTGCATTGTCTGTCTTGTCTTCCTTTTCTTGTTGTTGTTGGCGGCCATTTTGTGTGAACAGCCACTGTGCTTTTGCCATAGGCCTCAAAGCTTGTTGCGGCCTAGTGTGGCAGTAGGCCCGGCGGTAGTCATCCTCATGGGTGCATAAAAACTGTTTTTTGTTGTCTGTTGAATTGTAACATAATTGAGGCCATGGATGGCATTGTTTTTAATTGGTAAAAGTGGTTTTTTGAGCGTATTTTCTTTTTTGTGGTGTTTGTTAAATAAATAGGCCTTTTCAGCCAGTAGGTAACCCTGGGCCTTCAGCTCGCGGACTTTGGGCAAGTCCGCACTGCGCGACAACGCGGACTTACACTTTTAACTTCTTCGCGCGCTCAATGTACGTTGCGCGCGCGATAACGACAATTTGTGACGATCGCGATGCCGAACACGCAGGATTTACAATCTGGCGAACAATATCTCTCGAGCATCATTAAACCTTCTCGAAAATGTTGATTTAGTTCATTTTGCACAAAAAACTCCTCAGGTTGTCATTTAGATGTAGTTTGGTGATGAAGGAGTCATTTTTTTTTCTTTTACAATTTGTTCCAAGAGGTAGCAAGTTTCCCAGAGTCTCCAACTGCCTGGTCCTGTCCTTTTTCTTCACTTTTTGTTATTTTGGGTGGCCTGGCCATGTGGGTGGCAGCCATTTTGTGAAGCCAGGCATTGTGCTTTTGCCTTAGGCCTGCATTGTCTGTCTTGTCTTCCTTTTCTTGTTGTTGTTGGCGGCCATTTTGTGTGAACAGCCACTGTGCTTTTGCCATAGGCCTCAAAGCTTGTTGCGGCCTAGTGTGGCAGTAGGCCCGGCGGTAGTCATCCTCATGGGTGCATAAAAACTGTTTTGTGTTGTCTGTTGAATTGTAACATAATTGAGGCCATGGATGGCATTGTTTTTAATTGGTAAAAGTGGTTTTTGGAGCGTATTTTATTTTTTGTGGTGTTTGTTAAATAAATAGGCCTTTTCAGCCAGTAGGTAACCCTGGGCCTTCAGCTCGCGGACTTTGTGCAAGTCCGCACTGCGCGACAACGCGGACTTACACTTTTAACTTCTTCGCGCGCTCAATGTACGTTTCGCGCGCGCGATAACGACAATTTGTGACGATCGCGATGCCGAACACGCAGGATTTACAATCTGGCGAACAATATCTCTCGAGCATCATTAAACCTTCTCGAAACTGTTGATTTAGTTCATTTTGCACAAAAACTCCTCAGGTTGTCATTTAGATGTAGTTTGGTGATCAAGGAGTCATTTTTTCTTTGTTTTACAATTTTTTCCAAGAGGTAGCAAGTTTCCCACAGTCTCCAACTGCCTGGTCCTGTCCTTTGTCTTCACTTTTTGTTATTTTGGGTGGCCTGGACATGTGGGCGGCGGCCATTTTGTTAAACCAGCCACTGTGCTTTTGCCATAGGCCTCCAAGCTTGCGGCCCAGTATGCCAGTAGGCCCAGAGGTAGTCACCATGGGTGCATAAAACTGTTTCTGTGTAGTCTGTGTAACTTTGGCATCATTTAGGCCCTAGATGGCATTGAATAGATTAAATTGAATTCCGAAATCTGGCTTTTTTTGGAGGGTCTGACTATTTCACTTATTGGGTGTGGTAAATAAATGCATTTTTTGCGTGTGTACTGTCATTATAATAGTGTTGTTGTAGTGGTTGTCTAACTTTCCAAAGTGTTTTTAGCCATGTGGATTTTTGTTTTTGCATGAAAGCGGTGTGTGTTTTATAAGGCATCCTTTGTCTGCCCATATATAGGCCTGCTTGAGTTCATTGTTTGCCGTGCCTTGTGCCTGTGAGTCACCATGTTTCTGGGGGCCATTTTGTTGTGGTAGTTATTAGTGTGCTGTTTTTGCCAAATAGGCCTGCGTGTCTTTCCATTTTTCCTCTTGTTTTACTGCTGCCAAATCCATCCCCATTGCCAGCTGCAGCTCCCTGATGCTGCTATATAATACATCACACGTGACGTGATGCACAAATTTAGGCCAAACATGCTCCAGTACATTTTAGTTTTAGTTCTTTAATATTCTTATTCTTCCAGAGTGTACAGTAGCCAGTAAAGCCCTGGCCTTGTTGTCAACGTCTCACAAATGGCTACACTGTGTGTTGTTGTTGGAAGAGTTTCTGAAATTTAATAATTGAGGCCACCACACACTAAGTTCTATATTCTATTTGTTTGATTTGTGCTATGTTTGACTGATGTTCTGCCTTTTTTGCTTTTAGGTGCACAAAGACTGAGGAGGAGGTGTGTCTCTCAACATTGCCTGTTGCACTTCCAGACAGACATCCTGCTGCTGGACACACAACGTGACGTGTGACCTGACTGACCAGACATCTCTGCAACTGAGTGCTGCTGACATCTGAAGAAGATGGGCCCAAAGAAAGCAGGTACCAGGTCCTCCAGTACCAAGAAAGTTGCTATTGAGAAGAAGAAGGAACAGAAGAAGCAAGTGACACTGAAGTCTGGTGTGCCGGCCAGTACCTTTTGGGAAAAAAAAATTGCGCCTGCAGCAGCGGTGTCCGGGAGGCAAGCTGGGGGCAGCACATCCGCATCAGTGGACCCAACCCACCAACCCAGGGCCAAGCACATGAGTGGAGAAGAGGTAGCCAGCCTAATGGTGGAAAGCAGTGATGCTGAGCCGGAGATAAACTTATCGCTATCTCAAAGTAGTACCCAATCAACGCAGGAGGAAACACAGCAGATAAGTGGTCAACAACAACAGCCGCAACCACCGCCCGCAATAGTAGTTGTTGTTCCTCCTGAAGTAGGGGCAGTTCAGGAAATTGAGCCTCATGCAGAGGTAGAAGAAGAAGCCACTCATTCAGAAGATCCATTGTCTTCCAAATCCCCAGCAAGGAAAAGGAGGGGTAGTCCATCGAGTTCTTCGCCAAGCCCCCTTCTGATGATCTAGATGCCACTTGGAAGCCTCAAACTGAGTCTGAGAGGGAGCCACGTTCCAAGACCAAGCTAGGGAAAAGGAAGGTTCCAGAAAGCCTTACACTTATGGAGGTCGATGTAGAACAGCAAGATGATGATGATGATGACGACGAGCCAGTCATCATGAACATCACTCCCGGCCCCGAGGAGATGGAGACCAACATTCTTACTCTATCCAAAATCGCTGCGAGGGATGTAGCACGCATACCTCCACAGGTAACACCAACACGACCTACAGCTTCCATATTTGCATTAGCAAAGGCCCGGCAGCGACCTACATCCAGCACAACCACCACCTCTGTAGGAGTAGGTAGTGGTACAGCAGCACAGAGTCAAATTCAACACACACCCTACAGATCATCCGGCATTGGAAGTGGCACCTCCAGCAGGAGGCCAAAGTTAAGCTCCCCAGTTTGGGACTTCTTTACGGTTAGCGAAAAGGAGGAGAACATTGCTATATGCTCCATTTGTAATACCTCTGTTAGTCGTGGTAAGCTTGGTACAAACTATGGTACCGGAGGCCAAATGACCCATCTGAAAAAACACCACTTGATCAGCTGGGAGGACCACCTTTGCGACAGAAAAAAACGGCAACCACTGGTGTTGGTGGGGATAAAGGAGTAGAAGAAGATCCGATCACGGTGGAAGAGGAAGGACAGGGAGACATTCTCACTAGTGGTACACAAGGTGTCCCTGACCCCAGCAGTGCAGTCTTAACGTTGCACACATCTTCAGCAACATCTCAGTGGCACAAGAGTAAGAGTCAGCCGGAGACACCAAGAAGTACCAGGTCCGCACTACCAAAAAGTGCGTTGAGCCTAAGAGAAAGGAAAACCATGCAGCCTACCATTATCAGCATGTTTGGGGGTGAGGGGCAGTACGAACGCAACCACCCAATAGCACGTTTGTACAATGCGAAGCTGGCTAAAATGTTAGCACTGGACCTTCTCCCTTTTTCTTTTGTTGAAGGGTTGGGTTTTGTGGAATTTGTGTCAACCATCTGCCCAAAATGGCATGTTCCCAGCCGCTACTATTTTGCCAGAGTTGCAGTTCCAGCACTACATCACGACGTGCTGGAATTGCTAGGAAAGGCCTTGAAGCAGAGTGCTGTTCACAGTATCCACCTGACTACAGACATGTGGACCAGTTGCCAAGCCACAGATTACATGTGCATCACTGCACACTGGATCAGTTTTGTGGGTGTTAGAGAACAGCTATCTGCTGGTGTTGATACTGCAGAGATTTTTCATGCCACTCGCAAACATGCAACTGTAGCCATGTTTGCCATGGAGAAATCTCATACTGCTGCAAACATTTTGGAAGAGTTTAACACCAAGGTCTTTGAGTGGCTGCGCCCAAGAGGGCTTACGATTGGTTTTGTTGCCACGGACAACGGCAGTAATGTAGTTTTGGCCATGCGCAATGGTGGCTATTTCAGGGTCCCGTGTTTGGCACACTGCATTAACATTGTTGTTCAAGACTTTTTGAAAAATGAATCAAAAGTCAGCAACTTACTGGTCACCTGCAGAAGAATATGCACACATTTCAGCCATTCTTTTAAAGCCCGGAAGCAGCTGAGGGTCATTCAACGTGAGCATAAACTGCCAGTCAAAGCGCTCATCCAGGAGGTGCCAACACGTTGGAACTCAACTTATTATATGCTTGATCGTCTGTTTGAACTGTACATACCACTCAATGCTTATGTCATGCAAAGAATAGGGAACCTACTGTGAGAGGCATGACCGTTGAGATGGCTCAATGGGACCTCATTAAATGCCTGACTGAGATGCTACTTCCTTTTGAGATCTTCACACGTGAAGTCAGCAGGGAGGACTGTACTATGGGCCAAGCTATCCCATTGTTGCACATGCTAGAGCAACAGCTGAAGGATGTGTCTGAAACGTACACAGGTGTGGATGACAAACAAGACGCATATCATTTGGCGGAGACCTTAGCCGCTCGCTTATCGGAAAATACAAGGATTAAAAATAAAATTTTGTCACAACCACATTACATTAGTGCCACAATTTTGGATCCACGGTACAAAGTATTTCTGAACAGCAAGGCAGTAATTCCTTTTCGGAAGTGGATGTTGCCAACTACAAAACTTTGATAGCTAAGGAAGCAACTATTTTCGAAAGTGAACGGCTGTTAATTACAGGCCCCCCACCACAGGCCATAACCAGTACTACAGGGCATCCAGAGTCAAGTTATACTCGGAGCCTGAGGGCAGTGCATTTGCCTCCCAGCAGTCACCTACACCAACAATAACATCAAGAACAGGATCGTCCGCAGCACAATGTGCAACTGATTGGTTTCTACAGCAGGGGTATGGTAAGTCCAGTGCTGATGCAAAGGCAAAACCGGCCGAGCACATCCGAGCACCCCTTAACATTGAGCGGATGGTCCAGGCCTATCTGGATGACCCAACAGAGGTCTTCATGGATGGAAACCCATTGGTGTATTGGTATGGGAAAAGAAGCCAATGGACAGTGCTCAGCAGGCTGGCGATAAAGTATCTCGCTTCCCTGTCGCAAGTGTCTCTTCTGAGCGTGTTTTCAGTGCTGCTGGTGCCATTGTAACTTCGAAAAGGACCAGTCTCTCGGCCCAAAGCGTGGAGAGGTTAACCATGATCAAAATGAATCAGCACTTTATACCACCGGATTACAAAATACGTGAATCACAGCAGGAAGAGCAGAGCGACTTGGATGACGTAAATAGTGCGTTACAGGACCTACTTCTGTCCGAACCACCAGAGTTTGAGGACGAGCTCCTCTTCCCTGACAACTAGGCTTTCAAATTGTTGCTTTCTTCCTTCCTTTATGTGTCTGTGTATCTGTCTTTCTGGTTCAAATCAAATCACAACAAAACCATCACCACCGTCTTCTTTTATTTCCCTATTGGAGTTGCACGTCTGTGCATTTAACTGTCCACTCTTCAGAGTCCTGCTTCATCTTCCTGTCTCGCACGAGTACATTTCCATCAAGCCAGACATTAGTACAATAAATGTTGCCTTTACCAGTCCCGCCTCCATTAGAAGTGAAACGTGACTACTATAGCTATCCTCCGTTTTGTTTTCAAGCTGAAACTCATCAGTGTCCGAAGGCTACAGCCTCAGCAGGCATCCAAAGGTCCTCACTGTCAGGACAGAAGGTACTTGGCAGAGAAAGACAATAGACTCTTCGAAGAAACTTGCTGACATTTGTGCAAACTCAAATGACCAGCAATGAGCACTACACAGGCCGCGGACCATCATCACAGTGCTGCTGACCATGGGAAGCAACTTAAACTGTGACAAAGGTGCCACAGATGAATACGACGAAAACCGAAACAGCGCCTAACACTCAAAATGAATGTGGACTGGAGTAATAATGATGAGGCCACTGCCCCGCAAAAACAAAAAAAATGTCATCACTAGGCATCTGATGATCTGACAGCCAAAGAGAAGAGCAAGACAGGTAATGATGGAATGCATTGGATGTTTGCAGACTCTGAGCGATTGCTGTTGTTTGTTGTTGATGTTGTGCATGAAGTCGAACTCTACTCTACTAGTTAATCTACAAAGTGACTCAAGTAAATAAGTGACAGTCAATGTTTCCTTTCTTGTTGTTTAATAACCAAATTGTACTCCTACTACTGCAGGTGCAGGCCAATATCTGTTGCAATTTTTAATATGGAATATGGACTTAATCGGAGTCAACAATACAGACTGAGTTGTAGTTGGACAACACGTACCACACCATGATGATGACCATACTATCTTTTCGCGCGCAGTCATTCAGTTGGATCAGAGATGATTCAAGGACTAATTGCATTTCATGAAGTGGCATAAGGTAAACATAAACACAACAATTCAACAAGAAAGTAGTAAACACAGCAGACCTACATGTCCATGTAGTGGTCTAGTCGAGTCACGAGTGTAGTGATGACTGACAGCGGAGCATTGATTTTGTCAGTTAATTAGGAAAATGCTAAGTTGCTGTGTATGCCTTTTGTCTGGCTATGTCAAAAATTAAGGTAAATGGAGGTTGGGTCACGGCCGGGCTGGTGCTGTGGTGGGCCTGTTCTGTCCTGTTGTTGTTGTAGCTTAATGCTGTAAACAGAATCTACACGATATATCCAAGCCGCCTCACTCTGAAAGTGTTCTCTCTTCTTCTTGGACTCCACCGTAACTGATGTTTTTTTTTTTTTATTCATTGATTTCTCAATACCCCTTTTGTTTTTCCATCTAGACGTTACAGGCCGGCCTTTACCCTGTGCTTGCTATACTGGGAGACACAACTCACATTTACCTTACCAATCGGCATCAGGAAGGCCACCAAGATTGATGTGCGGAGCGTCCATGGAAGATAGGACCAAGAGGAAGGACGAGATTCAACTCCACAATTTTAGCATGATAATACAGTAACTTTAGTATCATTCATCATTCATCTTTTAATTAATTTGATTCCTTTTTCTCTGCAATCATTAGGACTGTGTGTTGTGTGTTTGTTTGCTAATTGATCCCTACAAATGTTTGTTAATTGTCTTTGCTATCTTTACAAGTAAGCCCAGTACAACATGTAATTTGGGTCTCTGAGGGCATATTACAGGCAAGGCAAATTGCATAGAAATAGAATATACTGGTGCCCTGTACTGTCTAATTGTCTAGTAGGAGTTATTATGTACTACTCATTAACCATCAAGTTATCTAATCTTCATCATTAACGCATGCATTTCCTTTTCTCGCTTTATTGATTTTTTGGATAAGATCATGGTCGTCTGCCAAGATTGCGCTTTGCTTTTGTTGTCCATGCATACTGTTTTTCATTTTCAAACCTTTCCCCAAACCCCCTTCCCATCCATTCATCAAACCCTAACCCTCTTCCCCGGGCTGTGATTTATATTGAGGTGTGATGTGACTACATAAAATGTACACCAATTGATCACACGCTTGCTGGGGCAGATGTGGTGAAAGCAACACTAATTCAATTGCAAGGCAGGGCGAGGAGCTTCTTCTGCTTGGCCACCCATGCTCAGTCTATGTGCATTGTCATTGTGCAAGCCGTCAACGGCTAATAGTAGTACATCATAATTAATTGCCGTCATTGATTGCATTAATCATCAAACTCCTACCACACAGCAGTAAAGGTTACGAATTACGATTGTGTTAAGTTAAGTGACTCACTCGACAGCACAACTGCAGTTTATAACTTCTTGTACTAGGCTGTCCCCGCCACCATTATGTTTAATTTGACTTTAGCAGTTGCAACTGCAATATTGTTTGTTTGGCAGTCGTCTTCTGTACTGTATTTCACTTCGTTCGACTACTCCTCCAACAGTTTTTCTCAGGCAAGTGACTGTCTCTTTTAAATTTTTTAGCAAATGCTACTGCCAGTGTCTACTCTAGTACTACCACCACAACCATGGCATCTTCTACATTCTCTATGGAAACCATGCAGCCATCGCTGTGCCGAACGTAGTCATCATCAATCACAGGTAAGATAAGTTTGGTGGGAGGTAGAATACTAGTAGGACAAATAACTCGGTGAGGGGTACCGCATCTATCTGTTTGTTATACATCATCGGCAGATTATTTAAATCAAACACTGGCTGCGGCCCTGCAGCAGCAAGCAAACCAATGTGACGTTAATTCATAAAACAGTAACCCCCACAAAACATTAACATTGTATGTTTAAGTATAAATATAATTTATTACCCTAACAAAAATAAACTATCCCACACCTGACCCACCCCTCTCCCTAACCCCAACCAATGTCCAAAACGAAAAAGTCCAAAGAATGTCCCGAAACCCCAACGCCCAATTCCCACCCACCAAAACAAGGAATAAAAAGGGGCAAAGCAACAGGGTCCTCGATGTTATAATCGGCGGGCTTTAAGGTGTTTGTCCACCAGGAGTTTCACCCGCTCCTCCATTTGCTCCTCTTGCCGTGCCATCCGGGAGGAGAATCTTCTTGCGGAATGCCCTGCAGTGGCATCCACAATGGGGGACAGCAGCAGTGCTGGCTGTTAATGATTTGCGGCGGCTGGCTATCAGACCGCGGCGCCGCACCGCTGGAGTTGGGGCCTGGCTGGGGCCCGGGCATCGGACGAGGCTGCAGCTGCTGCCGCCTCCTCCTCCTCCTCCGCCAGAGCCACCAGCCTCCGGTACTCCCGGCATATGGCCTCCAGTTTCCGGCGCCGGGCCCTGACTGCCAACTCCTTCCGCGATGGTTTGTCTTGGGAAAAGAAAGAAAGAAAATATTGTTGTAACCAGTACTCTTACATAAACAGTAACACAAAATTAATTCAACACATAATGGCACAGTAGCACTAGCAAGAAGCACAGTACATAACATTTGTGGTAATAATCTATCTATCCTCCCACTTCCTCGGCCTCTAACATTTGTGGGAGTTTCAGGCATTATACTAGCACTATGGACTCCAAGCAGTACACAGTACACCAGTGTTCTTCTTATCTCTAGTTTAGGGAAATGACATAACCTGGTTGTAGCCGGCATTGCCAGCTCGGTCATCTATGCTTGAAGCCAAGACAAACATACGAGTCATGACGCAGAGTAACATTAGTTTGATTTACTACTGTTTGCAGGTGGGGAAGCTCGTATTTTTCTATTACGGGTGGCACTGGCCATACTCTCTGTTACATGGAGGGCAATTGCTCAATTTCACAGTGCCTTGGCTACTACAAAAGGCAGATTATATATCTGATCCAATGATCGTTGCTTTTATATGGGACAACGACATAAGGTCAGTAGCGGTCGTTGGTGGGACTCGGGGAGTTTGGCCGAGCGGTGGCGTGGGTAGGGGCAGGATGGGGGTAGTAAACTATGGATTACGGCCAATTACAGGTAAGTAAACATATAAATAAATGAAACTAATTTTGTTGCGCACACTGCATCCCATTTGGCGGTGCAGTGCGCACAATGAAATTCACTTTATTTATTTGTATGTTACAGTAAAGTTACCTGTATTTGCCCGCGTAATACATTGTTTACTACTACCCCCACCCTGCCCCTCCCCACATCGGCTTTGGTACGCTGGCGCGGTTTCTTTAACATTCCCTAAAACTGAGCATCCCGTGACAGTCTCCACCTATGCTGTCTATGATGGATGAATACATACAGGCATCCATCCATTCTAAGTAAATGTCAATCATTCTTCTTAATCTCTCCACAAACCTTACTTTGTTTCACCAACAACAACGCATGTGTCCACTCACTCCGTTGCTTGCCTTGGCTTTGAGTTTCACCCAAACACCGCTGATGATTCTTGCTATCCACGGTATCCACCCATACTGTGTCGCCCACCCAGGCAGGCATCCATTCTTCTTTCACCTTCCACCCATCCTTCAACAACACATGCATCTGATTCCTATCAGCCACCTATCCATGCTTCCAACGTATCCTTCTCTGCCAGTCATCATATTAAATCTCGCCCGCCCTTCCTCCTTCCACCCTTCTTTCCCTTTTGTTCAACACATCCATCAAGGTCATCTGATCTGACTTTTAGTCTCCTCCATAAAACTTTCACAGCTGAGTTGGAGTCAGATATAAGAGGCCATTGGTTAATGAAGTCACGCTGGTAATGCTATTGGTACTGCATTGCTCATGCTGCTAAGTAAAGGGTGTCTTCTTTATTAACCGTTGTATAATGTTCACTGCAACTTCATACCTAATAAGTCTCAACATCAGTACAGTGAGTGAAGTCCACTCCACACACCCTTCCAGCTAGTGCAATGTCAATAAGTCATGAATATAACTTACCACCGCCCGCCACTGCTGCTGGCTCACCCCCTGTATCTCCTGCCCCTCCGGAATGGCCGCAACGCCATCGCCGCTGGCCCCACCAGCACTGTTGGTCGGTAGTACGCCTAGCAAAAACATGACACATTTTTAGATGCCTGTACACCTCCCCTATTTATTATTTTTCACTAGCAAGATTGAAAAAGGTTAATACATATTTATTATTATAAATCACATTCAATAGTCCAAATCGGGTACTAGAGTACAGTCAGTAGACAGACACTAATAGTGTTATTGTCCCTAAGGTCATTATTATACTATACTCTACTCTTTGCAAAGTTAGCCTGAGCCATGCAACCATTTTTCGCTTCATGTCTTTTGCGCATGTTACCTCGCAGCTTGTTGTGCAGTAACAGTAAGACGCCTTTTTGAGCCCACATGAGCACATACAGCTACTGTCTGAGCGTTGCGTACAAGAGGTCGGAAAACAAGCCACTTTGTTATGGAGTTCCGTTAGTCCGTATTACTTAGCCATAGGTAACATGTTACAGTTTTTTGGCAGGACTGACAAATGCTTGCATTAAATTTAACACGCACCATTTTTCTCAGGCAGAGGATTCCCTTCTACGAGTACGAACCAGAGATTTGCAGAGCTTATGAATGATGCATGTAACCAGTAATTCTACGTTCTACGGTGAGGAGTCGCCCAGAATTCACACAGATCTTTTGTCTATATCAGCATGCACTTGTTGCAACAATTTTTATTGTTTTAATCTTATGCATTTTGCTGTTGGAGCTGGCTGGAGTACACTGAATTTTATAGAACAACCTACAGAAGTTGTCATTTGAAAATAAACCTTTTGAACTTACACATAGACTATGTGGTATTTGGTGTGGTGGTGGTGGTGGACTTACACGAGTGAGTGAGCGAAAGTGTGTTATGTTCTGGGTTGTGGAATCATAATCATTGGGTATCTTCGGGTGGGGGTTCGGGGACCTAATGAGACACTAGCTAGTCGTTCAGGGGATTGTGGGTTCACTTCTGACTGAGGTGTGAGGAACGTCCAAGTTCCAAACTCTCATCACCAACATCCTCTTTCATTGTGCATAGTTCTGCATGGGGCTGTGCAGAATACAAGTAGTATGTACTATATCCTATTCCTATCAAAAATAGTCAAATATCTGGTTGTGCATTTTGTTTGTGGTAATTGTCAAAGCCTCAAGATTAAGAAGCCTAGAAGAGGACAACCGAAAGGACTGGACTCAGTGGCTAGAGCTATTAGTATTGGTCAATCTGAGTTTTATTCAAAACCGTACAATAAAGAGTGGCAATGCAAACTGGGAAAGCTTAGCGACAGACTAATATTAGTAGTACAGAGTACAGACATTCATAGCAGAGGCAGTTAGAACTTAGAGGCAGGGATAACCAGAATTTAGAAACAGATAGTCAAGTCAAGATCAACTGATCAAAGAATCTTTTGTAAAAAAGATAATTAGGGAGTGGAGCCAGAATTAATAGTTCAGAATAAATAAGGTCCAGTAAAAGTTAGGGCAATATAATTGTTAATATAACCACTGGAGGACTTACTGGGACCAGCAGCAGGGCCCTCGGTAGAGGAGCGGTCCTCTGGTGGTTGTCCCGCCGACTCGGACCCCGTCTTCTTGCCCCTGGGTGCTGCAGATCAGTGATCATGTAAGATATAATAAAGAAAAAGAAAGACACAAACATTAATGATTGCTGTGAAACAAATAAATTATCTTAAAAAAACGCTCAAAAAACGTTTTAGGAAACAAAAATTGCTATAAAATTGACCTATCTAATCCGATCGCCTACTGGCTTGCGGAATTCACGGACAGTCTACTTATTGGGGAACACTAATTCAGTGTTCCATTCTGATTGTTTCAAATAAAATCCAGAACACTAACTAAGCCTAAGTACCACCTGACCTAGCCCACCTATTCCAGGCGGGCCAATTGTTCATTAAGCATGCATTTCAATTTTTATTTCCATCAAAAATGCATAGGTGAGAAGGAGGACACATGCATAAAGTCAGTGCATAATGCATACATCAAATTGTTGGTTGGTTGCGTCTGATGTTCTGCAGCTGACTGACACTGCTAAGCTAAGCTTACCAGTACCACTCACTAAACAAACTACAAAAGGACTGGGGTAAGCAGCACTCAGTGACAGAGGATGCGTCACGCAGACCGCTCAAAAATTATCAACTAATAGTAACTAAACCTAGTATCAAATCCATCCACCACTATTTGACAGGAGGACAAAGGAAAGACTACAGTCTCTCTAGCAATAGCATTACCTAACTGAAGTTCTCTAAAGTAAACTCTTACATAATAATGACAAGCGAGCGCAAAGTTGCAAAAAGTAAGAGTACCGCCCAGCACCTGTGTCCTACAATCACAGAAGATTTTGAAACGTAATTTACCTGCAATGTAAGCAGCATTATTCTTGTTATTATTTGTAAAAATGTATACACAAATCACAATACTTATACTACTATATATATTGGCTACTCACCAAGCCCCACGACCTCGACACCTAGCAGGTCCAACAGGTCCTGCTCCCGGTCAAGAATGTCTGACCACCGGTGGGCCAGCTGGTTATGTGTGCGCCGGACCGCGGAGCAGCGAAACACTGCCCGACGCACCTTCGCCCACCGACGGTGACGCTCCTGGGTCGGGTAACCGGAGCCTGGCCTGCCGCCTGCTGCCAAGGTCAAGGGGAGGTGGCGCTGAATAAAAAAACAAGGGCGGCCACCTCCTCCTCCGTAAACAGCTGGCGGGCTTGCACCCCTGCGGGCGCAGTCTGCCGCAAGGCAGGCGGCGATTGGGCGCACGCCCCTTGCCCTTCTTTGACCCGCTGCTGCTACCCTTCGCCATGGTTCTGGGGTGGGAGGAGGTGAAAAAGAAAAGTTAGAAGGGAAAAATAAAGTTAGGGGAAGAAGTAGGAGCTTAAAGAAGAAAGTTATATAAAACAGTTGGAAAGTAAAAAAACACAGTAAAAAGTAGAAAAAATGCAAAATATAGACTTAGGCAGAGAGAGAGATAGGTAAGAAATAAAGAAAAATTGAAAAACTGTGTAAAAAACTAAGGATTGCAAAGATTGAGGGAGGATAGAAAAGCAGGCCCAGAACCATAGCATAGAGTGGTAAAACAAGATGGCCGCGCCCATCGCGACCGCATGGGTAAGTTTGCGCGATATTTCTCCCCGAGCACGCACAAAACGCCGCGAACACGTACAACGCGTTCCCGAACATGGAATGCGCATCGCGAGCACGCTATACGCGACCCGGAACAGGAAATAAGGGATCGCGAACGGGCGGGACAAGTGAAAATCAAAATGGCCGCGCCCATAGGCGACCGCATGGGTAAGTTCGCGCCCCGAGCACGTAAACAGCGTCCCGAACACGAACGACGCGTTCCCGAGCAAGAAAAACGCATCGCGAACGGGCGCGCCAAGCAGCTACGCACGCTCGCGAAGCTATGCGAAGCTCGCGTAGCGCTTCGACGTCTTCGCGTAGCTTCGCGTAGAGCGACTACGCGAACTACGCCCAGGGTTATTCTTGACCCCCATTGTGCCTCTCAGGTCCTGAACCGTTGGTGTGGCTCATGGGCTCTTTAAATCAAGCTTTTGGGCTCTTGGCGAACACGAACTGGTCTGTTTTCACTGGAACCGCACTGCTCACACTGAAAATCAGTGCGAGCCGACAGCCTGTCTATTTGCACAGCAAGCATCAATTGCCCACGGAGGTCTGCCAATGCGTATTTCCAGCCCACCCATACATGATGTCTGGCCTGCTCTTCGGACCACGCCGACCATTGCAAGCAACACTATCCTCACAAACCTCTCCAATGCGAACGGGATTCTTGGTACAAAACTTGAGAAGGTAAAACTTCAGCTGGACTAATCTGGAACTGTATCTGACCCACGCTCCATTGCAGTTGGCCTAAACTGTTTGAATTTGACATGGTCCAGACCGACCAGATAGCCGCGGTCGAAGCTTTATGCTTTAAGGCACTATTTTTTAGTGTAACCTTTTAAAATTCATTACTCTTGTTCTAATGATTAGATTGTTGTCATTTTGTTCCTGTTCTATTTCTTAAACTAAGCTCTATTTTTCTAACCTGATGTGGGACCTTTTTGTGTGGTGTTTTCGCTGTTTTACTTTATGAAGTGTTGCATAAATACTTTACAAATTGCCTCTAAGTTAGGCCTGCCTGCTCAATGCCAACTTACCAGGGGGTAAGTGCAGGTTAATTTGGGGTTTTCTTGTGCCTTTGCCTGACCAAGATTGTGGTTGCTACTTGACAAGGTCTCACACCCTAATCAACCAGCAACCCAATTTCTAACATTTGAGGGCCATGCCAGCCGGTATGATTCTTTGCCCCCCCACAAATGACCCAAGCAGCTGGCATAGCATTTAGCAAAAAAACTGTTAGCTAAAGAAACTATGGGGCCCATTAGGATGGCGGGCGGATCGCCCCGCCAGGCCGGCTGTAGCCACCGCCGGTCCGGCGGGGGTGATCCGCACGCCATCCATGCCTGATTGACCCCCCGCCATATTAGGATGGCTGGGGGGTCCGCGGCGGACGGGAAGACCATCCGCCGCTTTTCCGCCAGTCGACTCGTCGACCGGGCGGAAAACAGGCACAATATGGTGGCGGTGTCTGCAAGACACCGCCATCCATATTGTGATGCAGGCGGTGATTCGCATTTCCATGGCGGCATTGCCACCATGGAAAGGCATGCGGTTCCTTCTGTTGGGGGCCCGTTGCGGGCCACAAAGGTGTTGGGGGGTGGGGGGTGCACATGGGGGGTATCTATGGTACCCCCCTCATTGCCATGCATTACGTGGCAGGCACCACATGGTGCCTGCCATGTAGTGCATGTCAATGCTGTGCACAGTCCTTTCACATTGCAAGCGGGTCTGCAGCCAGCAAATCCACCCGCAATGTAAAAGGGCCAGGATGCGCCCGCCAGTGTGGCGGGCGCATCCTAATTCACATGGCGGGACTGCCGCAACTTCGGCGGTCGGTCACTGGCTCCCTTGCGATAGCGGGCGGACTTTGTCCGCCCGCCATCGTAATGCATGCATACTATCTAATCACACTAGAAGCAAAAGTGCGGGGTTGGGGGTGCTGCAGCATCCACAAATTAACCATGCTGGATTCAGAAGATAAATGAGCAATAAAAATGCCTTTACATTTTTTTATCTTGTCACATTTGCTGTGCATTTACAGACAGAGGTCAAATGGCAGGCGAAGTCTTCTGACAAATTGTTGCTTATTCTTTTAACATGGAGAGAGTTACTTTTCTTTATCTGACTGCAAAGTGAAATAATTTTGTAAAGTGAACTATGTGACAATCTTGCTGGGGTACCGGGGAGTGACAACAAAAAGAATTTAGGATGACATGTTTTTTTTAAAATAATATACAACAAAATTTAAATTCCTGCAAATGAACTGTACAATATTTTAAAATATATATATCAGCAGTTATGAAAGCGCAAATGAAGCACATTTTGATTTGTAATTCTGAAGTATGATGGAAACAAAGATTTTAATAGGATCAGAACAAATCTTGGTCATGCACAAATGGTAAATATTGTATTGTATTTTATATCAACATTTGTATAGAGCTTAGTACCCCTATGCCGGGCACTGAAGTGCTGATCTACATGGGAAGCAGGCTATGCCATGCAGTGTGTGTGGTTGGTAGGGTGTTGTCTTTATTTTGTGGTCCTAAGTGGGAAGCTTTTCCATGTCGTGCATGATGACCATTGACGTGTGGTTATGGTGTTATGGGATACAGTGCGTAGTAGTGTTGTGTATGATATGTTGTAACAGACTCAAACACTTAGGGGCCGATTCCGATCTCGGCCGGTAGGGCTCCGAATCGGATTCGGCTTTACCGGATCCGATTCGGAGCCCTGTTTCCCGACCGAACCGTACGCGGGTCCGGCCGAGCGAGTACGATGCGACTCGCCGACCGACTCGTCCGGGCGACCCGACCGCTCCGACCGACTCGTACCCGGATCGTACCGCTCCGACCGACTCGGTCGGACACGATTCGCACCGCGCAATGGAGACGTTTTCCGGCCGGGTAAGTACGATGCGCACCTCGACCGCTCCGACCGACTCGCGCCGTCCGACTCGAACTCGCTGTCGGAGCCGTACTTTGGGGGTCCGTGTCGGACCCCTGTACGCGTACCCGTGCGAGGCGCACACAGGGGGGACCCATGGGTCCCCCTACCTGTGCGTGTACGCCGTGAAGCGCTTCGCGGCGTACTCGCTGTAGGGGCGCCCTTGTCCGCCTCGCACCCATTGGAGGCAATGGGAGCCCGCGTACGCGTTGTACGACCGGCTCCCATTGAGTTCAATGGGAGTCCGACCGACTCGTGTCCGGTGGCATACGAATGCATCGGACTCGTTCGGGTCGGACTGCACGGGTCCGATTCGGTCGGAAATCTCTCCGGGTCCGGCTCGGTCGGAGAGATTTCCGGCCCGAATCGGAATCGACCCCTTAGTATATGGTTGTTTAGTAAGCTGGCAGGTTTCAACAGTTCTGCAGGTTCCTTTATGGTATTTCTTAGAATTCTTTTCTGCCTAGCTGGTTACTTCACTGGATAGTCTAGTCAGAAATCGTGAGTATTGTTGTGGGCCTTAGCTGGCATGGTTGGAGTGGGGGTGGGCACTATTATTATCATCCCAAATCTAGGTGTCATTGTGAGATGTACAGAAGCAGCCATAGCTTATAGATATTTGGGATCTGCAGTGATGGACTAGATTAAAGTCCTCTTATTGAGCAACAGTGTATGACCGATGTCTCCAATTATTCCATGCCTATTTATTTGATGATGGCTGGTTTATTGGCTGCGCAGTACTGGTGATGAACAACCCTTGTAGTTGAAATGACTTATGTGAATGTAAGAGGTGTAAGTTACAATTAGCTGCTGACCGCTGAATTGTATGGTATTAGTTTGGTCCAGAAATGTTAGATATGAAATTACATAACTATATATTATCCCACAAACCATAGGTCAGCCCTCCTTAACTTCCTTTTCAAAAGTAGCTGCTGGTTCGGTTGTTTCAAATCTGTGGATTTCAATCTGAAGATTGAGTTTGAGGGTATGACTGTCTTTCCGGGTTCTGTTGTGGTGGTGTCATTGTCTTCTAAAATGTCTATGCTCCTGGATGCTTTGAATGCTGGCTGGTAGTAAGTTCCAGAGCTTACCTGCTAATACTGAGAAAGCAGTGCCTCCTATGGATTTCCTATGGTAAGGTGGTATGATGATAAATGGTGTAAGCCTGGTGCTCATTGTTCTGTTCTGTTTTTGAATTTAACGTGTAGGTGTAGAGGTCCTTTTGCTATGAAGGCTCTGTGGACATTGTTTTTCAAGCTGTAGGTAGCCAGTCGAGTGATTGCACGACTGGAGTCGTGTGTTCTCTTGGGGGAAGGCGGAGAAGTAGATTTGCATCAGCATTTTGGATGAGTTGTATTTTTGCAAGTAATGAATGCGGGTGTGCCAAGGTATAGGCTGTTGACATAATCAAGCCTGGAGATTGAGTGTGAGGATGGCTTACAGTTCATGTTAGTATCAAAGGTATGGGAAGATGCAACATAGTGCTTTGATTGTGCAGAAGGTACTCTGTGTGACTTTATCAAGATATGGTATAAAATATAGGTCTGAATCCATGGTTACCCCAGGGTTTCTGACTTATCTTGATATTGTTAGGTAGACCTCATGTTTCTTAGGCCATATTGTAGTAAAGTGGAATTTTTACCATTGTCCACAGGTCATAATCTCTGTCTTTGCGTTATTGAGCTTTAGATGGTTATTCATCATCCATATGTTTATGTCCCAAAGTCAGTCACTAAGTTTTAAATTGTAGAAGTCTTCCATTCCATCCATTTTTAAAATGGTTTTGGCGTCATCTGCATAGCTGTTGCAGGTGAGGTTGAATTATTTGATCAGGTTTGGTAAGGGGATTAGGTAGATGTTGAGTAATAGAAGGGAAATGATGGACTCTCGAGGGAGACCACTGTTTTTTGTGTGAGGAACTGATGTGAAAGGTGGTACCAACACTAGTTCTTAATCACAGCTGAGAGGCCAGGAATTCAATAGCCATTATCTGAACAACCTTCTCATCTTTCACATATGGCAGGTCAAACAAGAATTTGCTATGTGAAAAGACTGTACAATTGTGTAGGACATTGAGTCATGTTGTTTTAAGTCAGCAACCTTCATTACCTTTCCTATTCCTCATATATAGCTGGTTGTCACTACCTAAACCTACCAGCAATGTCCAATCAAGGATTTTCCAGATTCCAATAGGCACAGTGCTTTGTGTAGCCTGTTGGGCTGGGACAGAATCATCACAAGTCAGGTATGACTGACATTTGACTGACATTGCTCCAGACTACAGCCTTTATAGGAGCACTGGCCTGTTGTGAAGTATAGACTGCTGAGATAATGTATCTGCTCTGGAGATGTTTTTTTTTATTTGCAGGAACCAGATAGCTTGTTAGGTTAATATGACTGCTGCAGAGGGGTGCAAATACCCTAACAAGCAGTAGTGTGAATCTGAAAATACCCAATATAGCCTGTCATATCATAAAAAGCTGCTATAACCGAGTAGCTATCTTTAAAAACAGATGAATATCTAAACAACACTTCCAGGGTCAACACACTGAGGATTCATCTTCTTGAGCCAAATATTGTGGAAACTATAATCAGGGCATCTGAGGCTGAAATCATTAGTATTATAATTAACCTCTCCAAATATCTCTGCACAACATTGATTAACGTTTTCTGATTTTCATATATTGTAATTTCAGATCTGTGTAGTATGTATCTGCTTTTTGAAATGTATTGACTGCTTTGAAATTATGCTTTATGATTATCTAATGTTTGGTCATAGCAAATAAATTGCTATTATGAGATCATATATAATTAATGCACTAAATGCATAATTCTTGGTGAACATTTGGGGTACTGTTTTTATTGGGAGACGTATGGTAATTCTGAGTGGTAGGAATTTTATGGATCCTCACAGAGTCTGAAATTTTCCTTCACAGAATTATGTGATTTAGCCAAAGTTTGGTGTTTGCAAGGCATTCTGGGTAAGAAAAGGTATTGGGATCCATGCAAGTCACACCACCCCGGACTACCCTAGTTGTCTTGTTTTCAGAAATGTCTGGGCATAGCAGGTTTCTCTGGGAGTTGCCCAAGTGCTATCCTAAATACCACAGCTACACACATTACCAGAACAGGTCAATTAGCAAAATCTTGATGTTTCCTTGTTGCATTTTGGGGCCTTTCTCTTCACTGGCAATAGCCCAGTCACACAAGAAGGATACTATTGTTACTGGGAGAAGTGTAAGAATGCTGTGTGGTTGTACATTTGTGGATCCTCTCTGATTCCATTAGCGTGATCTGATTTCACTTTTGTTTTGCTGTGTTGCTCAGACATGAATTTACCTTAAAGAAATGAAAAGACAAGAGGCGTTTGGCAAAACAGGAACAAGTTGGTTTAATTAAACGCAGTGGCCGGGAGAGTCTCGACAGAATGTGTCTGAGGAAAATCTCTTGGTGTACAAAGTTTTGGCTGGTTTTATACACATCTTGGAAGTATCATAAACCTTATTCTGTACTCTTAAAAAACATTACAGTTGTAAATTAACAGGGTTGGGCATCTTGTTAAGGACACAGATGGCTCTCTACCTCGGGGAGAGCCAGTGTGTATGTGTCCCGATGTCCAGGATGAGGAACGCGTGATCATCACATGTGGTGTGCATGTCTTGTTCTGATTGGCTGAGTGTTTCTATCTACATGTGGCATCTAGCTTTGTGGTATTTTTGGGAAATGCAAGCCTTTGGCCAAAATACTTTTATTTGGGCCAATTACTTCAGACCTGTTTGTGATGCAACTATCTATCTGTGGGATCGATCAAGGTATTCCCTGGGCGTGCGTTTATCTTTAGGTTAAGAGAGGCCCTACCTCTGACCTGTTATTCGATAATCATGGGTGCGGGTTGCCGGGCCTGTCTGACCGCGTATCTCTGACTTGGGGTTGATGAGGAGGTCACCTTGGGTAAATCCGACAGCAATGGTACGAGTTCACTGGAACTCCTAAAAATAATATGACAGTTACTGGTGTCATTTTTATCAATATCCTCAATAGCTTGTGTACAGTTGTCACTTGTCATAGCATACATTGGTATTATTTTTACCAATATTGACATGGTTATGCATTCCTAGATCATGACATACATTGACATCGCTTTTATTGGTAAAACCATTGTCGTTGGTACATGTATTCTGTCATACATTGACATTGCTACTGCGAGTATCATCGCTGTTGTGTAGGCATAGATTATGACAGATATTGACATTGTACTTATGAGCATTGAGATTTTCATATGGGCACAAATAATGGCATATGTTGGTATTGCATTTATCGGTATTGCCGTCGTTGGGCCTGCCACATCATGGTACTCGTTGACATCGTATTTACCCATTCCAACAGCTGTGACATCATTACGCACAGCATACTAAGCAATACAGCAAAACAAAAAAATTGAGACTCTCAGGAAGCATTTTCTACTCTTCCTAACTTTGATTTTGGAAAAGAAAATGTTTCTGGTGTTTTTACCAGAAACAATTTTATTTTCAAGTACTGCGGACGACCTGTTGAAGTCCACCGCAATGTGAAGGAAGTGCGGTGACACAGGTTGACCTCTGCCCTAAAGCAGTTAAAATCCACCAAATCCATGCAGGCTGATGTCCTGTTCATCACGAATAAACAACAAGCTGCAGTAACATGATGGGCACATTGCACTAACTTTTTTGTTCCATGGTTATATGGTACTTCTCCAATTCCAGGAGGCCCCTAGAAAGGTAGACTTCTGGGACTAGAGAGCAGCAAAATGCACAGCAGCCAAAGAAAGGTGACAGCTGCTGCTTATGGCCATGTGCAGACAAGAGAATTTTTCAGTTGCCATACATACTCTGAGAAGAGGGCTAGGGAGAGAATACAAAATACTGAGAAGTACAGAGAAGATAGAGAGAAGCGGTTCTAGAAATGGAGAGGAGAAGGAGAGAAAGAAAGGACCATAAATAGAACAAGCAAGAAAGAGCAGGAAAGACAAGAAGGTAAGATAGACAGATGCAGCAGCAAACAGAAAGGGGCATTGAGGAATACAGGGAGAGAGGAAGTGAGGACAGAGATTAGGAGATGAGTAGAGAAGAAAGAAAGTAAAATCGAGCCCGGAGGAGCAAAAGGAGGGCTAGATACATGTGAAGAAAAGGTGATTGGATATTTTAAGTGCAATTTAAAGCTTATCGTGCATTTTTGCCAATACAGCTGCCCTAATGTGATTTCAAAGCACAATTTTCCACTAATTTTCTAAAAAGTATCTTCGCATAACATCCCAAAATTACCCTGCATAGAGATCTTTGAAGTCATATTAAGGTCTAACCATTGTTGCTTGATCCTCATTGCTTTTTACAAATTGCTTAATAATGGCATCCCTTTTTTATTTGTTACTACATGATCTTGGTGAGAACTGCTAACGCCTTCCCTTTAGTTTTATTGCATTATCAGCCATGTTTACTTTTGCTAGTATAGTCGCTGGAAAGTACAACTTACTTGCTGAGAAGTCCAAGTTCTATTACAGAGGTAATTTGGCTTTCTAGTGTACATTTACATATTGCAGTCTCTTAACGGTTCAATAACATGTAGCTTAACTTCAATCTGCACCTTTAGAAATGCCAAACAATCCCTCTGCAAGTAAATATTTTAAATTTCTAGTACATATGGCAGGCTTCCATGCTTTCTACATTCGCCACTCAGAAAAGTACATGCTCATTTAAGCAATGTTAGGCACATAGAAGGTGTCACCATCAGGATTCTATGCAAGGTGTCTACTGCTTGTGAAAGACAGCACGATTTCCATTCTCCTGGAAGTGGAGCACTCTGTAGCACCTAAATGGAGACACCATGCAAGCAGCAACAAAGAGAGAGGTTATCACTGAGCAGGATTCTAAAGGCAAAGCCTGAGAGGCAGCGCTGCTTCCTGCCCATCTACAGCTCATCTAATTAGAAATGGAATTAGTGTCCTCAGCTGGCCTATGACCTCAAATGGACACATCCAAGACCAATCACCTCCTCTTTACCATACTTACCTATCTTGCTGGTCGATGTCTGATGATGGTCTCCTTTACAGCAACATTTGCTCAATATGCCTGTAACTATGAGGGATGTATGTCAATGCTGAAGCCTCCTTCTAGTCCATGCAGTTTTGACTTGTGTGTTTGATTAAATGTGATTGAACTGTACATTTATAGTCACAACCTTTTAGTTCAATTCACTGTGGAACATTCCCAATTGACCCTTTAGAAATGACATTTCCATTTTATTTAGTTTTCACTATTGTTAAGGCCCTAAAATGTTTAAATTACACTGTTCACCACTAATTTTCTAAATTATTCTTGATGGATATGCTCCAAGCTCTCTTTAACGTTATTTTAAATTAGTGTTGAGTTAAGTTAAAACTTAACTTACGAAGTTGAATGGAATTAGGAAACTCCATAGTTTATGAAGCAGATTAAGTTTCTGAACTTTACTTGAGATAAGGTTTATCTCCTACAGCCTACTAGGTGTGATGATTTCCTGGTGCAGAAAGTCCCAGGTAGGACATCCTCCAGCTAAAAAATGTTTAGTCTGAAGGTTGGACATACTAATATCACAAGGAGGAAATTGGAGGCTTCACTCATTTCACTGCCTCCCAGAAGTCATAACCACCAAAGAGAGCGGTGAGGCATTACTTGGGGAAGGGGGTTCCTTACTCATCTATTCCTGGGTCCTATTTAACTTAGGTGATCACCTAATCTCAAAGTTTTAAGATATAGGATGAGGTGGTCTCACCCACGTAAAGTGGCAAGCTTCATCATCGGCCACCTTATCCCACTCTGGTAGGGGTGGACTCAACCTCACAATTGTTGTGGGAGTTCTGAAGATGTAGCCATCTTCTGGCTAAGAAATCAGGGATCCAATTTCAATCTAAAAGTACCTTAAGTTATACCACAAGGGTTTCCTTTATTAGGTGGCACCTTGGGTATAGATAAAAATACTACGACGTTTATTTAGTGGATGCTGTTAGGTGCAATGTCCCTCGCATCCTTAAGGTTTGGCAACATGTTTCTACCCCATTCTAGTTATACTCTGGCCTCTGGCATTCTTCAGGGCTCTAGATGGATCCCTATTCTATTCTAAGTGTGAAGAATATTTGTATAAATTAGAAAAGGAGAGTCCTGCCTTCCCTTTGGCTGAATAGGTGAATAGTGGGCACATCTCCTTGAAGCAATATATATAAATATATCTAGTTCCCAGAGAGTTCCTGTGGAAGGTGCCGGTGGAGATAGGGTTTCCGGCTCATCTTTTAAACGTTATAATCAGATTACACTCTAATAACTATGCCCAGGTAAGATGCGAGCCCCAGGGCAAGTTAATGGATCCAATTCCTGTAAACCGGGGAGTGAGGCAGAGGTGTGTGTTAGCCCCAAACCTCTTTCTCCTTTATATCAACGATCTGGTATCTCAGCTAGAGAAATGTGAGGGTGATATTCCGAGTCTTGCTGGGATAAGATCCCGGCCCAACTGTTTGCAGAACACACCCCTTTGCTATCCAAATCCCCCAAGGGGATCCAGAAGCTTCTGGACTGTTTTGGGTCCTTCTGCAGGCAGCGGGGGCTGGAGCTTAACTTCAGCAAGACCAAATACATGGTTTTTAATCCCTGTCTAACATCCTGTTCTAACCCAATCTTAATGGTGTACCTATGGACAGAGTCCAGGTGTTCAACTATCTGCGGGTTATGCTTACACAACGCTTTGACTGGTCATTCCATGCCCAGAAGTGCAGGCTCAAATTAGAGCAATATTGTGGGGGTATCTTGCGGGCCCAATGCGACTCCCCTTTCTGCCTTGTTACTCCAGCTCTTAAGATCTATAATTGTCTAGCTCTATGGGCAACTTTGTGTAGTGGAGAACTGTAGGATTTTCTAGACATCAGAGCACTTGAGCTAACAGAAACATGATTTATAAAGAGCTTAAGTAATCTACCTCCCAGCACCCGATTGTCATGCTACGGTTAGATCATGGCCTCAGACTCATTAACGATATAGCGTGGCTAAAACCGTTGCTGTATTGGCAAAGACTATGGGCAGTTTCTGAGATCATGCCTCTTCACAGGACCTTAGAAGATGTACTAGAGCAGCCCGGGCCTGCAAGATCACCTGGCTTTGGGCTATTAAAGATCGACTGAGATAGATTGGGAATGGGAATCTTTGACTTCCCCTGAAGACGGCATCTCAGTCTCAAAGGCAGAATGAAAAGGTGCCTATTAGCGCTATATTGACCACCAATCTATACATTTTACTTGGGCTGGATCTGTCACTTCCTCCTTTTTGGAGTTCAAAGCTGATTATCATCTGGAGGTGTTCATGGGTGAAATTGAACCCCCCCTCCTTGCGAAGTCTTAATACATCAAATTTCGCATGGGGATCCTACCTATCCACTCCTTTACAGCCTCATTGAAACGTGATGTTCTTGATACCAACAGGTTCTGGCCTTACTGCCCTCAGGTGGTGGAAACAGCTGACCATGCTGTCCTTTCTTGTCCATTATATCAAGGCATTAGAAAGAGGTGGATTTTATCAGTCTGCTGCAATCTGGGTTTTAGGAATTATAGGCCTGCATTCAGAATACTAAGAAGCGATACTAGACAACGCAACGTATTCGCTGTCTCTCAGTTTTTGATGCACATGTGGAGACTTGGACAGAAAAGGTTGCTTAACTGATGACTTGGGTTCTACTTTTATTGTTAATTTAAATTTTAAACTCATTTTATCGTGTTATTGTTTTAATTGCACAAAATGGATTCTTATGGCATGCATCTAGTGTGATTTGTATGACAGTTTTTATGAACTGGAAATTACTTCAACATGACTTTACTGTTTTATTTATTTTGTGTACTGTTTACTGTGTTTTAATATGCTCTTTTATGGCCATTGATTGGTCTTTCCAGGACCTTGGCTGGACACAAAGGTTTTTCATGTGGAAAACGTGTTACTAGTAGTCTGGAAATACCCTTAGCACCACCTAAATGGGTTAAAGTTATCTGTCTCTAAATAACACTGGAATGATGGTCTAGAAACATAGAGACAGGTCCCTAGTGAGGCACAGTTTAGATATGTGGCGCTAACTGCAGCACACTGTTTGGCAACATCACGAAGTTTAATGAACATTAATTCACTGTTGAAGTTCAGTAGCCACTGTGGATGAATATGTATGTACTATTGGCTCCCACAGGAAGGATCAAAATATTTACAAAGCACATCCTTTTGAAGGTTTTTATTCTAAAACATCTATACACCATGGCATCTATGTTCCATGATATGATTTCCATATAAATGTGCCTGAATAACATTTTTTTTTAATAAACAAACACAGTTGATGGCTCACAAAGTCATTAAGACCTTAGTGAGAGGCTTTATTTAGCTGCCTTGCTGTTCCAGTCTTCCCTTCTAAAGAAGTTGATTTTGCGAGCACTGTCAGGGACCCTGAAATGCTTAGCCAAACTCTAAATGATGCGTGGTGACCAAGAGCTAGGCAGATAGGACACCTGTCAATGTTTAAGTTTAGTTACCACCAAATTCTGAACGAGGCCCTATGTCTCGAAGCCTTGTCTTTAGATACTTGAAGAGAATGTCTAAATGACTTATGGATTATCTTACTCCTGGTCCTGATAGTCTTCGTTCCATTCATTAGGTTTGAGGCGGTGCTCCACCTCCTGAGACAGAATAAAATAGCTGATAGCAACGCTGCCCCGTCCACTCTAGCTGGACTCTTTCAAAGCTGCCTTACCAAGCATTCCTCCTGCATTGCCAAGCCACAAATATGGAGGCCGATGATGTAGGTTGGTAAGGCTGAAGTAATAAATGTGTCAAGGTCTATCAGGAATAAGAGTAATAAATATTCCCAGCAAGTAATAGAGAACTTACCCCATGACCATTGTCCTTCATCCTTGACCCCTTCCTCACTTTTGAGTAATACCAAAGAAAAGCCTAGGTGGCCTTTATACCTTCAACAAATATGTTAAACCAACTCTCATTGTATACGAAAAAATGAACCATGAAATATGATAACACACAGTTTAATCTGGAATGCTTTACAAATGTATTGGGAACTGCCTAATTGGCTGTCCTAGAGATCTCAGTAAAAGAGGCACCTTCACTTTCCACTCAGGAGGCTGAACCTCTAGTTGAGAATGGCCATACGCCAGAGGAATTGTTGTTTTTATCCATTTTCTAACTGATACAACAGATGCTTTGTTTCCTTGGTTTGAAGAACGAAATGTGACAAATAATGCCTCTGATCTCCGAAAGGGTCAAGATCTATCTAAATAGATTTCCAAGAATCTTTTGCCATGTACCATCGAAATCTCAATCGGTTTCTCACACACCTCTTGTGGCTTTGAGTTATTTTTATTACCAAATTTGCACATCTCTCTGCCTGATTCACAGGCAAGAATACATTGTTGAGGTCAGTTCGAAATCTGGCTCCAGGGACGGTCATGTCCTGTGAAGGCACCATCTGGCACATTGAAATGTTCAAAAGGAATCTGCCATCCTCAAGGCACTTGCATACCATCCTTAACTCCTGAAATAGCTGCTCCTTTGATGGGACATTGAGCAGCTAATCATCCAGGTATGGGGGAATCCTTAACCCTTGTAAGTGGGTGTAGTCAGATTCTGCGTTTATAAGGGGGTATTGGTTGCTTTTTATCTCCAGCATTTCTTGGTTTGCACAGAATACTGCTTACTTGAAGGCTGACTACTTTAGTATATTTGAGGAATAGAGACTGTTTAAATAAGGAGGAACGTTTTCACTCTTTGAACAATTTATGCATCTTGTCTTCCCACTCAGGACCAAATAGGTGGCTCCTTCGAAAGGCATCCTCCGAGCTGATGCTTTTTGAGTTGAAGCTGTGTGCCAGTCCTTTAACACCAAATACGACTTGCAGCAGTGGTCTCCCCTTCCCACAATGCAGTTACTGTTACTATGTAACAAACAATAGAAGGACTACCCCCTGAGGACAGAAAATGTCCATGTGGTGTAAGGGAAGATACACAAAAAGAGAAAAAAAAAATCGCTTTTAAGAAGACCCCTCACTCACCAACCTAGTTGGTGACATGCTTCATCATTGGGGTCCCACCCGAATAGCCGAATGCTATCCGGGTGTGCTTCAACACCTGATTACAGTGGAGCAGGTTTTGATCGCAACAGTGGTGCAGGTGAGTGAAAACAAGTGAATTAAAAATGTTCCTAATTTAACTCCCTAGAATACTTTAATATGGAGCAATAGAACAATATTAAAAAGCAGTGTAAATACCGTGTTTGGTTAAATTGACCTCTGGTATCTTTGTGATAATAAAAAAAGGTGATATTGGTCTACATGTTTCAACCTCTCGGTGGTATTACCAGGTTTTCTTCAGGATCTAGATAAGTGACCCGGGCGGTATACACACGCTAAGGTGTACCCAACTCTTGGTCACTTGTGACACCACACCGTGTACTCACAGTATGGCGACCTCTCATCTATTGTTGAAAGGAAACCTGAAAGAGAAATAAACAATCGCACATAATTCAAATCAAATGCGAGTGTGTAGATCTTTTGATGAAAATAGTGTACCTTCCATATGGCTCAGAGTATGAGTCATAAACACAAATGTCGTGTGTATAGTGACTCTGGCATTCCATGCACGACAAACCTAATCGTAGTGAGAAACAAGTGACTGGTAATTGCCATACATGCATCCACTCAGGGTTGGTAGTCAACCCAGTTCAGTACATTCACCCCACCGCGATATTAGCAATGGGTGTCTTAACGCTCGATTCGAGGAATGAGCGTTTTGAAAGCTTATATTGAAAAGCATGCATGCTAATTAGTGCGCTTAAAAGACTGCGAAATGGGACGGAGGAAAGTTGCTGCTTACTAGAGACCCGATTCGGTCGTGCCTCATGGAAGCCGGGGTTAGGGCGCTGGCTCTAGTCACACTCTGGGGAGAGAAACGAGATGTGAGGAGCCGGCTTGAGTATAGCAAATACCTTGTTAGTGGTCCTAGGAGTAGCGGAGTCTACCCGCATGGTACAAGGAGTACTTACTCCGTCAAACCATGCCGCCCGCTTTTTCGCCTAATTTCTGAACCCTTCATTTCAACCCGAGGAACACCGAGTGTGTGTCTTCTCTGCGTTTTAACCCGGATCGGTTAGCTGTGTACTTCCGGGTGCGTCACGCGCAGTGTGACCACGTGGTCACGTTCACGTGACCACGTCACAAAGGGGCGTGTCTGGGCATTGGAATAGGAAATACCGTAAAGAAAATAATAGACCACCTGTCTATGTGGTGAATCCAAAAAGGGCATTTCGAAGTAGATGTCACTACAAGGTATCTAGGTGAATCGTGCAACAGGATTAGTGTGCATGGCTGTTAATTCTTCACTATGTTCATAACCATTCTAAGACCTCGTTAGACAACGCGGTCCGAACAGTGAGGTCCGCAGTGAATGGAATTGTAAAGACACATGCGGAGACAACAAAAGGTTTTTTTTTTTATGATGGGGTTGGTTCTCTATTCGGCAAGCAACAACAGACATACCAAGAGTTGTAAGTAGCCATCCATATTCAGAAATGTGGTCCAAATATAGGGTCATAGGTATGAGTCATGTACTAGTGGATACCCTGGGCAGGTAGTGTGTAGCGTGGTAGTATATATTGAATCAACGCTCGATTTGTCCACTGTCATTAGTTTCATTAGACCCAGAACCAGAGAAAGGGGGTTCTCGTAGTCAATAGAGTTGGCTTGAAGTTATCTATGAAGTACAGAATTCCACTGGATATTCTCATTTAACCCGTTCTTGTGTGTGGACAATCTATATATCCAACGCTGTTCTTTCTCAAACAGGCGTTGTTGGATCTTGTCTCCAGTCTGGATTTGCTCAATTATTGTCCACCTCATATCATTGGTTGTTTGGTTCACATGAAGGAAGTGTTCTGTTAGTCTTGTTACTTTTTTACACCTGATTGTACTACGGTGTTCGCAAATCCTCTGTTTTATTTTTCTGCTTGCCATGCCTACATATTGGAGGCCGCAGGGGCATATTATCAAATACACTACGTTGGTGCTGTTGCAATTTGTGTGTGCCCGTTGTGTTCACACTTTCCCAGGTTTGAGTGTCAGTGTTTTTGTTGTGCTGGTGAGGTGGCACACACTACAGTTCCCGCACGGGAAATGGCCCACGATGTTAGGTAGGCCCCATGCGTTGAGAACAGTTGGAGAGTTATCAAGATCTTTTTTCTTGGGCGTGTGCTCACTAGAGAATCCTTCAGACTTCTCGTTTTCTTGAAAGAAAATAGTGTTTTTTCCCAGTGCATGTTCCCTGTCTTGAGGATGCCCCAGTGCTTATTGATGGAACGTGTCACTTGGTTTGAGGCCGTGCTGTAGGTGGTGAAACATGTGAGTGGTGATTCTTCCTCTGGTTTTCTTGTCTTCTAACAGGGCCTCTCGTGGTTGGTTACAGGCTCTTTTCTGACATTTGTTCAGTATTCTTTCAGGGTACCCTCTGTCTGTCAGTTTCTTGGTGAGGTCCACTGCTTGGGATCGGTAGTCCGTGGTTTTGCTGCAATTGCGGCGCAACCTAAGGTATTGGCCATAGGGCAAATTCTCCCTTAGGGGCCTCGGATGGAAACTTTCGAATCTGAGTAGGTTGTTTTTTGCAGTCGGTTTATGGTGGGTCTTGGTTTCTAGGCGTCCATTCTCTTTTGTGATCACGACATCAAGGAACACCATGTTGTTGTGGTCCCTTGTGTGGGTAAACCTTACGTTAGGATCACAGGTGTTCATCCAGGAAATGAAGTTGGTAAGAACGTCGTCCGGTCCTTGCCAAATGACAAGGACATTCGATGTACCTCTTCCAGAACGTAATATGTGAAGTGAAAGGGTTCAGCTCATTCAGTATGAATTTCTTCTCAAAGTCGAAGACATAAAGCCAGGCCACACTAGGGTCGAAGGTGCTCCCCATCGAAGTACCCCCAATTTGGAGGTACAGGGCTCCCTTGAATTCAAAGCAATTCTTCTTAAGGGCCAATCTTGCGAATGCAAGGATGAACTCTTTGGGTGTCCTATATGTCCAGTTAGACTCATCCAGTGCTCTTTTAAGCACTTCCAGGGTATCGTCTTGGGGGATGCTGGTATAGAGGCTTTCTATGTCAAAGCTCACTAGGATAGTTGTTTCGTCTACTGAAATATCCTTTAACAGGTTGAGTAGACTCTTGGTGTCTTGCAGGTAAGTCTCAGTCTCTGTACCAGAGTTTTGAGAAAGAAGTCGCAAAAGCGTGATAGCGGTTCCAAGAGGGACCCTATTCCGGAGACGAGCGTGATAGCGGTTCCAAGAGGGACCCTATTCCGGAGACGATGGGTCTACCAGGAGGGGGAATTTTGTTTTTATGCATCTTAGGCAGAGTGTAAAAATAGGGAACCTTGCCCTCACTGTTGGTCAGGTAGTCTGCCTCATGCTTAGAAATGTACCCTCTGGATTCTGCGTGGTCAACTAGGGATCTGATCTCTTGTTTTAAATCCAGAGTTGGATTGGATGGTAGAGGAAGATAATTCCTCACGTCGAACAGTAGTCTCTGGCATTCTGTTTGGTAGGCTATCTTGTCCTGTACAACAACACCACCCCTTTGTCTGCTTGTTTTATGACTATATCATCACACCTCTTAAGGCCTTCCAACGCAAGGTTTTCTTCCCTACTCATGTTGTAGAAGGGTTGCTTGATTTCCAGTTTTTCAATGTCGTTTAAGACAGCTTGTTCGAATGTTAGTATCTCCACGGGGATGGTGTGTGGAGGAGGTGTAAAAGTCGATGTTAGTCGTAAGCCATTTCACCTTGGTCTTCAGTAGGTGGCCTGTCACCTTGTTTTTCAAAGAAAGCTTTTAGCTGTAGTTTCCGAAAGAAACTTGATAGCTCGCAATGGAGATTGAATTTGTCTAACGTTGATGTCGGGACGAACCCCAGTCCTTTGTTAAGGACTTTTTCTTCTGTAGGTGAAAGGGGTTTGGAGGCTATGTTGGTGACTAAGCCCTGCTGTTGCTTGTCCCTGCTAGAGGTTCCCGTGCTTTGCTCCGTGTGTTGCTGCCCACTGGGTCCTCCTCCTCGCAGTGCACCTGGCCTGTCCCCTTCCTTGTGCCTCTTCCCCTTCTGCCCCTGCCGAAAAAAGGCGGCCTAAATGTGTTCGAGGGGAAAAAAGGTTGTGGGAATGGTGGCTGCCAGCCATACATTGGGTACTGGTGTTGTGGGTTGAAGGGGCCTTGAAACCCCCCCATCATCTGTGTGTTATACGTAGGCCATGTGTTTTGGGGCCTGTTCCTCCCTTTTTGTCTTGACCTGTTGCTTCCTGTGCTAGAACCACTGCTAGCTGTGGATTCATTGCTGGATAGGTCTGAATCTCTCTCCGTTCTCACAGGAGGAGTGAAGTCTGGATCTAAGTAAGGATAGGTCTTGACGTATGTGAACCGCTTGAGATCCTTCTGGAATTTCTGAACCTTCTGTTGGGTTAGGTTGTCCTTATACTCATTGATCTCTTTGTTGAGTTCATCTAATTTTCTCTTATAGCCAGTGATGGTGGTTTTTATGTGGCTTTCTGTGAGTTGAATTTCAACCATCATGGTTTCGGAGAGCCGTAGAGCTGTCTTTATGATCAACACAATCCAGTCGCGTGTGCAGTGCCACGTGATCTGGGCCCAATATTTCCAAAACACAGGGTCTTCTAAAAAGATCCGTGGTGCGTTAGTAACTAGTAGACCTTTAGGTGCCATGTTGTTTCTTAGATACTCTTTCAGGATAGGTCCTTGTAATATCGTCCTGATCCTGTTCCTTTTCATTTCCGTCAACTTGTCCCAATCAGTGGTTTGAGATATTGTCTGTGCTATGCTTGCATCTGCGAATAGTGAGGGGTCCCCCAGGATAGCATCCACTTACTCAGTGGAAAAAGATAGCCCTTGATTCTCCCCCATGGTTCTGCAGTCAAAGAAATGTGTAAGCTTCAATAGTAACTACTCTCACAACTGTACGCTGCCTAGACTATGACTTAACAAGTAAGAGAGGAAGGGTATAGAAGGGAATACTCCCGGTCTCCTATATCTTATATGTAACAAACAATAGAAGGAGTACCCCCTGAGGACAGAAAATGTCCACGTGGTGTAAGGGAAGATACACAAAAAGAGAAAAAAAAATTCTCTTTTAAGAAGACCCCTCACTCACCAACCTAGTTGGTGACATGCTTCATCATTGGGGTCCCACCCGAATAGCCGAATGCTATCCGGGTGTGCTTCAACACCTGATTACAGTGGAGCAGGTTTTGATCGCAACAGTGGTGCAGGTGAGTGAAAACAAGTGAATTAAAAATTGTCCTAATTTAACTCCCTAGAATACTTTAATATGGAGCAATAGAACAATATTAAAAAGCAGTGTAAGATACCGTGTTTGGTTAAATTGACCTCTGGTATCTTTGTGATAATAAAAAAAGGTGATATTGGTCTACATGTTTCAACCTCTCGGCGGTATTACCAGGTTTTCTTCAGGACCTAGATAAGTGACCCGGGCTGTATACACACGCTAAGGTGTACCCAACTCTTGGACACTTGTGACACCACACCGTGTACTCACAGTATGGCGACCTCTCATCTATTGTTGAAAGGAAACCTGAAAGAGAAATAAACAATCGCACATAATTCAAATCAATTGCAAGTGTGTTGATCTTTTGATGAAAATAGTGTACCTTCCATATGGCTCAGAGTATGAGTCATAAACACAAATGTCGTGCGTATAGTGACTCTGGCATTCCATGCACGACAAACCTAATCGTAGTGAGAAACAAGTGAGTGGTAATTGCCATACATGCATCCACTCAGGGTTGGTAGTCAACCCAGTTCAGTACATTCACCCCACCGCGATATTAGCAATGGGTGTCTTAACGCTCGATTCGAGGAATGAGTGTTTGAAAGCTTATATTGAAAAGCATGCATGCTAATTAGTGCGCTTAAAAGACTGCAAAACAGGACGGAGGAAAGTTGCTGCTTACTAGAGACCTGATTCGGTCGTGCCTCATGGAAGCCGGGGTTAGGGCGCTGGCTCTAGTCACACTCTGGGGAGAGAAACGAGATGTGAGGAGCCGGCGTGAGTATAGCAAATACCTTGTTAGTGGTCCTAGGAGTAGCGGAGTCTACCCGCATGGTACAAGGAGTACTTACTCTGTCAAACCATGCCGCCCACTTTTCCGCCTAATTTCTGAACCCTTCACGGCAACCCGAGGAACACCGAGTGTGTGTCCCCTCGGCGTTTTAACCCGGATCGGTTTGCCGCGTACTTCCGGGTGCGTCACGCGTAGGACAATTTTTAATTCACTTCTTTTCACTCACCTGCACCACTGTTGCAATCAAAACCTGCTCCACTGTAATCAGGTGTTGAAGCACACGTGGATAGCATTCGGCTATTCGGGTGGGACCCCAATGATGAAGCATGTCACCAACTAGGTTGGTGAGTGAGGGGTCTTCTTAAAAGAGAAAAAAAAATTCTCTTTTTGTGTATCTTCCCTTACACCACGTGGACATTTTCTGTCCTCAGGGGGTACTTCTTCTATTGTTTGTTACATATAAGATATAGGTGACCTGGAGTATTCCCTTCTATACCCTTCCTCTCTTACTTGTTAAGTCATAGTCTAGGCAGCGCACAACTGTGAGAGTAGTTACTATTGAAGCTTACACATTTCTTTGACTGCGGAACCATGGGGGAGAATCAAGGGCTATCTTTTTCCAGATCGCGTGGCACTGCACACGCGACTGGATTGTGTTGATCATAAAGACAGCTCTACGGTTCTCTGAAACCATGATGGTTGAAATTCAACTCACAGAAAGCCACATAAAAACCACCATCACTGGCTATAAGAGAAAATTAGATGAACTCAACAAAGAGATCAATGAGTATAAGGACAACCTAACCCAACAGAAGGTTCAGAAATTCCAGAAGGATCTCAAGCAGTTCTCATACGTCAAGACCTATCCTTACTCAGATCACAGACTTCACTCCTCCTGTGAGAACGGAGAGAGATTCAGACCTATCCAGCAATGAATCCACAGCTAGCAGTGGTTCTAGCACAGGAAGCAACAGGTCAAGACAAAGAGGGAGGAACAGGCCCCAAAACACATGGCCTACGTATAACACACAGATGATGGGGGGGTTTCAAGGCCCCTTCAACCCACAACACCAGTACCCAATGTATGGCTGGCAGCCACCATTCCCACAATCTTTATTCCCCCCGAACACATTTAGGCCGCCTTTTTTAGGCAGGGGCAGAAGGGGAAGAGGCAGAAGGAAGGGGATAGGCCAGGTGCACTGGGAGGAGGAGGACCCAGTGGGCAGCAACACACGGAGCAAAGCACCGGAACCTCTCGCAGGGACAAGCAACAGCAGGGCTTAGTCACCAACCTAGCCACCAAACCCCTTTCACCTACAGAAGAAAAAGTCCTTAACAAAGGACTGGGGTTCGTCCCGACATGAAAGTTAGACAAATTCAATCTCCATTGCGAGCTATGAAGTTTCTTTCAGAAACTAAAGCTAAAAGCTTTATTTGAAAAACAAGGTGACAGGCCACCTACTGAAGACCAAGGTGAAACGGGCTTACGACTAACATCGACTTTTACACCTCCTTCACACACCATCCCCGTGGAGATACTAACATTTGAACAAGCTGTCTTCAACGACATTGAAAAACTGGAAATCAAGCAACCCTTCTACAACATGAGTAGGGAAGAAAACCTTGCTTTGGAAGGCCTTAAGAGGTGTGATGATATAGTCATAAAACAAGGAGACAAAGGGGGTGGTGTTGTTGTACAGGACAAGATAGCCTACCAAACAGAATGCCGGAGTCTACTGTCCGACGTGAGGAATTATCTTCCTCTACCATCCAATCCAACTCTGGATTTAAAACAAGAGATCAGATCCCTAGTTGACCACGCAGAATTCAGAATGTACATTTCTAAGCATGAGGCAGACTACCTGACCAACAGTGAGGGCAAGGATCCCGATTTTTACTCTGCCAAAGATGCATAAAAACAAAATTCCCCCACCTGGTAGACCCATTGTCTCCGGAATAGGGTCCCACTTGGAACCGCAATCACGCTTTTGCGACTTCTTTCTCAAAACTCTGGTACAGAGCACTGAGACTTACCAGCAAGACACCAAGAGTCTACTCAACCTGTTAAAGGATATTTCAGTAGGCGAAACAACTATCCTAGTGAGCTTTGACATAGAAAGCCTCTATTCCAGCATCCCCCAAGACGATGCCTTGGAAGTGCTTAAAAGAGCACTGGATGACTCTGACTGGACATATAGGACACCCAAAGAGTTCATCCTTGAGTGCGCAAGATTGGCCCTTAAGAAGAATTACTTTGAATTTGAGGGTGCCCTGTACCTCCAAATTGGGGGTACTTCGATGGGGAGCACCTTTGCCCCTAGTGTGGCGGGGCTTTATGTCTTCGACTTTGAGAAGAAATTCATACTGAATGACCTGAACCCTTTCTCTTCACATATTACGTTCTGGAAGAGGTACATCGAATGTCCTTGTCATTTGGCAAGGACCGGACGACGTTCTTACCAACTTCATTTCCTGGATGAACACCTGTGATCCTAACCTAAGGTTTACCCACACAAGGGACCACAACAACATGGTGTTCCTTGATGTCGTGATCACAAAAGAGAATGGACGCCTAGAAACCAAGACCCACCATAAACCGACTGCAAAAAACAACCTACTCAGATTCGAAAGTTTCCATCCGAGGCCCCTAAGGGAGAATTTGCCCTACGGCCAATACCTTAGGTTGCGCCGCAATTGCAGAAAAACCACGGACTACCGATCCCAAGCAGTGGACCTCACCAAGAAACTGACAGACAGAGGGTACCCTGAAAGAATACTGAACAAATGTCAGAAAAGAGCCCATAACCAAACGCGAGAGGCCCTGTTAGAAGACAAGAAAACCACAGAGGAGGAATTACCACTCACATGTGTCACCACCTACAGCACGGCCTCAAACCAAGTGACACGTTCCATCAATAAGCACTGGGGCATCCTCAAGACAGGGAACATGCACTGGGAAAAACCACTATTTTCTTTCAAGAAAGCGAGAAGTCTGAAGGATTCTCTAGTGAGCACACGCCCCAAGAAAAAAGATCTTGATAACTCTCCAACTGTTCTCAACGCATGGGGCCTACCTAACATCGTGGGCCATTTCCCGTGCGGGAACTGTAGCGTGTGCCACCTCACCAGCACAACAAAAACACTGACACTCAAACCTGGGATAGTGTGGACGCAACGGGCACACACGAATTGCAACAGCACCAACGTAGTGTATTTGATAATATGCCCCTGCGGCCTCCAATATGTAGGCATGACAAGCAGAAAAATAAAACAGAGGATTTGCGAACACCGTAGTACAATCAGGTGTAAAAAAGTAACAACAAGACTAACAGAACACTTCCTTCATGTGAACCACACAACCAATGATATGAGGTGGACAATAATTGAGCAAATCAAGACTGGAGACAAGATCCAACAACGCCTGTTTGAGAAAGAACAGCGTTGGATATATAGATTTTCCACACACAAGAATGGGTTAAATGAGAATATCCCGTGGAATTCTGTACTTCATAGATAACTTCAAGCCAACTCTATTGACTACGAGAACCCCCTTTCTCTGGTTCTGGGTCTAATGAATCCAATGACAGTGGACAAATCGAGCGTTGATTCAATATATACTACCATGCTACACACTACCTGCCCAGGGTATCCACTAGTACATGACTCATACCTATGACCCTATATTAGGACCACATTTCTGAATATGGATGGTTACTTACAACTCTTGGTATGTCTGTTGTTGCTTGTCGAATAGAGAACCAGCCCCATCATCAAAAAAAAAACCTTTTGTTGTCTCCGCATGTGTCTTTACAATTCCATTCACTGCGGACCTCGCTGTTCGGACCGTGTTGTCTAACGAGGTCTTAGAATGGTTATGAACATAGTGAAGAATTAACAGCCATGCACACTAATCCTGTTGCACGATTCACCTAGATACCTTGTAGTGACATCTACTTCGAAATGCCCTTTTTGGATTCACCACATAGACAGGTGGTCTATTATTTTCTTTACGGTATTTCCTATTCCAATGCCCAGACACGCCGCTTTGTGACGTGGTCACGCTACGCGTGACGCACTCGGAAGTACATGGCAAACCGATCCGGGTTAAAACAACGAGGGGACACACACTCGGTGTTCCTCGGGTTGCCGTGAAGGGTTCAGAAATTTTGCGGAAAAGCGGGCGGCATGGTTTGACGGAGTAAGTACTCCTTGTACCATGCGGGTAGACTCAGCTACTCATAGGACCACTAAAAAGGTATTTGCTATACTCACGCCGGCTCCTCAAATCTCGTTTCTCTCCCCAGAGTGTGACTAGAGCCAGCGCCCTAACCCCGGCTTCCATGAGGCACGACCGAATCGGGTCTCTAGTAAGCAGCAACTTTCCTCCGTCCCGTTTCGCAGTCTTTTAAGCGCACTAATTAGCATGCATGTTTTTCAATATAAGCTTTCAAAACGCTCATTCCTCGAATCGAGCATTAAGACACCCATTGCTAATATCGCGGTGGGGTGAATGTACTGAACGGGGTTGACTACCAACCCTGAGTGGATGCATGTATGTCAATTACCACTCACTTGTTTCTCACTACGATTAGGTTTGTCGTGCATGGAATGCCAGAGTCACTATACGCACGACATTTGTGTTTATGACTCATACTCTGAGCCATATGGAAGGTACACTATTTTCATCAGAAAGATCAACACACTCGCAATTGATTTGAATTATGTGCGATTGTTTATTTCTCTTTCTGGTTTCCTTTCAACAATAGATGAGAGGTCGCCATACTGTGAGTACACGGTGGGGTGTCACAAGTGACCAAGAGTTGGGTACACCTTAGCGTGTGTATACCGCCTGGGTCACTTATCTAGGTCCTGAAGAAAACCTGGTAATACCGCCGAGAGGTTGAAACATGTAGACCAATATCACCGTTTTTTATTATCCCAAAGATACCAGAGGTCAATTTAACCAAACACGGTATCTTACACTGCTTTTTAATATTGTTCTATTGCTCCATATTAAAGTATTCTAGGGAGTTAAATTAGGAACATTTTTAATTCACTTGTTTTCACTCACCTGCACCACTATTGCGATCAAAACCTGCTCCACTGTAATCAGGTGTTGAAGCACACCCGGATAGCATTCGGCTATTCGGGTGGGACCCCAATGATGAAGCATGTCACCAATTAGGTTGGTGAGTGAGGGGTCTTCTTAAAAGAGAAATTATTTTTCTCTTTTTGTGTATCTTCCCTTACACCACGTGGACATTTTCTGTCGTCAGGGGGTACTCCTTCTATTGTTTGTTACATATAAGATATAGGGGACCGGGAGTATTCCCTTCTATACCCTTCCTTTCTTACTTGTTAAGTCATAGTTACTGTTACTATGTCAAAAGAAATTTCAGACATAAATTAAGTTTGTCTTTCTATACTCTCCAGTAAAGCTGAGCAATCTGACCCATCTTCTATAAACTTAAATACCTGTTTAATGTCAGTAATAAAAATTATGACACATAAAGTAAAGTGTTCCCCCACAATAGACTTTCTTTAGGGCAGAGTCTTTTTCTTGTCTGCTTCATCCTTAATAATTGATTCCTCTGTTAGGGAAGTTCTCCCTACAAGACCTGTACAAGAGATTCAACGGGTATGGATCCCGGCACTGTCCTGTGCATGTCAGCTAAAGGGTACAATTTCGTCATGAATCTTGGATGGATAATTTTGCCTGCATTCTTCCACTGTCTTTTTATCAAAGGCAATATGTGTGGCTGAATTGGAAGATCATATTGAGAGGAGTGCTGGAACTATCTTAATAAGTGACCAGAGGAAGTCTCTGAAATCTCTTCTTCCTGAAAGCCTTGATTGTTTTCACACAATCTAAAATATCAGGCAACATATTTTCTGCTAATATATTTGGATTTCTACTTGTCTGACACATAAAGCTTTTCCTCTACTGATCGAGAAGAAATATCTAACAAAAACATTGTTGCAGGCTTGTCTGAGACTGAATGACATTTATCCAATTACATTTCAGAAATGGCCAATTTTACCAGCCACTTTAACCTTTCATCCCCCCTCCTTTCAGCTCTTTCACCCAAGAGGGGAGGACAAAGAGTCCAAATTCCCTGAGGACTCAATATACTTTCTCTACTTAGAGTGTTTTCCCATCTTGGTTCAGCGATTAACTCAGCAATTAAGTGACTACAGGCTTTGGAAGGAAAACCAATGGTAGCAAAAGAGAGTGTTTTCCAAAATCTTTGCCCTAACTTTCCACTTTATGGACTTATCTGATGCTGACTCTTCCTTTGAATCTCACCATGACAAAAGTGTGATTAAAAAGGAAAGTAGGGGCATGGGAGGAACACTCACTCCACTGCGCGTGCACAGTAAACCCGGAAGTTAGAAACCTTCTGAATGTAGAGGAAGAACATGGTGTTGAGGTCTATGGTCAATCCCAGAAGTACTGGATGAATCCTCTTTTTTCAAAACTGGGGTTTATTTCAAACTTCCTCACAAATGATGCTGACCCCTTCCCGCAGGCCAAACAAGCGGGAGAATATGGTGCATAAATATCGCTAGCTCAAGCCCATCAGGAACCAAAGTAATTTTAACACCTTTCCTATTTGTCTCAGGAGAGACCAAAAAAAGAACAGGAAGAATGCTGGATAAGGCATCTGTGAAAGGGCCCAACTAGAGTACAATTGATTTATTGCACTGTGAAAAAGACGAGGCCCCGGTCCCTGAAAATAATCCATTAGCCCTAAGAGGTCCCAACCCTATACTCGTAATCAACCCTAACTTACCTCTTTCGTCCCGTTCGTCCCAGCACGGCAAGCAGTTCCAACAACTCCTTCCCTGTAAAAAAGAGGAAGAAAGGGTTAACACTGTCAGCGAGGAGCCCCTGACGAAAGAAGAAGGCAGGTCTATACATGCTAGCAGCCAATCACAGATTAGGGCGGAGAGTCAAAATATGACAAACAGAGTGGAGGAGGAGAAGAGTGGGCGGCACCCGGGAAATGCTGGAACGAACAGCGTGGACCCAAGCTGCATTCTGGAAGAGGAGAGCCGGTCCCGTTCTACTGGGCTAGCTGACGTCGGAGGCACCGGGTGGGGAGATGAAGAAAGGAGCCCATCTCCCATTGCACCGAGGACAGCGCGCGAAGACGACGAGGCTCCAGAAACCTGGAGTGAAGAGTGGTGGTCACCCTGGGAAGCGTGACTCCCCGCCGCAGCTCAGGAGAGTTTCAGCTTACCTGGTACATGTTGGAGAAAGGAAGTGAGGCATAAGAGGGGGGGCACTAACCCAAACAAGGGGATAGCAGTATCTGGCAATACAATCCTACCCGCCGGACCTTTTTTGTAGCCTGAATGTTTTTTTTAATTAACATTTATTTTATTTCCGTTTACTGGCCATTGAATAAAGTCTGCAGAAAGGGAAAAGGTTGTTGTTCCCTAACGAGAGGGAAGCTTGAAACTAAGAGAGGTCAATTAATTAAGAAGATAGATAGAGGGTGTTCTGATGTATGAAGAGAACAGCAAAAGGGGCACAGTGAATCTCAGTAGAATAGACTGAGCACAATCCCATTTGTTTTCCATGCGCACTTTCCTTACCCAAAACTCAGTGGTCAGATAGGAGCTCTGGCAAGTGAACAACCTAATAAAGAAGGGGGTACTTAATCTATAGTCTGCACCAGGAAAATAAGTTTCCCTAGCATCCCTGGGTGTGGTGATGGTCCCTGTCCCTCTCAAACAAAATCTCAAAGACCTATTTACTTGCCTTGCTCTCCTTGTCTTCTTTTATGCAAATCGGGGACGACTAACCACGGAAACCCAGACCTAAAACCAAGAGAAGATGGAGAAGATTACCACTGAAAGGAGAAGAACTCAAGGACCATATTATCACCCGCAATTATTTTTGCTTTCCCCTTTGATATTTTGTTTTGCTATTTGTTCTACCAGTCTTTCCTCAAATAAACGCCAACATTGAGAGACACATTCGGCCTCCCAGATTTATTTTTCGCCCATCCCTCTCACATGCACAAAGCAGTTTAAAAATGTCCCCTGCCTACTATCAATAACATCTTATCAGTCAACTAGAGCATTACATGCAACTAAGAAATGTCATGTACTTGGCCTGGTTTTGTAGCTATTCTCTTTCTGTGCTCACCAACTAAGCTGTTCAGGAGGGTAAGCAAAATAACTTTCTTGTTTTAAGTCATCACATTGAAATAATGTGAATAAACTTAGTGCTAATTTTAAGATTCCCCATTTCTGAGTAATAACTTCTCAGGCAGCACCTGGTGACTGGTTAGTAATTAAACACTATATAAGTATTCATTTTATGATTCTCCTGTCATTCCATGAATATAGTTTCCATTTCTATTGTTATTCTGAAGGCCCAGGCAAAATGTGCATTATGTTTGTGTAATTGGTGTAATTTGAGTTATTTTGAGTTACTCGTGTTGCGTGAAATCCCTAGATTTACACTATTACCCTATATTGCATAATTATGTACTGTTGGTGGTAAAGATTTACCACAAATGCTCATGAAGAATGTGAACCACAAAGCACAAATGGCTGTTGTTTGAGGTGCTAATGTTTTTATGCAATTTTAACCTTTTTCTGTGCTCACCAACTAAGTTGTTTGGTAGAGTAAGCAAAAGAATTACAGGCCATATGTACACATTTTAGGAATGGCGATTTCCTGATTGCCTTTTTCTGTGAAACGCAATTAGGAAATTGCAATTCCTAATGTATGAAACACAATGAGTTTTTATTTAGCAATTCCTAATGGGTTGCAAATCATCCTACCTCATGAGTATTATTGACGTAGTTCTCAGTTTGTAACCTATTAGGAATTGCAGCCATCACAGGAATGTTGGCCTGCTGGGGTCAGCAGACCGCCATCACTGTGATTGTTTTTTAATATAGCAAACCTCTTTTTAGTTCTCGCAGACTCAGCGCTGGAGCACGCATGCGCTCCTCACTCTGCGAGGCTTCTTGTCATCGATACGATTTCAGAAGGGGACTTGAAGCCCCGCCCATCATTCCCATTGGCTGGCGTCATCATTTATGCGAAACGCTGGCCTCCGATTGAAAATGAGGCTTTTTTGTTACCGCCCTGTCTCCTTTTGGCCCCGCCCACCCGGACTGGACGTTTTACTTGCAGCATGACACGGTCTCCTTTAACTACTGGCTAAGCACTTTTTTTAATTATTATTATTCGCGAAGTGACAGCTTGTTTACTTTAACACTGAGCGTGGCGCCCGCTTAAAGGACACGGCGCTCGTTTTTTTAAATATTTTTTAAACTTTACACGGCGGACCAGCAGCAACTCGAAGACTCGCACTGTGCTTGTTTTTATTTTTATATTTTTTAAACTTTACACGGCGGACCAGCAGCAACTCGAAGACTCGCACTGTGCTTGTTTTTATTTGCAGCGCGGTCGCTTTGTTCTTAATCAGGGGTCAGCATGCCCTACGCGATACAGCCCACGCCTAGGCTCGAACCCTGTTCTCCAGCTCCAAAGCCGGCAGCGTTATATCTTGCGCCACCTCCTCGCTTCCATCTTTGTGATGTGCATTAACACTCGGAGTGCCAATGAAGACCTACTGGCTTTGTCAACATGTATTTATGTATCCAGTTTTCTATAGCGCGGAGTTGAACCGAAGGTATCAGAGTGCTTCAAGGCACTTGCACATCAGCAACATTATGAGGTCTTGGGCACCGCATCTCCCCACCTTCCCCCCATGTCTTCTTAAAAGGAGCATGGTGCATATGTTTGAATGGATTTGACGATGACTGGTGTGGCGCTGTCTCTCCTCCCCCCAAAGTTTCACTGAAATACCCCCTGGACCCTGGTGAACACAGGGAGCTGTCAAACAGACTCCGCCCATATTCCTGTCATCCTTCATAACTGTCTAATGGTGTATCATCCGTGTTGCTGTTACTCATGGGTGCGCATTTTCTCCACATCGGGAGGATAAAAAGATGGTTAAAAACAATGATCTGTGGACTATCGGCACTTCTCTGCAGCAGGCGCACAATCCACTGAGATGTCTGTCTGGCCATACTTACAGACCGACAACGGTGATTGAGGGGAGAATGAGTGTGCCCTGGGGGGGGAGAAGGGGCACCAATGCACGTATTTCCTCGCAGTCGTATCTCAGTTTGTCATGCTGCAGATCTCTCCAGAGAGGGGTTCCCTATGCGAGGTTCCCCTTGAGAAGCCCCATCTTCCTGAGTTGCATCGACGCACGTCCCCACCCACCCCCTCCATTCCAGGCTTGAAGATTACACGCAAATGTTACTGTAGATTGTTTGCTTCCGGGTCTCCCGCGTCCACACCGCTTCCGACCCGGCCCAGAACAACAATGTGTTTTTTGTAGCTCTTAAAGCCGCACGTCTGGTGCTTCGAAGTAGTGTAAAAAAAGGGTGTCACATACTAAGTGCTAAAGATTACACCTCCCGGACGTGCCCTCAATGCTCTTAGCACTGGATGGTCCTCCAGGTTATCAACCTTAAAAGGATGAAAGGCTAGGCCGTCATTTTTTGGAATTCACACTCATGACCTGCGGATGTCGCTGTGAGACTTTAACTCTCTGGTTGTCACAAGGTCATCTTTTTATCGCACGCAGGGTCGCCATCTGCCACTTCTGAAGTGAAGCACAGTGGCGTCCGGTGCCTTCCACCCAACAGACCCAACACAGGAGCAGAGACCGATCTGGGTACTGAGGCCAGTCTGTGGTGTCACGGTGCACAAGGAAACAGCCCGCTGTAAAGGAGCGCCGGGAGCCTTGTCTGTGGTCTGCACGAATGTATCTACACATGCATAATGTAGCCCTAGTGCGAGGGAAGGGGAGGGGGTGCATGCTGGAGGATAGAGACACTGCAGCACCAGGCAGGGTGTATGCATGCTGTCTGTGCAGTGTGAGAGCAGAAACGGCCGGGAATGACCTGGCATCTAACGGATGCTGTGACACCCTCTGACCGCCCCTATCACACATCTGGAGTCCTGCTCCCTGTGTGTCAGATTGTGGCTTTTTCTAGCAGTTGGAAGCTGTAAAGGCACGCTGTGCAGATGTTTGTAAGGTGTGAGAGATCGCATGCAATGGTGCTTTCTGCAGGCAATGATCATGGTCATATTAGAAAAATCAACAGTAAAACCGGCCCAGGAGAAAATAAACAGGCCCACACAGAGCCAGAAATCGTCCCTTGCTGCTGCACCGGCCTGTCAGACCAGCCCCCTGCACTGCCAGAGCTCCCCAGAAGCTAATCTGACCCTGCGCCCCTCTCACACACCTGGAGACACCCCCTGGTTGTCAGGTGGGACTCCCCACCCACCTGTCTCTGAGCTATAACCCTGCAAACACCAACCTCCTGTCACAGAACTGCCTCTAAGCATCCTGCCTGTCCCTCACCGCGGAGCTTTTGGATACGGAGCAGCGGATGAGCCAGGGGGCAGAATCGGAGGTCATAGGTCAGCCGTCTCCAATTCATGCACCCCTGAGAGCATGTCCTGTTCTGCAGGCTTTCCTTCAGCCCCCTCTGAGCCCCCACCCCCACACTTGTGTTTCTCTGATAATGTGTACACTAGAGAGTATGGCCTGCTCTGTTGTATTCTATATGTGTGCTCACCACCCCACTTAGTGCATGGTCTGGTCTGTTGTACACCCTCAGTCTTAATGTGAGGCCCCCCACCCCATCTGAAATAACTGACTAACCTATCCACCTCTCAAATTACTTTCACATTTCACTATACTAATTTACCACTAATCCTTTATGGGTTCCGGAGTAGCGGGCTACTCACCAAAAAATCGCTTTGACACCCGCACATTTATTTTGTAATGCACGCCTCAACTAAATCAATTAACACTCAGTAAACAATGGCGCACTCGGGGCTCGCAGCCCCTCATCCCTCCCCCAGCCCCTCATCCCTCCCCGCAGCCCCTCATCCCTCCCCCCACCCCCCTCCTCACTCTCCGTCCTTGTGCCTCATGCTGCTCTTCTCCTCCTCACTCTCCGTCCTTGTACCTTACGCTGCTCTTCTCCTCCTCACTCTCCGTCCTTGTACCTCACGCTCCTCTTCTCCTCTCGCTCTGTCCTTGTACCGCACTCTCCTCTTCTCCTGACTTCCCTTCCTTGTGCCTCACGCTCCTCTTCTCCTCACTCTCCTTTCTTGTGCATCATGCTGCTCTTCACCTCCTCACTCTCCTTCCTTATGTTTCATGCTGCTCCACAAATAACAATTCCAATCCAACCCACTTAATTCCACTACATATTCACACATACACCCCTTAACACATGGGTAAAACACATTGCCATTTACAAAGTCAAAAGCTCAAAATCAAACAAATGCGAGACCTATTGCATTTCCAATGCTTGTTTTTATTAATTGCAGCTCATTTTCCCTAAAGGAAAATGAGATGTGTTCAAAACGAAAAAATTGAAACGTTTAAGTTTAATTTTTTGGAGAGAAGGCAGTGGTCCGTGGGGCCACTGCCTGCTTTTAAAAAGTATTTGTATCAAAATTCACAAAGCTGAAGGGGTTGCACAGAGACCCCTTCCCATTTGCCAATGGCTACCACCTCCTCTGAGGGGTCGGTAAAAACGGAATGTTTTGCGATCGTAATTTGGTCCTAAAACATTCATGCATACCACTGTGAATCGGCATCAGGTAGTAACACCCTAAAGATGCTCCTTCCAAATATCGATTCGCAAACCGAAATTGCGATTTGGTAACTGGATACCAAATCGCAATTTGGCTTTTGTATGCTTAAAAAAACCTGTTTTGCTGTGACAAATGGCCCGATTTTGTGAATTGGGCCACTTGCGACCTTAAAAAATGTTATGTACATACCATCACATTGAAAATAATATGAATACATTTAAGGCTATTTGAAAAAAGAAAAAAAATTCTATGGGGGTCATTACGATGGCGGGGAGACCATCACCGACAGGCTGTCAGTGGCTATCTCACCGCCATCGGAACAGGGATCTCCGACCGCCATATTATAATGGCATTTGGACGGGTGGCGGTCAGAGTTTCCGACCACCACTGTCCCGACAGGCGGTTGTTATCCGACCACCTGTCGGACCTCCTGTAGTCCCAGAATGGCAGCGGTGCCTGTCAGGCACCGCCGTAGGTATTACAATATCCCTTTCTGCTGGTCATTCTGCGGCGGTCAAACTGCAGAAAAATGGCAGGTGGAAATGGATGATGCCCTAAGTTCTCACTTCTCAGGTGGCACATGGCGATTAGTTAGTAATTGCACACTATGTAAGTATTCATGCTTTGATTCGCCTGTCATTCCGTGTACTATGGTACGAAAGCACCTTGAACGACATCCACTTGTGCTTTGATGTTCACGAGAATTTGCAGTATATTTCTTCCCTAAATACCACATAATCATGCAATGTAGCATAATATGTTAATTTATGCAATTTACTATCAGCGCAAAATGCATCCTTACAACCAAAGTGGTAAAGTGAAACAAAGTGCTGATTTGCTATTTACTTTCCATGGCAAAACACTGTTGCCTAAAAGTAACGCAAAGTAGAACTAATGGCTGCTTTGCATTATTTTGCATTAAGGGGGTGCCCCATGGGTAGCACAACAGCATTGCTACTGGCTACTAATGTTTGTAGACAGGGATTTGCACCAAAAATATGGCTTCCTGAGACAAGCACAAAGTAGGAGAGAAGTTTTTACTGCACACTTGTCAAGCTTTGCCTGTGACTTGCACGATATATCAGACATAAAAAGATGGACAAATTATAAAGTATGTCTGAGCATAGTAATTTATACTGGATGGGTACCCTTCCTTTACAACTTTATGCTAGACATCACATGCACACCTATGTGTAAAGGTGTGTATGTGTGTATGTGGCACAAGACAGCCTATTTGTGCACCAGAACTTGAAAACAGACCAGCAATGCGAAATCTTTGTAGTTAGAATGCTGTCTGGCTGTCTCTCTCACGTGCAACAAAGCACAGCAACGTTTTCTGTGCTGTATTGCTCATTTCTTTTCAGTAAATGTGCCCATAGAGGACATAATCAAGATCAGAGCTTCACGGAACAGTGGGAAGGCCTCCTCCACTTACATGACAAGAAGAAGAGATCCTTCCGAGTTTTATAATGTGCACTGGAGACAATCCACAAACTACTGTCCAAATGGCCTATCAACTCTATTCAAAATATCTAAGGTAAACTTTTATTAGGTCAAAATGAAGAATAAATGAGTGAAAATAATGTCATCTGGCCCTTTCCTCAGGATTTCATGAACAAATGAGAACAATCGACTAGATGTTTTCGTTAAATTTGTACCATGCAAAATTAACTTTTAGAAAGGAATCCTATTATTATGCATTGGTAGATTTAAAATGAGAAAAAATTACATTGTTGGTCCTCATCTGACTTCACGGCTTGTTTTCTTTTTGTAATGACTGAAAGCTGACAATAAAAGCAAGCAAAATATATACACCTTAATCTCCACGTGGTCTATTGGCACACCATTACCTAAGACACTATTGCACTGGAGAGGTGCCCCCCCTCCCCCCGAATATCAAAGACAAAAGATCATGGTATGGTATACAGAATCTGAAAATCGAAAAGTAAGTATGTATAGATTTTCTATACCTTTAATTCCACATATAGGTACATGACAATATAGGTATCTTCAAGGTGCAGGAATAGTAGATCTATATTTCCTATATGTGCACTTACCTTTCAATATATTGTCCATAGTATTTTTATATCATTATATTTCTAAGTTCGATATTCAGTAGTACAATCTTGTGGAGAATGTTCTGTAACTTGGATATTAGGGTGCATCTTTGAGAGAGGACTAGAAGTGACATTCCTAGCTCAGCAAGAGTGTGGCTATTCTTTACCGAGGATAGGATGCTCTAAAGAATTTCTGGCAAAGCCTGGATGCAGAGTTCTACCATCAAAATGTAAGACTTTTAATGACAAGGCAATTAGCACAACTATTTTTGGAGCGGAATAGTGGAGATACATGAAATAAAAAATAAATGTTTCTTGGTTCACTTAAATGTGCAACTATCGTGCCCATTTCCAAGGATCTGGGTTATGACTCGGTTATATATATAATTAGTGCTAACCCATTAGACTCTTTGGTGTAAAGAAAGAAAAGTATTTCTTTGTCCTGCTACCACTTTATGAGCAAACTAAAATAATTTACAAAGATTTTCGTCTGACTCTACTTCGCTGTCCATTAACACGATCCCTGCACGTAAGTGCCTATATCTCCAGTGATTTAAGGGCCAGTTGTTGCACTTACGTGAGCATAAATTGCTGGCAAATCAATACTTCTTACTGAAAAACAACTGGGCTGATGAACCAAGAAATTGAGTCTCCTGCAGTAGGAGCACATCGGGGCCATGACATTTCGCAAATACCAACTCTGCATTTCACTTGATACGATCATTCAGACTGTTAACATTCCATGTCAATATTTCAAGGGCCATCGAAACTTGGGCAGGGTTTACGAGTGTGGGCGATACTCATGTGGGAATCCACGGGAAAAAGAGGACCTCACAATCACAGACTGCCTGAAATATGAGCAAACACAAGGCCAAAGAGGCCAAATCACCCCAACATCCATACTTCTGCCCCAGAAGCATCTGTCACCACAATAGTGTAAACCACAAACAGCAGAAAACCAACATTTGGAGTGATTCAAACCACGTCCCCCACCAGAAATATTAATTGAAAAGGATGTGGTGCTGCTTGCATAGTAATTTCATTGAATCCAATGGGTAGCCATGGGAGCCACCTGTGGCCCAGGTCCCGCCACCGCCTCCGTTCAAAGATGAGTTTGAGGCCACCAAGTCAGCCTGGGGGGGAGTTCCGTCCATGACAGCGGCTCCACCATTATTGTCCTGCGAAGGACTAGGAGCATCCGTGGTGGAGGAGGCAGGTGACCCACCGGCTCTCATCTGGTGCTTGCAGGACCCCTTTCATCTGTTGTAGCTTCACTGGTGGGCTCCACCATCCATGATCTTCTTGATGGTTTCCCCCTCCACAGAGGGAGCAAATTGTTGTTCAAGAGCGGGTTCTCCAGACCCAATTTCCACGCAGTCTTAAGGGTGTTGAAAAAGAAGGACTTGGAGGTGTGGATTAGTCGGAGCTGGAAAGAGGAGCATATAACGCAAGTTCATCGCCCACAGCTTTTGCTTCACAGCCTCGAAAGATTTGCGTTGACGCTGCACTAGGCGAGTATAGTTGGGGAAGACTAGGATCTTTGTGGATTAAAAGTTCATGGGGGCCAACTCATTGGCGAAATGAAGGACTACATCTCTGTCCTTGAAATTGAGGATTTTCACGAGCATCAGTCGTGGTGGGGGTTGCCAACAGTTATCTGTGGGCCCGTACCACAACAAAACATGAAGACAGAAGCTCCTTGGGAACCCACAATAGGATCCACTTCTCCAAGAAGCTTTCAGGTGCCTCTATCTTGGCACCTTCGGGGGAACCTACGAAGTGCAGATTGTTCCGCCGGGCTCAGTTCTCCACATCCTCCCCCGAATCTCCAAGCTACTAAATGCAGTCGTCAGGTGAGCCACTTCCACCTTTAGCATATACACAGAGTCCTCTGGGTCCAAAATGCGCTCCCCGGTGCCAGTCATACACTCAACAACGTTGCAAACATCCTGGCACAGGATTGCAACATCCACTCTGACCTCCCCAATGCTGGTCTCCAGAGCTGAATGTGAGGCCTGAGTAACTAGAAGGATGTCCGTAGCATTGTGTTGGCCTGCCAACAATGAAGAGGGAGTTTCTGCAGCATCCTGCTTCAAGGTGTGGACCTCTGGAGCTGTGTATTTATCATTTTTGGTTTGTGCCTGAGTGAAGGAAGGTCCTCCATTCCCCATGGTAGCGACCAGTGTGTTGTCTAGCGTAAACAGACATGATGGGAAGGACTCAGCCCAGGAGGGTAGGTGAGTAGACGGTGGACGATTGAGGGGGCAATAGCAGATAGGGATCATTGACCCACTTGCACAAGGTCCTGTCCACTACCCTGGCAGCACGAGCAGTCAGACCCCACCAAGCTGTCCACAATCTAAATGTGTGGGCCAGCATGCCCAGAGATGACACCCTCAGATCCAATCATGGGGGGAGGAGAGAAAGTCATGGGGAACCCCCCAACCGCGGTTATGACTGAGGCAGTATGCTGGCTCACCTGGAAGGCCCTGGACAAGCCGCCATGTTCCATGGAGAGAGGATCTAAGGGGTTGAGGAGGGTACGGCCATATCAACAGTCAACAAGTCCACCAGCCCCCACCTGTCAACTTTGCTACAGGTGGCAGGTCCAGCAGCTCCTTCACCACATTGAGATGCGTTCCGCCGGTGAAGTCTCTAGCAGCCAGCCAGGGCAGCGACACTCGAAGCACACTAAGCTGTGACCACTGGGGCCATGCGCAGCCTTACACGGCTGCCCAGCTGCTGGAAAACAACAGTGGGGTCTGCAATGCCGCACCTCCAGTCCTCACAGCTCTCTCCGGGACCGCTCTCATCTATCAGCAGGGAACTCGGCACAGGTCACGAACCCCACAGCAGCGACCCAGAACCGCTGTCCTTATTCACTGCACCTCGGCATAGGCCCAAACCACTCCATGCCCTCTCCGTGGCCCGACAGGCAACAGGCAGCACTGTAGGGCCCAGAGGCCCGAGAGGGGATGAACACACCCCCTCAGAGGGATAATAACAAGCAGCAGGATCGATGTGGAGTCTCGTCCAGGGAGCCAAGAGCTGTCAGAGGGACTTCGGCCATCTTGGCCAGCCTGGTCACACCCTCCCAACAACAGGCTTTTTTAAGGGTTGATTGTTATTACATTGTGCTAAAGGATGTAGAAAGGTCATTTGTTACATGCAATTTTGCAGATTACAGCAGTAGGCATGGATTTTGGTGTTGGTGACCCACCCACACAAACCATGGGTGATTTTCCATACATCCAAAAAGGGGGTTTCGGTTACATACCCCGGGTAGATAGTAAAGTCACAGTGTAAATTAGGTTATTTAAGGCGCAGTTACGGCACCAAATGATGTCCATGTTAACAGTTCAGACACTGCATACAGTCATCACGATAAGTAGTTGCAACCATTGGAAAATTCCCAACCCCAACTAACCCCCCACCCTTCTTCCCGCACCACCCTACCAGGCGTGTCACTTAAGAGCAGGCTACAAGAGGCCAGTAAAACTGGTATCTCAGTGGGGCTGCTTATTTGAATAGGAGGCTGCTGCAGCTGAGTGTTATCTGGCTTGCTTGCCAAGCACCGCTACCAAATGTGAGGCTACAGTTCAAGGTGGTCTTAGAGCTGCTTGTGCGTTAGACCATAGCTGCCACAGGGTCACCTACAGATGCATCATCACCATCTGCTTCAGGAGATTTGAGTGCCACAACGAGCGCTTCCCAAGCTCTCGCCCGCTCCAGGGCCTTTTCACTCTCAGTTCGCTGCGCTATTTGTAACCTAATCACTCCCTCACATTCAGCCCACTTTAGGAATTCCGCTTTCCACTTTGCTATGCTAGGGCCCTGTTTCACCTTCCACAGGGTGGTGATGTTCCTTTTGGCCAGGAGCAGACCCAGATCTATAAATTTGCTAGTGATTTTGTTCTTTGACGTGTGGGGGAACCAGTGACAAATACAGTGAGCGATGGTTGGGTCCAACTCTCTATCAGTGAGGTCTGCCAATATTGTCGTTACCTCCTCCCAATAACTGTCTAGGAACGGGCAAGCCCAGAACATGTGTTTAAAATCTGCACTTTCTGCGTTACATCTCGGGCAGGCCACTGACTGGGCCGGGAAATATGCGTGTAGTTTTGCTGGGGTAAGGTATGCTCTATGTAGAATATGGAAGTGCACTAGCTGAAACCTTGCATTCCTCGTGCTCTTCCAGGCTCTCTCCACTAGCTCTTCCCACGCCTTGTCTGGGATGTCCCCCCCTATATCACCTTCCCATTTGAGCTTTAGGTCAGACAGGGGGAGTAAGGATTCCAGCGTCATTCGTCTATAGAGGCACATCACCGCTTTAAAAGTGCCTGCTGCCAACACTACGTACTGGCAGCCCATGGAAGTGGGGGGTTCTGTAAGTCCCCTACCCCAGTGCTTCCTGATAGCCGCAGTGAGGGCCGTGTACTGTAGGAAATCACCCCCAGGCAAGTCAAAGCGAGTTTGTAGATCATTAAACAGGATCATGGCTCCCTCCTCATATAGGTCCCCTATGGTAGTCAGTCCCTGTTCCACCCAAGTCCCCAATCTCTGCCAATTGCCACCATGTGGCAGGGCCCTGCACATTATCAATGGTATTTCCGGCGCGTATGGGCATTTAATAGAGGCTATTCGCAAATATCTATTCCAGCATTTTCTTGCCGTGGCAAATTCCAGGGTGAGGGACGCGGTGTTGACCGGGAGCCACAGAATAATGTGGGACAGCAACAACAGGGGTCCCAAGTCCTCTCTGTGCTCGCCCTCTCCCCTAGTGGCCCTCGCCACCCACTGCGTGAGCCATTGAAATTGTGCTGCCAAGTAATAGGTCTCAAAGTCTGGGACCGTCAGGCCACCCTCTGCTCTTGGTCGCATGAGTGTACTGAGCGCCACCCTACGTCTGCCCTTGCCCCAAAGGAAGGCTGTGACTATTGAACAAAGCTGCTTGAAGTACGTTGCCGGGATCCAGATCGGTAAGGTCCCAAAGTAATATAAGAGCCTCGGGAGGGTTATCATTTTGAGTAGGGCCACACGGCCCGCTACGGACAGCAGCAAAGAACCCCAGAATTCGAAGTTGGCTTTTGTCCCTCTGATGGCCTTCCCAAGATTACCCTCCAGAATGTCCTCTTGTTTGTGGTAAATATGTGTGCCCAGGTAGGGCAGACATCTGTCTTCCCAGTTCACACCCTCTGTGCGTTACGAACCTACCCTATCCCCACGCGCCGGAAACACGCAAGATTTCGACCAGTTCACCTTCAATCCCGCTACTCTGCTGAGAGCGTGGAGTAGGTTTTTCGCCCCCAAGAGTTCCGTTCCCGAGTCAGCGAGGAAAAGCAAAAGGTCATCAGCATATAATGCAATATGATGAACCTGCCCATTTACGTCGAGCCCTCGATATGCCCGCCCCAACTTGGCATGTGCTGCCAGGGGCTCCATCACCAGAGCAAATAACAGCGGGGAGAGGGGACAACCCTGTCGTGTGTCCCGCCCCATCCTGCAAGCATCCGAGATTAGCCCCCCAGTTTTAATTCTGGCGGTGGAATCAGTGTATAAAAGAGCCGTCCAACTCACGAAGCCAGGCCCAAGCCCCATTTTCCGCATCACATGGAACAGGAAAGCCCACTCCAGACTGTCGAAGGTTTTTTCTATGTCCACTGCAAATATCGTTGCAGCATCCACGTGGTAAGTATCCACTTCCAGGACGCGCATGAGCCTTCTGATATTGAGCGCTGTGTTTCTAGTAGGGATGAACCCGGACTGGTCATTATGAATAAGGGTGGTCATGTGAGGGAGCAAACGGGAGGCTAAAATTTTAATTAGTATTTTATAATAGACATTGAGCATGGATAAGGGGCGGTACGCAGTTTTATCCCAGCCCTGCTTGCCCGGCTTTAGCAAAGGAATGATGATCGCTTCTCTAGTGGAGACAGGTAGTTTGCCAAGTCTCTTGGCGTCATTGTATAATTGCACAAGTTTGGGAGCTAAGAGGTCAATGTATGTGAGGTAAAATTCTATCGGGAGACCATCAGTGCCTGGGGTTTTATTGCGGGCCATACTCTTGATTGCTCCACGCACCTCCCTTACTTCGATCTCTCTTCCGAGCGAGATTGCTGTGTCCTCATCCAGTGCAGGATGGTTTACACTATAGTAATTCTTATTAGGCTCTATTAGTAGGGATTTTATATTGTTTTGACAACTGCATTGTTACATATTTGTAATTTAATAATTATATATTTGATGGTTGTCTTTTGGGAATGCTTATGAGCAACACAGTAGGTCTGAGCTGGTTATGGTGACAAGCCAATTATAAAGGTTATAGGCCTGATTGTTTATAATGAAATGTTACCCTGAAGCCAGTAGGTCTGACATATTAATTGTGAAAAGCATATGTTAAAGTAAATAGCCATTTGATGGATACATTGTTATTGCTCTGTATGAAGCCTCACAGATAACTGTAGCAGTCAAGGGTTTTGGTGTTGGTTACCCCCTCTTACAAACAGTGGGCATAGAAGATTTCACTGTAAGAATCCTTGTTCGGCCCTCTTCAGAGAGATGGTATTTTGTTTTACTAACTGTAATTTTGCCCTCTCTGTAATTTTATGACTGTATGCCTAATGGTTGCCTTGTCGGAAATCTTAAGCTCAGTAGAGCAGGCCTCATTTGGTTATGGTGACAAGTCAATGACAGCAGCTGCAAGCCAGATTGATTTACTAGGAAAGATCGTTTCTGATGCCATAAGTCTGATCGGTTTATTATGTAAAGTTATGATAAACGCAGTAGGGCTGACATATTGATTTGGAAAAGTGCATGTTAAAGTCAATATGCATTTAAGGGTGTATTGCTATTTCACTTGTGTGTTTTATTGCAGTTTTATCAGAGGGTGAATGCAAGAATGAGTCAGTGAATCTACGCTTGAGTGCAAATATGAGGGACAGTGTGCATGTATGATTGGTTAGTTAGTGCCTAAACCCATCAATGACACAAAAGGCACTATTATTCATAAGATAAGTCAGACCTGTTGGCATTGCTGATGCTTATTTCTGAAGTGAACAGTTGACCAGTGGTCCTAGATCTGCTGGGGGCCTCTGCTGTAGTGAGTCCTGGCTCCTAAGTGCTGTTCAGAAGGACCTGGGAGCTTTAAAAGAGGCCAAAAGGAACTGCTCCAGATAGTCTGAAAAGTTGGAACTATCAAGACCTCCAGGGCTTCAGCGGGACCTCATGGCAAATGTGTCTGACTTCGGGAGGGCTTCATCAGATACAACTTCCAAGCTTCCAAGCTTAACCTGCTAGAGGATTTTGAGATCCAAACAAAAAGACAAAGCCTGAAGGTAGAAATCTTGATTGTGTGAAGGTGCAAAAAGTATCAGACTGATGAGATATCTTCAGCAGGTGTGACATTTTTATGTTCCCACTCTGAGCATTTCCCGCCAAAACCAATGACTTCAGTGGGACCTCGTCCAACGGCTACCTGACATCAAGAGGACTTTGCCAGATACAGCCTACAACCTTGTCCCTCTGGAGTAATTTCACTTACATTTCATTGACTAAGTCAGAAGGTAAAATCTTCTGGGATGATCTGCTTGAGGTATCTGACCTCTAACCCATTGCGGTTTGCCTGATATTGCACTTAGGTCCTGGTGAACCGCAAACAGTGACTTATAATTGGCACTTTACTTTTTATTTGTGCTTTTTGCCCTAAAACTTTAAAAAATCATATCTGTTTTTTCTCGTTATTTAGAAACTTGTTGTAGGGTATTTCTTGTGTAGTTTTGATTTTTTTTAACTGTTTGGTACTGCTTACACTTTTTTCAGTCATTTAAGCCTATCTGCTTTGTGCCACGGCTACCAGGGTTAAGCCCAGGTTTATTCATTGAGTGTAGGACCTAACACATTTTTGGACTTATTACCTGGGAAGGACTCACCTACTCCCCAACTAATAACACATTTTATTAAGGCACATTAGTGACAAGCTCTGTGGTGCCAGAGGTAATTTAACCAGTTCTCCTGTTCTGCATCTGGCCGGGTTATCAAAGAAGTTGTACCGGAAATTTGGACTTGGTCTCTATGGAAATTACGAGGACGGTTTTATCTTGATCACGCATTAGCATTTTGCCTGTCAGTTCCATGACTGGATACCTCGAGCCAAGTAGACCACTCTTTTGAAAAGTAATTACATTGATGTAGTGTTGTAAGTTTAATCAAAGGAGATTCCCAACCTAGTTTGATGTTCTTCTCATGACTCACTTATCAACATATGGGGGTTCAAAATATGAAGTCCTATTATATCTATAGAATTTCATCATGTCTATTTTCTTCTCTATCTTTGCTGTTGATCCCTACTGAACTTGAGCCATTCTCCTAAACAGTAATCATTCTCGAATACAGAGAATAATTAGCTCCTTATATTTGGTACTACAAAAAGAGGAGTCCCTTGTTGAATGTTCCTTCATCGCCCGCCTATGCTCCATACTGAAGCACTCAATATTTCCTGAAGATTTTCAACATAAGTGGACAATGGGGCAGCGAGTTGGTCTCAATAGGCTGGTAGTCACCAAAACAGCAGGTAAAAGTGGGTTAACCATTGTAATATGTGAAAAAGCAATCTCAGTTTAATTGAGCACCTTTGAAGATAAAATGAAACATAAGAAATATCTGTAAGTATGAAATGTAAACATCATGTAGGATTAACAGGATTGCTTTGAATGAAGTTTAGAGTTCTATGACTTCTCTTCTCTGCACGTGATCAAGGCCAAGAGATTTCATCTTATTGTGTTGTTTGTACAACAATGATTCTGTAGGTTTATTGGCATTCTCTTGCACTGTGTCAATGTCGGGTAATAGCCGTGAGGCATCACCAGAATTAGGCGGCATAATAGAGTTTAGTGGCAGATAGCAATCTCTGATGAATCTTCAAGGAAATTCTTGGGCTGGCCTTCCTCAAGGAGCAGGCCCAGGATGTTTTGCTTCTTTATTCCAGAAAGTTAACAAGGGAGGGCTTCAATATACCCCAGAGTGTGATACCAGTCAGTACATGTAATTGGTTAGCAGGATCCCAGGTCGAGTATGCTTTATAACCTAAATCAAATATTAAAGCTTATATAAAATCTACCTAAACACTTAGGTGTACTAACGTCACATTAAATAGCGTTTATCATTAGTACTCAGATAATTAAAAGTGAGTGTGATGGGCTGGCCCGGCCCAGCATCCTTTAGGCTCTAATGGGCACAGGAGATCACACCCTAGTCTGGGCTTCTAAGGCACAGTTAAGCACCATGCTGCCTGTGGCTAAAGTGAGTGTTATATTCCAAGCCTCAAACAGACCTCGAATTAGAGCAGGAAACCTGTATACACTGTGGCTCAACAACTAAGGGTTGACCATGAGTGTCCTGCCAGGTGGTGACAAAGGGGCTAGATTTCCTCCAGCACGGCAGGTGGGGTAGTGCAGGAGCCCTCCAATAGCCCCACAAGAGTCCAAGGTTCTTGTACTAAGCTCTGCCCACGATCTCAAACATTTTTTACAATCTAAAGGCTGCCCAAGCATGTGCTTCAGCATAAAGATAGCGTCCACCATGGGATGGCGAAAGTTTTTAACAGCCACAGGCTGTAGGAACCCTTCAAGAGCCGCAGGACTGTTCTAAGTTCAGGTATTCTGTCTGGTCTTGGTAAGCTTTCGTACACTGAGTCCTGCCTAAAGCTGGAATCAAGGCAGACTTGTTTCCTGTCATATTCCTTGACTTCTCTGCCTTGGGTAAAAATACAGAAGTGTTGAATGTGTCAGATCCCTATTTGTGTGATTTCTAATACAATTGGTTTCATTTTTGCTAATTGATTGCATAATAATTGAATATTGTGACACAGGTGCAATAAAGACTTCAGTCATTAGCAATAATCTTGAAGTAGAATGTCATGATTGCTCCATATTTATGAAAAGCCTAAAATAGTGTATCCGTGCGTTTTCAAATTAGAGATTCTTGTTTCTTTGAGCTATGGGATTTTATAATATTTCTTTCTTAAATTAAAGTCGATTCTGTGTTGTCATATCTGCTTGAAAAAATTAAAAACTAGTACTTGAGGAGAAACGTTTTAAGGTGCATTTTCCTGTAGTATTTCGGCATCTCTGTGGCACACTTCTGATTTTGGTGGGTTAAACATCCTTGTGCTAAAGTTAATTCTCTGATATTTCTGTTATTCAATGGTACAATATTTCATTAACTAAAACCTGAGGGATTACCTAGCAAACAAATGTATACAAATAATTCATTTTGATATTTCAAACTATCAAGTAGCGATTTTTAGAGTGCATCGAGTCAATTCACCACCCCAAATAAAACCTCCACAATAAACTAATTTCCATTTTAAATGATCAATATGTGAAATTATAGATGGGTAACTGTGAATAATGAGGGATTTTTTTGCCCAGAGGTTTTGAGTGATATACCCAACAAAGACAAATTGTACCAGTTCCCAGTGCTGACCAACTCGGGAGGGAGCCGAGATCGAAACCATGTCAACCCATTGCAATGCAACATATGAGTTGCACACACCAGGCGAGAAGCATCACTCGTATCTCTGCACCATACACCGCAAAGTGCTACTTTGGAATATAATTTCCTGAGTAAGGAGGACACAGAAGAGGCCTACAAAAGAGGAGGGTAATTCAACAATATAAAAACGCTCAAGGTAGACAGGGGTGTTCTAGACCATAGTCCATTTCGAAAACCACAGATAAACCGCAAAGAATAAACCACCAATTAAGAAGAACAGAATTACATGTACTTTGCTTCACTACAGCAACAAGAAAAGAGAACCTGCTGGGCGCGTTGGCTGTTTCTAAACTGTGGTAGTGCACCTCATTGGTGGACTACAGAGTCAGTTTCAGTGGTTACAATTCACGTTTCGTGGAACTTTCAGTTTTTCTTGCTGCTGTTGAGTAAATGAAAGACAGTGTTAGTATGGTATAACTTTCTCTTCTTGCCATAAAACATTATCAATGAGCCACCTATAAATATAGGTTTGTGTATGTTGTTAAGGTAACACAGTGAGGGTACTGAACGTCCTACAGGGCAATGTGTGTGTGTGTGTGTATCCTAAATGTCGCAGGCTTAAAATCCAAAGCCATTGTGTTTAGTAATTGTAGCTCCCTCAATACTAATTGTAGCACACTCATAAGAGGTGTTGAGTGGAGACAAAAGATGGCAGCAGGCAGTGTCGAGCTTCTGTGGCTGCTCTTGACACTACATCTAGTGAACCAAGTGTCTGGCAGCTTTGCAGTTTGTGCGTTGATTTTAAACCGTACCAGGCAATGCAATGGCCAAGGGATACGGCCAAGGGGGCTCTGATTTTTATTGAAAGTGCACAATGTCTTTTGTTCTTCCTTGTTCTTTGCATACCTTTATTTGCTGCTCTACAGAGCTGACAGAGGCTCTGAAAGCCTGTGTTCGTGAAGAAGCGGTTCAGTGACCAGTGTGTTTCAGCCATGCACCTAATCAAGGTCTGGCAAGACTCGCCCGTGGCTGGAAGCCAACTTACAGATTCGTTGAAAATGACTGCTCCCTGTTGGATTTTGGTTTCTGTCTGAAACAATGGCCCATTATATGCTATGATGGCAGAATTCTATTGGTGACAGAGGTTACAGGGTAAAGGTGACGTCTCTGACTTCGCAAACCTCTTACAAAGACATGTGCTGAGCTCCGACTCCCCATTGCTGTGGTTGTTTCACACCTGACTGGTACAACACAGAAGAGGTAGGGAATTGTTCAAGTCAAGCAATTCTCTCTTTGTTGTAGGCACTTGCAGAGATCTTACAAGGGGGAATCAAAGTAAACCTCTCGAAAGACAAGGGCTGAAGCACCCATCAGGGTACCTGACAGTTCTCTCAGGGAGATTCAGAGTTAGTAAATGTGATCCTTTTCCATGCTTTTGTTACTTCGTCTGCAGTGCCCAAAGTCGATGAAACGTCTACATCCATTGACTCCTATCTTTTAATTTAACTAGGAGGCCCCAGTTTTGTGACTGATGATTGTATTTGTACGGTGTCTACACAACAGTGTTCTGCTAGCACGTTAAGGCTCAGTAAACCTAAGACTCATGCTGCTCTTATTCAAAGTATATGAATATAGTATTGCGTGGATATGTGGCACCAAGCGTGACGTTGGGAGACTATTTTTCCCCCTATTGTTACCAGTCCTTCTCACAAATTTGTTTATGCTCATGATTTCTTAACGTCCATGATATTGATGGAGTGAGGTTTGTAAAATACATCCTCATGAAATTAAGTAACCCCATAATAATGTATTGACTACATGAACTAATCAACTCTGAATGCACAACATTTACACGAGGGGCAAACGCATTTTACATAATATACTAAACCATGTTGGCATGAGTACGTATTAACTGTTTGCGCTTTGAAAAACCGTACTAATGCATGTTTATGCTATGTTGTACATTGCACATTTTGCATGTTGTGCACAAATAACAAAAAGGTTGCTTTAAATTAATAGCTTTTTCTAGGATTTAATTAACACAGGGCATTAGTATGGTGGGAGGTAATCATAATGGGTTTTATTTCATGAATTAATATTCTTTTGTGTTTGTTTAATTTAGTACGGGATTGGGCCTGCATGAAAATGGCCTCTCGTTTAAACCAACATGTGGTTGGCTTGGTCGGTAGGAAGTGCGCATGCACCAGGATGGGTTGCCTGCTTGCAGACTGAAGAATGTACCAGCTGATGTAATCCGTGTGAAGGCCATGTTGACCTGTGTCCTATTGTTTATGTGCCAAGACGCGACAGCGACTGTGGGAACAGCCATCACTACATGCAATTCGAATGTGAAGCGGATATCATAATGTACAATGTGGCAAAATGTATAATTATGAATGCTAGTGGTATACGAATGTATTGGTCTTAAATCCTTCCTTTGTTAGAACTGGTATAGGATGGATTTGTGAGGAGAAGTGGATGAGGCGACCCTAGTATGATTTATGACAACCAATCACAGACCGAGTTTCTACTGATACTGCAACATTGTAAGATAGTGAGTTAAACAGTAGGGTATAATTGATATCCCAATTAGGGGTGTGTCAGACGAGACAGATCGGAAGACAGAGAGAGAAGGGTCGGAGAGAGATCAGACGAACCTGAGGCAGTGCGGTCCGGTATAGCAGTGCACTCCGGGGTGGCAGATCAGAGAGAAGAGACGATCAGAACGCACAGAAAAGCGCACCAAGAAAGAGAGAGCAGACCAGCACAAAGCCAGAGAACGCTTTAGGTACGAGAACGTTGCGGGAGTGCTTGGGAGGAGACTGTGTCCGAGGAGAATTAGATCAAGGTAGATTGATTGGGAGATTAATTTTAGTTATTAGTTTATGGCAAACTTAGCTGCATCTGTCCTGTTAACTTTGTCCTCTGAGCCTATCTCTGGGGACCTCTTTCCACAACCTCGGACAAGGAAGTGGTTTTCCTGATTCTTTGGTGGGTATCACCCTCCTTGATTGCTTTAATTTTGCAAATATATTTCTGCAAGTATTATTGCTGTACCTTCTCTTCCCCATTCCTATGCACGCTTTGATATCGATGCAAATGATTCATTTTGATTACATTGCTTGATAATTTGTTCTCTTATATGTAATCTTGTGTATGCACTAACAATCTAAATTAAGAGCATTTAATAAGATAAAATCATTAACTGAAAAAGTGACTCTGTGGTTATTTAGTTAAACATTAAAATGTTTAGTTAATCATAGTCACCATCAACTCTTCAACTAATGGTCCATCGACCAAAGGAAGAAGACAGTTGAGATTACGAATAGTTAGAATTATATACAAATGTTATAAATGTGAAGCATAGTACTTACTAAAACTGACAAATTAAACCCCCCAAATCCAGCGCCTGTCTTCAGGGATCATTTATGGGTAATGTGTGATGGGTCCCGTTGTTTGGTAAAGCAATTTATGTGTGTTGAGATTTTCCCTGATCCCTGGTTCATGAATTAGGGGTTGCGCTGGATCAGTTTTTCTGGTAGCAGAATGATGGTTATTATTGATTAGTTTGTTGATTTATTGATTATTGATTAAATGTTTAACATTCTGTGTAAAGTGAGTTAGTATCGTGTTTTTATGTAGTCTTTGGAACACAGGTACAGAAGGGTATCTGGGAAGCCGGCAAAGTAAAAGTTAGCCTGAAATAAGGCAGAAGAAAAGTGTGAGAAGTGAAATCACACAGGAATAGGTGCATTGTCTGTTTAAATTAGTGATAACACTTATGTGTTCTTTTAGGGACTATTTAGTGTGTATGTAAGAGAAGAGTGAGATAGCGAAGGGTCCATCTGTGAAACTTTGGCCTTATCCCCGGAAGAGTAGCGAGACCTCCTTTCTCATAAAGGGTCCTCTTGTGAAATTTTGGCCTTATCCCTAAAGAAGTAACAGGTCCTCTCCTAGCTTGGGTAAAGGGAAGAATAGCGGAATTGTTATACTTGCCTGTATTGGAAGGAATTTTCTTGAGAGTGAAAAACTATCTCTTTATTTAGTAAACAGACAGTGTGGTATTGTTTTATGTTGTGATTAATAAGTTATTGTAAAGAAAAAGGACTTAGAATCAATCAATCAATCACGGAATTTGTAGAGCGCACTACTTACCCGCGAGGGTCTCAAGGCGCTGGGGAAGAAAAAAAGGGAAGAAAAAGGGGGGGGTGCCGCTACTGGTCGAGCAGCCAGGTCTTGAGTAGCCTCCTGAAGGTCAGCAGGTCTTGGGTCTGTCGTAGGCTGAGTGGAAGGGTGGTCCAGGTCTTGGCGGCGAGGTGGGAGAAGGATCTGCCACCGGTGGTGGTTCTTCGGATGCGGGGGACGGTGGCGAGGGAGAGGTCGGCGGAGCGGAGCTGGCAGTTGGGGGCGTAGAAGAAGAGCCGTCTGTTGAGGTAGGCTGTGCCGGTCTTGTGGAGTGCCTTGTGTGCGTGGATGAGGAGTTTAAAGGAGATTCTCCTGTCGACGGGGAGCCAGTGCAGGTTTCTCAGGTGGGGGTGATGTGGCTGTGGCGTGGTACGTCGAGGATCAGGCATGCCGAGGCGTTTTGAATGCGTTCCAGTCGTTTGATGAGCTTGGCTGGGGCTCTCGCGTAGAGGGCGTTTCCATAGTCGAGTCTGCTACTGATGAGGGCCTGGGTGACTGTTCTTCTTGTATCTGTCGGGATCCACCTGTAGATCTTGCGGAGCATGTGGAGGGTGTTGAAGCAGGAGGAGAGACTGCGTTGACTTGCTTGGCCATGGAGAGCGTTGAGTCGAGGATGACTCCCAGGTTGCGTGCGTGGTCGGTGGGTGTCGGGGCTGCCCCCAGTGTCGTAGGCCACCAGGAGTCGTCCCAGGCTGAAGGGTTGGAGCCGAGGATGAGGACCTCCATCTTGTCCGTGTTCAGCTTTAGTCGGCTGCTCTTCATACAATCGGCGACGGACTTCATTCCTTCGTGGAGGTTGGATTTGGCAGTGAGGGGGTCCTTGGTGAGGGAGAGGATCAGTTGAGTGTCGTCGGCGTAGGAGATTATGTTGAGGTCGTGCTGTCGGGCGATGCGTGCGAGCGGGGCCATGTTGAACAGTGTCGGGCTGAGGGATGATCCCTGGGGTACGCCGCAGATGATCTCGGAGGCTTCGGATTGGAACGGGGGGATGTGGACGCTCTGGGTTCTGCCGGAGAGGAAGGAGGTGGTCCATTCCAGGGCCTTGTCTCAGATCCCTGCATCGTGGAGGCGTGCGCGTAGAGTGCGGTGGCAGACAGTGTCGAAGGCGGCGGAGAGGTCCAGCAGGATGAGGGCTGCGGTCTCACCGTTGTCAAGCAGGGTCCTGATGTCGTCGGTGGCGGCGATGAGGGCAGTCTCAGTGCTGTGCTTGCTGCGGAACCCTGACTGGGATGGGTCCAGGATGCTGTTTTCTTCGAGGTATCGGGTTAGCTGTCTGTTGACGATCTTCTCGATGACCTTGGCTGGGAAGGGAAGCAGGGAGATGGGCCGGAAGTTCTTGAGGTCTCTCGGGTCCGCCTTGGGTTTTTTGAGCAGCGCGTTGATCTCGGCGTGTTTCCAGCTCTCTGGGAAGGTCGCGGTCTCGAAGGAGAGGTTGATGACGTTGCGCAGGTGGGGTGCGATGGAACTGCTGGCTTTGTTGAAGATGTGGTACGGAAAAGGGTCTGACAGGGAGCCGGAGTGGATTGTGCTCATGGTCTTGATGGTGTCATCGATGTTCACGTTGGCCCAGGCTGGCAAGGGGTCGTGGTCGATGGTGTGCGGCGAGTCTGGTGTGTCGGTGTCTGTTGGGGCTGTCTGGGTGTTGAAGCTGTCGTGGATGTCGGTGATCTTGCAGTGGAAGAAGGTGGCGATAATTTTGTAAAGGGAGGTTCAGCAGCAGAAGGATAGGCTGATATCACAGAAAGTCGCTCTGGCATTGGTCAGACTGTAAAGACAGAGTGAGCTCAGATTGGCTGGTTGGTGTTGGCGGAGATGTAGAAAGCTCCAATTGGAAGAGTTAGAGTGTGTTGCGCTGACATTGGTCAGGTGTTTAGGGAAGCAAAGGAGTTCGATTGGTGAATTATAGTGGATTGTGTTGACAAAGATTTGCATCGAGTAAAGTTGTTGACTAGCAACAAAAATGTATTTTGAACAACCGAAACAGGAGAAATTGACTTTGTTTGGCAAAATTAAAAGATTCTTTAAAAAGGACAAACCAGTAATAACGAGAGAAGGAGAACCTATCCCTCCACGAAAGACACCAGCGTCTTATATGATGTTAAAATATGGTTATCACACATGTATTTGGATAGATAATTGGGTAGGATATACGAAGAATGATGGTATACTAGCTTTTCCAGAGCATGGTTCTTTTAATTTGGCAGTATTGCGTAATTTGAGAGAAAAGATGATGGCATTAGACCCCAGACCTAGACCTACACAGTTTGAAGCACTAGTAGAATGGGAAGATGCAATGTATGAAAGAGAATGACATAGAGGTGGTAGAGTTCATAGATTTATGTTTGGAAGATTTCATGATGAAAGACATGAAGACAGAATGAAGAGATGGAGAAATGGAGAGATAACTGAAGGATTGTATCCAGTTTTAATGGTAGGAGAGACTGCAGGAAACAAATGTAAGGAGAAAAAGAGACATTTAGAGCAATTTAGTTATGGATATAACCCGAATGAGTCTGATGATGAGCTGCTGGATGATATATTAGTTAAACGACCACCACCTTATCAGGAGAATTCAGCGATGGTGACACCAAATGCACCGTCAATGGAAACCCCAATGACACCTCAAATGACACCAGTTCCAACTGTAAGCGATGTAGAGCAGGAAGGAGAAGCAGAATTTGCCACACAAACCAAAGAATTAGTTGAAAAATTGAATCAGATGTATATGAAAATAGATGCCAGTAACTATAGGTCCAGCAATACCTGTATTAGAAAATAGACTTATCCTTGAACCTTCCTTGACTGTCCCATTAAATTCTGCTATAACATCAGCTAGTAGTAGAATTAACGCTGTAAGTGTCCAAAGTGAACAGCCCACTACAGTTACTAGGTCAACACCTCCGACTAATTTAACAATAATTGAAACACCTAGGGAAATAATGCAGCTGCAGCCCAAAAGAATAGAGTTGGATGAGATCCCCAGAAGTGAAGTTTCAATAGGTCCAACCACTGAAGAATTAGATGATTGGGTGAAAGGGTTACAAAGGCGAAAAACACAGCCACAGCCTATAGATGTATGTAAGTTGAGAGTAGATCTGGAAGAAATGATCATTGGGACCATAAGTCCAGACAGGCTAAAGACTTATCAAGATGATGAATTGATGTACCTGTGTAAGAGTATTACTTGGAAAGCGAAAAATCTACATGAAAGGTTAGTGGAAGCTGCAGAGGAGTTGGGAATGGACATAGGAAGATCAAAGGTGTTGCAGAACACATATAGAGTGGATTTTACTGAAAAGGATATAGAAAATATGAATACATCTGGTAGACGATTGCAGATACAAGAGTTAATGGTTGTTTTGAGAAAATGGGGATACGGGGAAAGATGGAAGGGTAGATGGATGAGGAAGAAAGAAGAATTGGCTGCTAAAGAACGACATTTGCGTCCAGTAAGAGAAGTAGAAAATGTAGCTTTGGAATGTCCCATGAGAGACGCTCCAGGAGGAGGTTATGTGCATGTTCCATGGTCTACACAGGATATATTGTCTTTCACCAATGAGTTTCGCAGGTTGAGAGAAAAGCCAGTGGAATGGTATAAACAAGTTGAGAGGTTCGTAAAAGTCTCAAAAGTATTGTTAAAGGATTTAGATGGATTATGTGAAATTGTTGTCCCTGCGGATTTATGGACTGAATGTAAGATTACAGTTGATTGGCCAAAAGATGAATATCCTAGGGATGCCAAAACAGGAGCACCTTGTGATGAGGTGATGAAAAAGTATCATCAAGTGATTACTTTCTTGAAAAGCAAAATTTCCCCTAAGGAAACTGATTGGGTAAAAATTGATAGAACAACCCAAGAGCCGAAAGAATCTGTGCATGCATATTATGAGAGGTTATTACAAGTTTTTAAGCAGTATAGCGGTTTTGAGAATATTGGAGACAAAGTTATGGGTCATTTTGTGTATAGGTTTGTGTATGGATTAAGACCTGAGATTAGTCAGATGATACAGCAGCATATGTTGTGTTGGCAGGCCAAAACGATCGATGAGATTTTGAGGTATGCGAAATATTGTAGTGATGACATTGAGTCCCGCCATCGCAAATTAAAAGAAAAGATTATGTGGGCACAAGTAAAGGTAGCAGAGCAGCAAGAAACTCAGTTGAATTCTCAGGCTATAAACCAAATGGGAGGAGTTAGTCAGAATGCTCAAAGACCCAGTGGAGGTAGGGGTAGAGGACAAATGAGCAGAGAAGAGGCGAAAAAGAAATTTCCTTGTCATGGGTGCGGAAAGTATGGACACTGGAAGAATGAGTGTAGATCAGTGCAGAGGACTAATCGAGGAAATCAAATTTTAACCCCACAGGTGCAGAGTGAGGTAGTTGTGCAACAGACACCGCAGCAGCAGGTAGTTACTACCCAATATCAGGACCCGCAACCACCGTTACCACATAATGTAAATGCTCAAAGATACAGTGCGGATACAGGGTTCCACGGAGGAGACCAGGTTGGTAAAAATACTAACACAAATGTGATTCCCCAATTTTGGATGCAATGTGATGGAAGTGATGTTGAGTCGAATCAATGATGGTGCCTGAGGGGGAGGAAGAGTGCGTGCTTGGCGCTACTCTAGAGGTAGATCAGTCAGGTACATTTGTTGATGGAAAAGTGGAAGGTAATGATATCACCTTTCTTGTGGACACTGGTGCTACCCGTTCTACTGTGAGAGCAGCAGAAATTCCAAACCTACCCCTCTCTGGAGAAACTATCCAGGTAGTAGGAGTCTCAAATAAAGATAAATACTCCAGTTACTAAACCAATTGAAGTACATATTGGCCCCTTTAAAGACATGCATCGGTTTGTAGTGTGTGACTCGAGTCCAGTGAATTTGTTAGGAAGAGATTTGCTGTGCAAGATGAATTGCACAATTTACTGCACACCGGATGGTATTGCATTTCAGACACCTGATGAGGATGTCGCGTTTAAATGGTGCTAGCAAAGCAAGGAACATAAGAGGAGGGTAATTCAACAATATAAAAACGCTCAAGGTAGACAGGGGTGTTCTAGACCATAGTCCATTTCGAAAACCACAGATAAACCGCAAAGAATAAACCACCAATTAAGAAGAACAGAATTACATGTACTTTGCTTCACTACAGCAACAAGAAAAGAGAACCTGCTGGGCGCGTTGGCTGTTTCTAAACTGTGGTAGTGCACCTCATTGGTGGACTACAGAGTCAGTTTCAGTGGTTACAATTCACGTTTCGTGGAACTTTCAGTTTTTCTTGCTGCTGTTGAGTAAATGAAAGACAGTGTTAGTATGGTATAACTTTCTCTTCTTGCCATAAAACATTATCAATGAGCCACCTATAAATATAGGTTTGTGTATGTTGTTAAGGTAACACAGTGAGGGTACTGAACGTCCTACAGGGCAATGTGTGTGTGTGTGTGTATCCTAAATGTCGCAGGCTTAAAATCCAAAGCCATTGTGTTTAGTAATTGTAGCTCCCTCAATACTAATTGTAGCACACTCATAAGAGGTGTTGAGTGGAGACAAAAGATGGCAGCAGGCAGTGTCGAGCTTCTGTGGCTGCTCTTGACACTACATCTAGTGAACCAAGTGTCTGGCAGCTTTGCAGTTTGTGCGTTGATTTTAAACCGTACCAGGCAATGCAATGGCCAAGGGATACGGCCAAGGGGGCTCTGATTTTTATTGAAAGTGCACAATGTCTTTTGTTCTTCCTTGTTCTTTGCATACCTTTATTTGCTGCTCTACAGAGCTGACAGAGGCTCTGGAAAGCCTGTGTTCGTGAAGAAGCGGTTCAGTGACCAGTGTGTTTCAGCCATGCACCTAATCAAGGTCTGGCAAGACTCGCCCGTGGCTGGAAGCCAACTTACAGATTCGTTGAAAATGACTGCTCCCTGTTGGATTTTGGTTTCTGTCTGAAACAATGGCCCATTATATGCTATGATGGCAGAATTCTATTGGTGACAGAGGTTACAGGGTAAAGGTGACGTCTCTGACTTCGCAAACCTCTTACAAAGACATGTGCTGAGCTCCGACTCCCCATTGCTGTGGTTGTTTCACACCTGACTGGTACAACACAGAAGAGGTAGGGAATTGTTCAAGTCAAGCAATTCTCTCTTTGTTGTAGGCACTTGCAGAGATCTTACAAGGGGGAATCAAAGTAAACCTCTCGAAAGACAAGGGCTGAAGCACCCATCAGGGTACCTGACAGTTCTCTCAGGGAGATTCAGAGTTAGTAAATGTGATCCTTTTCCATGCTTTTGTTACTTCGTCTGCAGTGCCCAAAGTCGATGAAACGTCTACATCCATTGACTCCTATCTTTTTAATTTAACTAGGAGGCCCCAGTTTTGTGACTGATGATTGTATTTGTACGGTGTCTACACAACAGTGTTCTGCTAGCACGTTAAGGCTCAGTAAACCTAAGACTCATGCTGCTCTTATTCAAAGTATATGAATATAGTATTGCGTGGATATGTGGCACCAAGCGTGACGTTGGGAGACTATTTTTCCCCCTATTGTTACCAGTCCTTCTCACAAATTTGTTTATGCTCATGATTTCTTAACGTCCATGATATTGATGGAGTGAGGTTTGTAAAATACATCCTCATGAAATTAAGTAACCCCATAATAATGTATTGACTACATGAACTAATCAACTCTGAATGCACAACATTTACACGAGGGGCAAACGCATTTTACATAATATACTAAACCATGTTGGCATGAGTACGTATTAACTGTTTGCGCTTTGAAAAACCGTACTAATGCATGTTTATGCTATGTTGTACATTGCACATTTTGCATGTTGTGCACAAATAACAAAAAGGTTGCTTTAAATTAATAGCTTTTTCTAGGATTTAATTAACACAGGGCATTAGTATGGTGGGAGGTAATCATAATGGGTTTTATTTCATGAATTAATATTCTTTTGTGTTTGTTTAATTTAGTACGGGATTGGGCCTGCATGAAAATGGCCTCTCGTTTAAACCAACATGTGGTTGGCTTGGTCGGTAGGAAGTGCGCATGCACCAGGATGGGTTGCCTGCTTGCAGACTGAAGAATGTACCAGCTGATGTAATCCGTGTGAAGGCCATGTTGACCTGTGTCCTATTGTTTATGTGCCAAGACGCGACAGCGACTGTGGGAACAGCCATCACTACATGCAATTCGAATGTAGCGGATATCATAATGTACAATGTGGCAAAATGTATAATTATGAATGCTAGTGGTATACGAATGTATTGGTCTTAAATCCTTCCTTTGTTAGAACTGGTATAGGATGGATTTGTGAGGAGAAGTGGATGAGGCGACCCTAGTATGATTTATGACAACCAATCACAGACCGAGTTTCTACTGATACTGCAACATTGTAAGATAGTGAGTTAAACAGTAGGGTATAATTGATATCCCAATTAGGGGTGTGTCAGACGAGACAGATCGGAAGACAGAGAGAGAAGGGTCGGAGAGAGATCAGACGAACCTGAGGCAGTGCGGTCCGGTATAGCAGTGCACTCCGGGGTGGCAGATCAGAGAGAAGAGACGATCAGAACGCACAGAAAAGCGCACCAAGAAAGAGAGAGCAGACCAGCACAAAGCCAGAGAACGCTTTAGAGTACGAGAACGTTGCGGGAGTGCTTGGGAGGAGACTGTGTCCGAGGAGAATTAGATCAAGGTAGATTGATTGGGAGATTAATTTTAGTTATTAGTTTATGGCAAACTTAGCTGCATCTGTCCTGTTAACTTTGTCCTCTGAGCCTATCTCTGGGGACCTCTTTCCACAACCTCGGACAAGGAAGTGGTTTTCCTGATTCTTTGGTGGGTATCACCCTCCTTGATTGCTTTAATTTTGCAAATATATTTCTGCAAGTATTATTGCTGTACCTTCTCTTCCCCATTCCTATGCACGCTTTGATATCGATGCAAATGATTCATTTTGATTACATTGCTTGATAATTTGTTCTCTTATATGTAATCTTGTGTATGCACTAACAATCTAAATTAAGAGCATTTAATAAGATAAAATCATTAACTGAAAAAGTGACTCTGTGGTTATTTAGTTAAACATTAAAATGTTTAGTTAATCATAGTCACCATCAACTCTTCAACTAATGGTCCATCGACCAAAGGAAGAAGACAGTTGAGATTACGAATAGTTAGAATTATATACAAATGTTATAAATGTGAAGCATAGTACTTACTAAAACTGACAAATTAAACCCCCCAAATCCAGCGCCTGTCTTCAGGGATCATTTATGGGTAATGTGTGATGGGTCCCGTTGTTTGGCAAAGCAATTTATGTGTGTTGAGATTTTCCCTGATCCCTGGTTCATGAATTAGGGTTGCGCTGGATCAGTTTTTCTGGTAGCAGAATGATGGTTATTATTGATTAGTTTGTTGATTTATTGATTATTGATTAAATGTTTAACATTCTGTGTAAAGTGAGTTAGTATCGTGTTTTTATGTAGTCTTTGGAACACAGGTACAGAAGGGTATCTGGGAAGCCGGCAAAGTAAAAGTTAGCCTGAAATAAGGCAGAAGAAAAGTGTGAGAAGTGAAATCACACAGGAATAGGTGCATTGTCTGTTTAAATTAGTGATAACACTTATGTGTTCTTTTAGGGACTATTTAGTGTGTATGTAAGAGAAGAGTGAGATAGCGAAGGGTCCATCTGTGAAACTTTGGCCTTATCCCCGGAAGAGTAGCGAGACCTCCTTTCTCATAAAGGGTCCTCTTGTGAAATTTTGGCCTTATCCCTAAAGAAGTAACAGGTCCTCTCCTAGCTTGGGTAAAGGGAAGAATAGCGGAATTGTTATACTTGCCTGTATTGGAAGGAATTTTCTTGAGAGTGAAAAACTATCTCTTTATTTAGTAAACAGACAGTGTGGTATTGTTTTATGTTGTGATTAATAAGTTATTGTAAAGAAAAAGGACTTAGAATCAATCAATCAATCACGGAATTTGTAGAGCGCACTACTTACCCGCGAGGGTCTCAAGGCGCTGGGGAAGAAAAAAGGGAAGAAAAAGGGGGGGGGGTGCCGCTACTGGTCGAGCAGCCAGGTCTTGAGTAGCCTCCTGAAGGTCAGCAGGTCTTGGGTCTGTCGTAGGCTGAGTGGAAGGGTGTTCCAGGTCTTGGCGGCGAGGTGGGAGAAGGATCTGCCACCGGTGGTGGTTCTTCGGATGCGGGGGACGGTGGCGAGGGAGAGGTCGGCGGAGCGGAGCTGGCAGTTGGGGGCGTAGAAGAAGAGCCGTCTGTTGAGGTAGGCTGTGCCGGTCTTGTGGAGTGCCTTGTGTGCGTGGATGAGGAGTTTAAAGGAGATTCTCCTGTCGACGGGGAGCCAGTGCAGGTTTCTCAGGTGGGGGTGATGTGGCTGTGGCGTGGTACGTCGAGGATCAGGCATGCCGAGGCGTTTTGAATGCGTTCCAGTCGTTTGATGAGCTTGGCTGGGGCTCTCGCGTAGAGGGCGTTTCCATAGTCGAGTCTGCTACTGATGAGGGCCTGGGTGACTGTTCTTCTTGTATCTGTCGGGATCCACCTGTAGATCTTGCGGAGCATGTGGAGGGTGTTGAAGCAGGAGGAGAGACTGCGTTGACTTGCTTGGCCATGGAGAGCGTTGAGTCGAGGATGACTCCCAGGTTGCGTGCGTGGTCGGTGGGTGTCGGGGCTGCCCCCAGTGTCGTAGGCCACCAGGAGTCGTCCCAGGCTGAAGGGTTGGAGCCGAGGATGAGGACCTCCATCTTGTCCGTGTTCAGCTTTAGTCGGCTGCTCTTCATACAATCGGCGACGGACTTCATTCCTTCGTGGAGGTTGGATTTGGCAGTGAGGGGGTCCTTGGTGAGGGAGAGGATCAGTTGAGTGTCGTCGGCGTAGGAGATTATGTTGAGGTCGTGCTGTCGGGCGATGCGTGCGAGCGGGGCCATGTTGAACAGTGTCGGGCTGAGGGATGATCCCTGGGGTACGCCGCAGATGATCTCGGAGGCTTCGGATTGGAACGGGGGGATGTGGACGCTCTGGGTTCTGCCGGAGAGGAAGGAGGTGGTCCATTCCAGGGCCTTGTCTCAGATCCCTGCATCGTGGAGGCGTGCGCGTAGAGTGCGGTGGCAGACAGTGTCGAAGGCGGCGGAGAGGTCCAGCAGGATGAGGGCTGCGGTCTCACCGTTGTCAAGCAGGGTCCTGATGTCGTCGGTGGCGGCGATGAGGGCAGTCTCAGTGCTGTGCTTGCTGCGGAACCCTGACTGGGATGGGTCCAGGATGCTGTTTTCTTCGAGGTATCGGGTTAGCTGTCTGTTGACGATCTTCTCGATGACCTTGGCTGGGAAGGGAAGCAGGGAGATGGGCCGGAAGTTCTTGAGGTCTCTCGGGTCCGCCTTGGGTTTTTTGAGCAGCGCGTTGATCTCGGCGTGTTTCCAGCTCTCTGGGAAGGTCGCGGTCTCGAAGGAGAGGTTGATGACGTTGCGCAGGTGGGGTGCGATGGAACTGCTGGCTTTGTTGAAGATGTGGTACGGAAAAGGGTCTGACAGGGAGCCGGAGTGGATTGTGCTCATGGTCTTGATGGTGTCATCGATGTTCACGTTGGCCCAGGCTGGCAAGGGGTCGTGGTCGATGGTGTGCGGCGAGTCTGGTGTGTCGGTGTCTGTTGGGGCTGTCTGGGTGTTGAAGCTGTCGTGGATGTCGGTGATCTTGCAGTGGAAGAAGGTGGCGATAATTTTTGTAAAGGGAGGTTCAGCAGCAGAAGGATAGGCTGATATCACAGAAAGTCGCTCTGGCATTGGTCAGACTGTAAAGACAGAGTGAGCTCAGATTGGCTGGTTGGTGTTGGCGGAGATGTAGAAAGCTCCAATTGGAAGAGTTAGAGTGTGTTGCGCTGACATTGGTCAGGTGTTTAGGGAAGCAAAGGAGTTCGATTGGTGAATTATAGTGGATTGTGTTGACAAAGATTTGCATCGAGTAAAGTTGTTGACTAGCAACAAAAATGTATTTTGAACAACCGAAACAGGAGAAATTGACTTTGTTTGGCAAAATTAAAAGATTCTTTAAAAAGGACAAACCAGTAATAACGAGAGAAGGAGAACCTATCCCTCCACGAAAGACACCAGCGTCTTATATGATGTTAAAATATGGTTATCACACATGTATTTGGATAGATAATTGGGTAGGATATACGAAGAATGATGGTATACTAGCTTTTCCAGAGCATGGTTCTTTTAATTTGGCAGTATTGCGTAATTTGAGAGAAAAGATGATGGCATTAGACCCCAGACCTAGACCTACACAGTTTGAAGCACTAGTAGAATGGGAAGATGCAATGTATGAAAGAGAATGACATAGAGGTGGTAGAGTTCATAGATTTATGTTTGGAAGATTTCATGATGAAAGACATGAAGACAGAATGAAGAGATGGAGAAATGGAGAGATAACTGAAGGATTGTATCCAGTTTTAATGGTAGGAGAGACTGCAGGAAACAAATGTAAGGAGAAAAAGAGACATTTAGAGCAATTTAGTTATGGATATAACCCGAATGAGTCTGATGATGAGCTGCTGGATGATATATTAGTTAAACGACCACCACCTTATCAGGAGAATTCAGCGATGGTGACACCAAATGCACCGTCAATGGAAACCCCAATGACACCTCAAATGACACCAGTTCCAACTGTAAGCGATGTAGAGCAGGAAGGAGAAGCAGAATTTGCCACACAAACCAAAGAATTAGTTGAAAAATTGAATCAGATGTATATGAAAATAGATGCCAGTAACTATAGGTCCAGCAATACCTGTATTAGAAAATAGACTTATCCTTGAACCTTCCTTGACTGTCCCATTAAATTCTGCTATAACATCAGCTAGTAGTAGAATTAACGCTGTAAGTGTCCAAAGTGAACAGCCCACTACAGTTACTAGGTCAACACCTCCGACTAATTTAACAATAATTGAAACACCTAGGGAAACAATGCAGCTGCAGCCCAAAAGAATAGAGTTGGGATGAGATCCCCAGAAGTGAAGTTTCAATAGGTCCAACCACTGAAGAATTAGATGATTGGGTGAAAGGGTTACAAAGGCGAAAAACACAGCCACAGCCTATAGATGTATGTAAGTTGAGAGTAGATCTGGAAGAAATGATCATTGGGACCATAAGTCCAGACAGGCTAAAGACTTATCAAGATGATGAATTGATGTACCTGTGTAAGAGTATTACTTGGAAAGCGAAAAATCTACATGAAAGGTTAGTGGAAGCTGCAGAGGAGTTGGGAATGGACATAGGAAGATCAAAGGTGTTGCAGAACACATATAGAGTGGATTTTACTGAAAAGGATATAGAAAATATGAATACATCTGGTAGACGATTGCAGATACAAGAGTTAATGGTTGTTTTGAGAAAATGGGGATACGGGGAAAGATGGAAGGGTAGATGGATGAGGAAGAAAGAAGAATTGGCTGCTAAAGAACGACATTTGCGTCCAGTAAGAGAAGTAGAAAATGTAGCTTTGGAATGTCCCATGAGAGATGCTCCAGGAGGAGGTTATGTGCATGTTCCATGGTCTACACAGGATATATTGTCTTTCACCAATGAGTTTCGCAGGTTGAGAGAAAAGCCAGTGGAATGGTATAAACAAGTTGAGAGGTTCGTAAAAGTCTCAAAAGTATTGTTAAAGGATTTAGATGGATTATGTGAAATTGTTGTCCCTGCGGATTTATGGACTGAATGTAAGATTACAGTTGATTGGCCAAAAGATGAATATCCTAGGGATGCCAAAACAGGAGCACCTTGTGATGAGGTGATGAAAAAGTATCATCAAGTGATTACTTTCTTGAAAAGCAAAATTTCCCCTAAGGAAACTGATTGGGTAAAAATTGATAGAACAACCCAAGAGCCGAAAGAATCTGTGCATGCATATTATGAGAGGTTATTACAAGTTTTTAAGCAGTATAGCGGTTTTGAGAATATTGGAGACAAAGTTATGGGTCATTTTGTGTATAGGTTTGTGTATGGATTAAGACCTGAGATTAGTCAGATGATACAGCAGCATATGTTGTGTTGGCAGGCCAAAACGATCGATGAGATTTTGAGGTATGCGAAATATTGTAGTGATGACATTGAGTCCCGCCATCGCAAATTAAAAGAAAAGATTATGTGGGCACAAGTAAAGGTAGCAGAGCAGCAAGAAACTCAGTTGAATTCTCAGGCTATAAACCAAATGGGAGGAGTTAGTCAGAATGCTCAAAGACCCAGTGGAGGTAGGGGTAGAGGACAAATGAGCAGAGAAGAGGCGAAAAAGAAATTTCCTTGTCATGGGTGCGGAAAGTATGGACACTGGAAGAATGAGTGTAGATCAGTGCAGAGGACTAATCGAGGAAATCAAATTTTAACCCCACAGGTGCAGAGTGAGGTAGTTGTGCAACAGACACCGCAGCAGCAGGTAGTTACTACCCAATATCAGGACCCGCAACCACCGTTACCACATAATGTAAATGCTCAAAGATACAGTGCGGATACAGGGTTCCACGGAGGAGACCAGGTTGGTAAAAATACTAACACAAATGTGATTCCCCAATTTTGGATGCAATGTGATGGAAGTGATGTTGAGTCGAATCAATGATGGTGCCTGAGGGGGAGGAAGAGTGCGTGCTTGGCGCTACTCTAGAGGTAGATCAGTCAGGTACATTTGTTGATGGAAAAGTGGAAGGTAATGATATCACCTTTCTTGTGGACACTGGTGCTACCCGTTCTACTGTGAGAGCAGCAGAAATTCCAAACCTACCCCTCTCTGGAGAAACTATCCAGGTAGTAGGAGTCTCAAATAAAGATAAATACTCCAGTTACTAAACCAATTGAAGTACATATTGGCCCCTTTAAAGACATGCATCGGTTTGTAGTGTGTGACTCGAGTCCAGTGAATTTGTTAGGAAGAGATTTGCTGTGCAAGATGAATTGCACAATTTACTGCACACCGGATGGTATTGCATTTCAGACACCTGATGAGGATGTCGCGTTTAAATGGTGCTAGCAAAGCAAGGAACATAAGTGAATGAGTTATTTTCGCTTCTTACAGACAAAAGTGTGCCTGAAGAATTGATGAAGGTAGTGAATTCAGAGGTGTGGGATTTCACAGGAGATTGGGTTGATGAAGAAAGTGGATCCGATTAGAATCACAGTGAAAGATGGTATTGACTATCCAAATGCACCACAGTATAAAATGAAGCCAGAAGTTATAGCAGGAATAACTCCTGTAATTGATCAAATGATTGAACAAGGAATTTTAAAAGAAATAATGAGTAGTCCTTGTAATTCACCTATTATGGGATTGAAAAAGCCAAATGGAACCTATAGAATAGTACAAGATTTGAGAAAGGTAAACAAAATTGTTGTGCCTTGTTTTCCAGTTGTGCCAAACCCAGCAGTGATTCTATACCAAATCCCAAATGATGCGGAGTGGTATACTATGATAGATTTGTGTCATGCATTCTTTTCGATTCCCCTGCATCCAGATAGCCAGTATTTATTTGCTTTCCGGTTTGGAGATCGTATTTTGGCATGGTGCCGAGTTCCTCAAGGCTATATAAAACCTTTAAATAAATAAATAAATATACTGAGAGTCCTTCAATTTTTAATCAGATATTGAAAAGTGTCTGGAAGATTTGAGAATGTCTGAAGAGTCTGTTCTGGTTTAATACATTGATGACCTATTGGTGGCATCAAAGACTCGAGAAGCCTTTGTTGCAGACACAGTTGCTTTAATGAACCATTTGGCAGAAGGTGGATATAAAGTGTCCCCTGTGAAATTACAATTCTGCCAGCGAGAAGTCCAATACTTAGGTCACAAGATTGAGAAGGGAGTCAGAAAGGTAACATCAGAGCGTATTTGAGTGATTAAGGACATGAAACCGCCAACGACACAAAGGGAAGTGCGAATGTTTTTGGGAGTGGTTGGATATTGCAGACAGTGGATCAGTGGATTTTCACTGATGGCAAAACCTCTACAGAGGTTAACGAGGAATGATGTGAAAGACCCAGTTAAATTAGATGAAGAAAGTATGGATGCTTTTGTTAAACTGAAAGACAGTCTGTGTCAGGCTCCGGCATCGGGAATACCTGATTATTCAAAGGATTTTGCATTGTATTGCAGTGAAAGAGATGGATGTGCACTTGCAGTTCTAACTCAAAGGCATGGAATGTCAAGGCGACCTATGGCATATTTTACAGCTACTTTAGATTCAGTGGCTGCCGCATTACCTGGATGTTTGAAAGCAGTAGCTGCTACTTGTGTGAGCCTGGAACAGAGTGAAGGGATAATAATGGGTCATCCTGTGAGAGTGTATGTGCCACATTCAGTTGAGATCCTTTTAATGAGAACACGGACTCAGCACCTCACCTATAGTCGGCTGACTAGGTATGAGAGAGTGATTCTGGGAGCAGAAAATGTGACAATAGTGAGATGTACAAATGTGAATCCTTCTACTCTATTGCCAGATGTTTGGGATGAAGAAGTAAAGGATGAAGCTGAACATGATTGTTTGGATGTGACTGAATTTTGCACCAAACCCCGTCCTGATATTAAAGATGTTCCTCTTGAGGAATCTGATTGTGTGATGTTTGTTGATGGTTCTTGTTTGCAAACTGGAACCGGTGTGTTGAGTTCTGCTTATACTGTCTGTACTGTAGCGGAAATACTGGAAGCATCCTGTCTAAAAGGGGTAAAATCTGCACAAGTTGCTGAATTGATAGCTCTAATTCAAGCCTGTAAATTGGGAAAAAGTCAGAAAGTGACCATAATTACTGATAGTCAATATGGCTTTGGCATTGTGCATGATTTTGGAGAACTATGGATGCAGAGGGGATTCCTGACCTCTTCGGGAATAGTCAATGTGTAAAGGAATTGCTGGAAGCATTACAATTGCCAAAACGAATTGCAGTGGTCAAATGTGCCGCACATAAGTCAGGAGATGATTATGTGACTCAAAGCAACAGATTTGCTGACCAAGAAGCACAATATTGTGCAAAGAATGAGACTTCCATAAATCGGGGAAAAGCAAAAGAACATACAGTTTGTCAACTTATGTTTACTAACACCATTGAAACATGGGATGAAGTGAGACAATTGCAGGAAGAGGCAGGTGATGAAGACAGACAGGAATGGGAAAAGGCAGGATGTAGGAGACGAGAAGATAATGATGTATGGGTATACATTGATGGAAGACCAGTCATGCCAGATAGTTTATTTTCTCATATGGCAAGGATGTACCATGGAATGACACACATTGGCCGAGATGCCATGGTCAGATCATTCAATCAAACGTGGCTTAATACTAAGTTCAGGACTATTGCAGAGAGCCTTTGTCAGAGATGCTTGACGTGCCAACAGCAAAACCCAGGAAGAAAGACAATAGTTAGTCTGGGAACAATAGGGAGGGCAGGAGGTCCTTTTACCAGATTACAACTCGATTTTATTGAGTTGCCTCCATGTAACAAGCTCAAATATGTGTTAGTAATTGTGTGTTTGTTTTCCCGATGGGTAGAAGCTTATCCCACATGGAGGAATGACAGCCTGACGGTGACAAAACTTTTGTTGAGGGAATACATTCCTAGATATGGTTTTCCGGTCACTATGGAAACAGATAGAGGAACACACTTCACTAGTGAAACAATCAAACTGATTTGTGAGGCATTGAGCATTCAACCAAAACTTCATTGTGCTTATTGTCCAGAGGCTTCTGGAATAGTAGAGCAGATAAATGGCACAATCAAGAGCAGGTTAGGGAAAGTGTGTAGATCCACAGCACTGAAATGGCCTGACGCTTTACCCCTAGTTTTGATGAGTCTCAGAAGCATTCCTGACAAAAAGACAGGATTGAGTCCACATGAGATCTTGATGGGAAGAGCAATGAGACAAGCATTTGTACCTGCCAACAAATTAATAAATATATCTGATGTTCTCATCCTTGACTATTGCAAAGGATTGGCTGATGTAGTACGTTCTGTGTTTCATCAGGTTGGAGCTGACGCGACCACAACACAACAGACTCAAGTGCATGATCTGAGCCCTGGTGAGTGGGTTCACGAGAAAAGGCATAGAAGAAAAACTTGCCTAGAGCCCCGCTGGGAAGGACCCTATCAGGTCATATTGGTGACGACTACAGCAGTAAAGTGTGCTGGCCTACCAAATTGGATCCATGCCAGCCACACTCAGCGCGTACCAAATCCACTTGAACCATGAGTAGAGCGGCATCTGGAGATCTCAAGTCCGAGCTCTGAATCAGAGGCTGAAGTACAAGAAATTGGTGAGGCTAGAGCAATAGACTCTGAAACTGGTGAACATAACCCGAAGGATTCTGAAGAGCGGCTTGATGAGGAATTGCTTAGCACAAGTCAAGTTAAGTGGGTACCAGCTACTGGGACTGAAGAAACTGCTGTTGAACAAGAAGAAAGACAACTCCTCGATAAAGAGGGAAAGTATAGAGAAGAAATAAGTGAAAGAAATACAGAAGAAGAAAAGAAAGAAGAGAGCAAACTCAAAGTAGGTGCAAAGAAACAAAGGTACGAATTGAACAAGGAAGAAGAAGAAGTACATCCAAAAATGGCAAAGACAGATGATCATTGGCCAAGTGGAGTTAAAAGACTGAAATACAGGGTGGTAAAAGGAAGACCCGAGAACAGGCCAGAACAGATAAAGGAAGTTTCAGGTGAAATAGAGCAAGGAGAGTCGGATGACGAATCAGTGCTGCGACCAAAGAGAGTGAGAAAACCAAACAAAAAGTTCAAGTCACCTGACTGGATTTACATAGTGTTGGAAGAGAATGAAGAAGAAGATTTAAACAAAGAAAGAAACAGCACTGACAGCGAGCAAGAAGAAAAGAGTGATTTAAATCCACCTTAAGAGACTGTAAACAAATTAAGGTGTCACGTTAACAACTGAAGAAAAGTTTCTGAAGACATCCTGGAAATTTGGATTAGTTAAAATAAAAGAAGGGGTAAAGAAGAAAGCTTTGGAAGTGTGGGATCACACTACATTTTTATTTTAAATTTTTTCCCGTAGAACATTTTTGAGATAGATTTAGAAAATCCATTTAGAATTTTATAAGGATTAACATTACTATGGCAGATACACAAGTAACAAGATCTAGATGTAGTTTTATGCGTAGGTGTTATAAAGCTTGTTTTTGTTTATTTTGTATACTGATAGTATTTTGGATAATATTAACAATTATATTACCTTTACATTTGATTAAAGAAGATACATCTCGTCCTAACAACTTGACAGGTCCAAGGGTAGACACTGACATTAGGCAAATTCCTATTACTCACTTGAAACAGGTAGACGCTAGTAGTTTGCATCATGATAGATTAGTTACTAATTTTTCCTTGAATGTTTTCACTAAACTACTCTACGAATATGTGGAAACAATGGATGTGAGGGATTGTTATGTATGTATACAGTTACCATTGTCTGTTTCAGAAGGTGTGACTTATCATCACCTTCCTTTGACTTATAGTGTGACCTGTAGTGTCTTATCAAGTTTATTGTATAGAACAGGAAAACTAGATTATTATTATTCCAATGTAGATACGAACTTTTCTAAAGTCCCAGTAATACCTGAGTTGAATAAGGCAAATGTCATGGGAGATTTTTTCCTGAAAACAAAGCCTTTAGATATAGCATACGCAAATAAAAACAACCTAACATGTAGATTGAAAAAGGAAGAGAAAATCTTTTTGGAGATGGTAGAAGAAAGAAGGGCTAAATTTCAGAGAAAATCTGTTGAAGAGAAATTGAAAACACCACCATGGGTTTTCAGAGAAGGCAACTATGACAAAGGTGAGACTTATGCTGCAATGGCTCTGGATTGGTCGCAGAAGGGAAAATTATGCTTACGTAGGGAGAAGACTAATTACAACAACTATTTCATCGGTTCCAGTGAATGTGAAGATACCTATAAAATTATTGGGGGTTGGGGATTAAAGGGAGGAACTGACCCTGTCTTGCCAGGCATATATTATGTCTGTGGGAGGAAAGCTTATTATTGGCTGCCAGATCCCTGGTATGGAACTTGTTATCTTGGGATTGTCTTTCCAAAAGTCTACCATGTAGACAAGAGTAGAAATGGAATCGATGAAGTAAGGCAAGGACTAAACCGTGTAAAAAGAGAATTTTTTTCAGAAATTGTAAGCGATATATTTGGAGCATTGATACCTGGAGTTGGGGGTTACACTGAATGCATACAAAATTCAACAATTGTCCACAGTGGTTGATCGTTTATCAACGGATACTGCTGGAGGATTCTTGATGATTGACACTGAAATGATTGCCATGAGATCTATGGTTATGCAAAATCGACTTGCCCTTGATATATTGTTGGCAAAAGAGGGTGGAGTCTGCAGAATGCTGAAAGTTCAACATTGCTGTACTTACATTCCAGACAAAAGTAAGAATTTGGAAGGATACATCCAGAATATCACTGATTTGCATAAGGAAGTAACCCAACTAGAGGTTGACGGTGTCTGGGAGAGAATAAGGGGGTCATTATGATGTCGGGCGGATCGCCGCCGCCCGTATGGCGGTGGCGATCCGCCCGCCATTTCTGACCGCCCGCCTAACATTTCCCACCCGCCATATTACGATGGCGGTGGGGACCCAGGCGGACGGAAAGACCGTCCGCCGGTTTTTCGCCGGTAGGCAATCCGCCCGATTGCCTACCGGGCGGAAAAGGCCTGCAATATGGTGGCGGTGCCTTGCAGGCACCGCCATCCATATTAGGATGATGGCGGTCACATGCCTTTCCATGGCGGAGACTCCGCCATGGAAAGGCATACGGAGAATGACTCTGTGGTTATTTAGTTAAATATTAAACTGTTTAGTTAATCATAGTCACCATCAACTCTTCAACTAATGGTCCATCGACCAAATGAAGAAGACAGTTGAGATTACGAATAGTTAGAATTATATACAATTGTTATTAATGTGAAGCATAGTACTTACTAAAACTGACAAATTAAACCCCCCAAATCCAGCGCCTGTCTTTAGGGATCATTTATGGGTAATGTGTGATGGGCCCCATTGTTTGGTAAAGCAATTTATGTGTGTTGAGATTTTCCCTAGTCCCTGGTTCATGAATTAGGGGTTGCGCTGGATCAATATTTACTTTCATCTTACACCTAGAGTCCTCTCTGACTAGTCAATGACATCATTAAAGTTTGCTAGCATGATGTTGGGGGAGCTGTAATAGTGAAACACACTGGATGTATGACCACAAGTTATTGGAGATGCTCCTTTAAGGGAGTGGCTAGTGGTTAAGATTTCTTATTTCTGTTTCAGCAATCAAGGTTTGTGGATGTGTATGTCATCTGGGACACTTATTCGGCTCACACCAAAGTATTAATATTGTAAATCAGGTAAAGGGAGTTTGCTGAATTAAAAGAAAGTAATTGGCATCTGGATCGGTGCACTAGAGCAGCAAGTACTCCAGGCAAGAACAGTTGAAGTATCCTACTATGGAGAATGTTTAAACTTCAGCAGGAAGTAAACACTGTTGCTTATGTGAAGAATGAATCTCTCAATGAGAATAGAACACTTAGGTGGTAAAGGAGTCATAGCAATATGGCTAGGTGTTGGCAATGCAGTGCAGATACAGGGGGATAACAATTGTATTAAAAAAGCTTAATGTTATTGGTGGGAGTATTCGATCTGACAAGGCAATTGTACAGGTTTTTTGCTAAGTGTTAGACCTGTCAGCCTTAGGATGGTCTTCACTCAAACTTTTTGCCCTACACCTACATTTTTGCTGTTCTCTTTTTTTGCTGACCTTAAGAATCTGTACACTTTACCACTGCTAGCCATTACTAAAGTGCTTGTGCTCTCTCATTTAAACATGGTACAATTGTCTTACCCCAAATTGGCACATTTAATTTACTTGTAAGCCACTAGGAAAGTGGTACTACATGTACCCAGGACCTGTACATTAAATGCTACTAGTGGGCCTGCAGCACTGATTGTGCACTTTACCACTGCTAACCATTGCTAAAGTGTGTGTGCTCTCTAGTGGTGTGTGGAACTTGCATAGTTTTACTCCGCGGAATTCCGCAGAGTTACCTAAGAACTCCACGAGATTCCTCAGAGTTCCACACATTCCAATTTAAGAGAGGCTTGCGTAAAGTTGCAAGAGGAAAACAGCTTCAATCAACAATAGCTGCATGAGGCTGAAGTTAGCAACAATATGGAGTGTGGGGTGTGGTATTATCCGATTACAGAAACCAAAATGGAATAGTACAGAACAGCTCACTGAACATCTGTTTTTATGAAGTGTTTTCAGTGTTTGGAAATGGACATCCAGTCTACAGGCCCAACCCCTGATGCACCTGGATGACAACTGCCCCCACTCTGGGAACAAACCAAAATCTGTTGTGTCATGTGCTAAAATTTACAGTCTGAGAAACAATGAGACGAAACGACTTGTCAAGAATCACACAGTTGCAAAGCAGGATTTCAACCCTGATGATTTTGATCCTGACCTGTCACATGCTAGTTTGATAACATAAATGTTTCTTTAGTGGGTATTAAACGGGGTTATAAAGCTGTGCATTTTCCATATGCATGCCAGCCTCTAAGCTCATGGTACAAACGTATACCTTCGTAGTATGTAGTTCTGTCGCTATTGGTACTGTAGCTCCAGCCGTTCAGGCATTTCTCCTGCAGCACCTCGTTCAGGCCCACGTCCACCTCAGGGGTCAGTCCAAGGGCCGAGAAGTTAGTCAGAAGTGCCAGCTGGTAGCTGCAGCACCTGCTGTCCATCACGGTCCCATCTGCCTGCTTCTCCAGAGGCAGGCTAGCATTCCTACAGGCGGCACTGAGGTTGGTGTTGGCAGGCACCAGGCAGAGGTGTTCCGGGGTGGCAGACAGGAAGTCCACTGAGAGCCCATTGATGCCATTGAGGATTTTGGTGGCACCAAGCAGAAATAAGATGGTGCACTGGAAGGGCCCCCTCTCTCCCAGAAAGGCAATCTATTTCTTGTAGTCTCGCATACTGGCACGGGGAGTGCTGTGGTGACCGTAGTGCTGGCAGCTGCATGTGGCTTGGCCCAGCACAGAGCCGCATAGACCAGGTGCTGGAGAGCGAGAGGCTCCCGCTTCAGCCTGGGGTTTTGAAGGAGCGGGCTGGCCTGTAGAAGGCAGCCTTGGCAGCCTGCGGCTCTGGGTGAGGGAGGGGATTGCGCAGAGACTGAAGGGTGGTGTACCAAATAGTGGCCCTTTCCTTATCATACACAACACAGCATGGCCCTGTGCACCACGTAGCAGCGACAGTAGCCTGCAGTTGTCACGTGGAGTTTGGGGAATGCCTACAAGCCCAGCTAACTGCCTTCCCTCCTGGCGCTTCCGCAGTCCGAGGAGCACGGATTCTATATGGTGGCCAGTAAACTCTGCCATACGGTGGTTGGCTGAATTTTTGTCGAACACCGCGCTCCAAGTGGAGCACAGAGGGGCAAAACTCTGCCGTGGGAGCGGGGTTTACTGCCCACCCCTAGTGCTCTCTCCTTTAAACATGGTAAATTTGGCTTACACCCAATTGGTACATTTAATTTACTTGTAAGCCTCTAGTAAAGTGGTATCACTTGTATCCAGGGCCTGTAAATTAAATACTATTAGCGGGCATGCAACACTCATTGTGCGCCCCACTCAAGCAGCCTTTTAAACATGACTCGGTTCTGCTATTGCAGCCTGTGTGCACAGGTTTACACTGCCATTTTGATCAGGCAAAATAAGCCTCTTGTCAGACCTAAACCTTTCTTTTTAATTCTTATAATACACCCCTAAGGTAGACCTTAAAGCCCATAGGGCAGGGTGCTGTGTATTTTAAAAGTTGATCATGTACTTTTAAGTTTACATGTCCTGACAGTGAAAAACTCTTAAATTAGCTTTTCAGTACTGCAAGGACTACCTCCCACATAGGCATAACATTGGGTTGTCTCATTACATTTAATAAGAGCTAACTTTCAATTGGGAGCAAGTAGGAATGTTGAGTTTGGTGTCTAAAGAATTATTATTTAAAATCCTCTTTAAAGGTAAAGTCAGATTTTAAGTCAAAGGTTCTGAAAATACCACTTTTAGAAAGCTGTCATTTTCTTGTCCTAACCATTTGGTGCCTGTATCCTGGGTCACATGACTAGGTATAGCTGACAGTTGGTCATTGTGTATTGCTCCCAGTCAGTGAAACAAAAGGCCATAGGGGTTGGCAGGATGAGCCATCTGTGATTTGATGAGGGGGAGAAATTGTTAGTAGGCCTGTCCCCTGCCAAAGTGGGGGGTGGGCTGGACCAGAGGAGGGAGTCGGGAGGTGGGGAGGAATGAGGTGAGGATAGTTAGAGATCAAAAAATATATTTAAAAAAAATTATTAAACTTACCTTAATGCTGCAGCCGCCGCTGTCTCCCGCATATGGGCTCTTCTTGCTTCTGGCTCTGGGGCACAGGCTCCCAGCCTGCCCTGCGGCCAATCCTGAGCATCAGCAACTTGTGCGCCAAGCACCTCTGGGGATGGAAGTCTCTACAAACTTCTCCTACTTCAAAGTGGGCACCAGTTATGAATGATGGGCCCTCAGACCCACTCTTCAGTACACCTCTGGATCTGTGGAAGACTCAGAAGGATTGCTTTGTTGCTCTGCAAGAAGGACTACTACTCTGTTGCCCTGCTGCCTGAAAAAAAGGACTGGTTCTGCATCTTGATCCAAGGACCACCAGAGTGACTCCAAGGGCTAGTTGGTTGGCCACCTGATCAGAGCCTGAGGGGTAGAAATGGCTCAAACCACCTCAAGCCCAGCACCTAGTCTGCTCTGAGTATTGCCCCCAAGTGATGCCACCCCAATCCTGGAGCCTTGGAAGTGGGCCTGAAGGTGCTCTACCAGTCCATCTGTAGTTGTGGCATCAGAACTGATTCAGGGTGACCAATCTTCTCACAGCTTCCCTTCGAAATGCAGTAGTGCAATGCATCTCCGACGTCAGACCCCGCATCACAGCCCGCAGTCTCCTCTGAACCACCGGTGTGCGACGCATCCTTGGCGCAGGACTTCACATCGCAAGCCCCTCAATGATGGCATCCTCAATGACGATACAAGGTTTTGCATTGCAGCCTCGCAGTTACTCAGAACTGCTGCTGCACGGCGCATTCTCGACGCGGGATCTCGCCATAATCCACAACCAGAATTTAAGGTACTTTGTTCAGAGGGCCTAATTTGGCCACAGCATCAGGTCTGGGTTCCATCACAGTCAGCCTGAGCTTGTGACTGTGTGTCGATCTGGCGTGACCAGATAACCACAGTTGGCTCTTTGTGCTTCTAGACACTATTTTTATTTAAAATTTTGAAAACGCATGTCTCCAGTTATACTGATTGATTTTCTGTCTTTTTGGTCTCTAATACTTTATTACATTTTACTGTGTTTTTCTAAATTGATATTGGATTTTGTTTGGGTTGTTTTTTTCTTTATTATTGTTTGAAGTGTGCATAAATATTTTTCCCACTGCCTCAACGTTAAGCCTGACAACTTTGTGCCAAGCTACTAGAGGGTTAAGCACAGGGAAATTTGGGGGTTGCTTCTTTCTCACCCTGACGGAGATTGTTGTAGCTACTTGAGTAGGGTTTCTCCCCCCTCAACCATTAACCCAATTTCCAACACAAAGTATACAAATTTCTCCATAACTGAGGCTTTTCCTCCCCACTGCACATTGTTTGTCCAGTACAAAGAACCTTAATCTGGCTTCATGTTCATGCAAAAGAGTAGGTATTGGTGGATTACTCCAAGGACAATGTATGTTCACTTAAGATCAGAAAAGCTGCTGGCCCTAATGGGTTTCATCTGAATTCTATTTGGTTTTTAATGTACACCTGGCCTCTCAAGTAATGAATCTTTTTAATCACATCTATGGCATTGATCTAAATTCATAGCTGGAACTTTTAAGTTATTGTATTGTCCAAAAGGATTCAGCGCCTAGTCACTTTTGCTCTTACGGCACAAATCCCTCTTAAATTTAGACAAGGCTGTACACTAAGCTCTTGGCAGCTAGATTAGAGACTCTGCTGACCCATCAAGTTCATTGTTAAACAAGGATATCTCTCTAGGAAATATATGGAGAAGATTATTTACAGATTTTTTGGCATATGTTGACTTGGCAAATGCCTGGAAGATCCCTTTAATTGCTGCATTAGTCAATATTGTCAAGGTGTTTGATCATGTTGATAGAAATGGGGTCTCTGCTTGGTAGAGCTATGCACCCTGTCCAAGTGGGGACCACCACTCTAGTCAAGGCAAGCTAGATGCACACTAAAAGATAGCTTGTGCTTACCCTCTGTGAGCTTGGCAAAGAGCAGTCAGGTTTATCCAAAGAGGCAATGTGTAAAGTATATGTGCAATGCACACACACAGTACCACAATGAAAACACCACAAGAAGACAAAACGACAAAATTCCAGCAAGTTGAACTGGAGTTATGAATTTTTTAAAAATAAATGAAATTATAGTGCTTAGAGTCATAAAGCCCAACCATGGATATCTGGTCATACTAGAATAGGGTAACTCCAAAGTTCAGGCTGACCAGTGCAGGCCTGCTGCAGGATTCGCACAGGTCCTGCTGAAAAAGTACATTGCATAGAGGAAGCATTTATGTCGAAGACCAGATGTGAGGAGCAGATGTGTCATCATCAATCCCTTGGATGTAGGCTAGGTGTCGGTTCCAATCTGCGCATTCAGTGAGGCTTCCTCTGTGAACCTCTTTGTGGTGCAGGGGATGCGTCATTGTTGAGCAGCGCAGTCCATCATTGTCAAACCATGCAGTACATCAAAGCGCTGTCGTCGGACGCCGGTTCTGATTGGCGCAAAGTTGTCGATGTGTGGATTCTGCTGGGTCAGTAGAGAAAAGTCTCTTCCAAAGCCCCAGGACTGGAATGTCATCACTTGGCAAGGCAGGACTCACAGATGGCAGAGTCCAGGTGCTATTGCAGGAAGTCTTTGATGTCCCTGAGGCTTCAGAACAGGGGGCAAGCCAGCATGCCCTTAAAGTCACTCTGGGTTCAAGTGAGATGGGTCCAGTCCTTTCCTCAGCAGGGCTGAGGGTAGCCAGCTGGAGGAAACAGGCAGCGCAGCAGAGCAAAAAGCAGTTCTTCCAGAGCAGCAGTCCAGCAGAGTGTCAGTCTTTGTAGCAAAACAGCAGTCCTTCTTTTTGAGAGAGTTCTTCACAGGTCCAGTAGTGTCTTGTTTGTAGGGGACAGAGACCCAGTTCTTATACCCAGTTGTGCCTTTGAAGTGGGAGGGTCTTCAAAGAAGGATCTTTGAAGTATGCAGAGGTTTTTTCTTCCCAGCCCTGGTTCAAGACTATCAGTAGAGGGTAATTAGCCCTTTATGTGGGGACAGGACACTACCTATTCAGTTGCAAATGACAGCTCCCCCCTCCCTTCCTGCCCAGAAAGGGCCAATAGAATGTTGATGAGTGCACTGACACACATAACCTTCCTGTGTTTGTGGCTATCTAGAGGGAATGTGCAAAGTGAAACTGTCACCTGCCCCAGATGTGTATTGGCTGCTGGCACACAGAACAGTAAAAGTAGGGAAATGCCCACTTTCTGAAAGTGGCATTTCTAAAATAGTTATTTTAATTCCAACTTTACCAGTGAAGAAGATTTATCATTACCATTCCAAAGATTTAAAGCATGACAAAGCCACTCCTTTCTAATCAGAAATTACAATTCCAACTTAAAAGTGTATTAAGAAAATCCCATTGTTAACCTATGAAAGGAGTAGGCCTCACTGTAGTGAAAAACGAATTTGGGTGTTTGCCAGTATTAGGACATGCAAAACTTAAAAGTACATGTCCTACCTTTTACTTACACAGCACTCTGCCTATGGACTACCTAGGGCCTACCTTATGAGTCACTTATTTGTAATAAAAGTAAAAGGGGAGGTTAAAGCTTGGCAAAGGGTTTTAAATGTCAATTCGAAATGGCAGTAAACTGCACACACGGGTCTTGCAGTGGCAGGCCGGAGACAGGTTTGAAAGGCTACTTGTGTGGGTGGCACAAATAGTGCTGCAGGCCCACTTGTAGCATTTTATTTAACGGCCCTGGGTATATCGTATACCACTTTACAAGGGACTTACAAGTAAATAAAACATGCCAATTGTGTATACATAAATGAAGACATGGCTTGGCAGTTCAGGCTGGACTGTTCCCATGAGGCACAGGGTCAAGACTGATTTGCATATAGCTGTGTCTGAACTGGGGTGGTGAAGTGAGCTAAAGAACGATGATGGATTCAACCCAGATCTGTGACTGGGGGTGAGTGTCTGAAAAGTTTCAGCACTCCGTCCATCATCTCCTTGTGTTTGCTTTTTTCACCCTAAGTTGGCAGGGTATGCCCAGACGTGGGTCCCTTGCTCACTTTGCCACTGGATTCAAGCTAGCCTGGCTGATGAGGGCTGTTGGCCCGAAACCAGTCCCAGGATGCTTGTTTCCGGTCCAGTGAATGCATGGCTTGGCAGTTCGGGCTGGACTGTTCCCATGAGGCACAGGGTCAAGACTGATTTGCATATAGCTGTGTCTGAACTGGGGTGGTGAAGTGAGCTAAAGAACGATGATGGATTCAACCCAGATCTGTGACTGGGGGTGAGTGTCTGAAAAGTTTCAGCACTCCGTCCATCATCTCCTTTTGTTTGCTTTATACATAAATGTTACCATATTAAGGGGAGCAGCACATGCACTTTAGCACTGGTCAGCAGTGGTAAAGTGCTCAGAGTCCTAAGGCCAACAAAAAGAATCAGCAAAAAGAGGGGGTAGGCAGGCAAAAGGTTTGGGGGAAGACTAAGGTTTACAGGTCTAACACATGAATACTGGGAATATTTACGAGCTGTTTTATGCACATACCGGTTTTGTTTTAAACTGATAGATGCAAATAATGCCACCCTCTATCCACATTGTACTAGTAGTCAAGGTGCCAACCATGGGTGCTCCTTATGGCTCTTTTGTTCATGCTATATATGGTGCTCTTGCAACAAGGCTCGGAAGCATCACCAATATCACGTCTTTTATATATGGGCAAAATAAATATAAGATTAAGCATTATGCTAACTACTTGCTGGTATTAACAACTATGTCCAAAGCTCTGCCAGTTTTAATTCATAAATGGTTATGTGAATTACATCAGAAGGCTATTCTTCCTCAACTAATTCTTATGTTTCATAATTTTCCAGTATATGTTTCTGTTTAACTTGAGGTTCGTTTAGACAGCTTAATCTAGTGGAAATTCATATTTCTTGGCAAATGTTTCAAGTATGTTAACTGAGGGAAATCTGGCTAGGCCTGACTCTCAGAGATACCACTGTGCCTCTTTATTTATCGGTATTCCATTTTATTGGCACCAACCGGGAGCTAACAAAACTTGAATAGGTTGAGTTACCACCCCCCATTAGTCAGATGGCTAATACATATCTTGATGAGTGTGGCACCCCAAAAATATTTCCAAAATATTCAGCAGATGGTCCTTCGTAGAATTAGTAGGACCTGGTCAAAATTAAGGATCGTATTTACTGTTCTATGGTTTGCTTTAAATAGACCATGGTGCTGTAATGCTCACACTTCTCCATGCAGGTGCAAGGGTGTTCAGAATGACTAGAGAATTCTCAGATTATAGAGTTTCTAATTTGAGTAGATGGCTTGATCAAGTGGTTTACACAATTGTCGGCAGCATTGGTGAGTTGTTCCACCTTTATAACTAATGCTTACATTAATATATACATGATGTTGATAAAGGAGGCGAAATAAATTGTGCTCCTCACCAGACTGAAAAAGCCTTACTTTTCTGAGAATTCTCGGTATGGCATATGTCATAGTTTTATTAAGTAATTAGCAATCTGGAAGAGGATTTTTCTGCCCCTCATTTTGCAAAGTGGTTCATAGAGGACTTAATTCTGGGCGTTCAGCCTTAATGGACCTTTTAACCTCTCATCTAATGGATTTAGTGCTTCTAACTTTACAATATGGCAATTCCTCAAGTTGTATTTTTACTACATTACACCAAAGAAGCTCACTACATTTTAAATAGTTGGTAGAGCTAGATAGGAGTGCTCCCGATGCAGAGGCAGGCAGATCATTTCCATGTTTGGAGGGTGTCTGAGGTAGTGCGCACAGTTTCTGGGCTAAGCTTATTGATTTTCTTAACTTACTGACCAATGTATTAATTTTTTTTTTTTTTATTCTTTTTATTGCAAATACGACTAACGAGTATCATCGCCCATACAGTAGTAGAGATATGTACAAGAATACAAGTTGTTGTCACCACAACTGATTTGTCTAGGATTCACATACAGTTCTGGAGAGATCACCATAGCCAATGTTCTTAATAACTGACACAACGTATTAAGCACTATCATCTGTCGAGAGTCCAGTTGTCGGCACTGTACAGATATTCCCTCTAAATTTATTCCAGCCTCCCCACACCCGCTCTCATTTCCTGGGACAGCCTCTGTGTACATGCACTGCTTTTTCAGCCACCATGGCCCAGTCCATGTCATTACACCATTCTCCATATGTTGGCACAGTGTGTGCTCCCCAGAGCCTATCGACATTACGCTTTGCTATGGTCATGCCCAGTGTTGCCCAATCTCGGGCCCTGCGGTTAAGATCCGTAGCCTTCCATATGTTCAGGAGACATCATTTGGGGTCCGGTGGGACCGGAGCTCCGGCCACTCGTGCTATTGCGGCCATAACTGTTCCCCAATAAACTTTGATAGCAGGGCAATCCCATATGGTGTGGAAGAAAGTACCTATTGCTCCACATTGTCGCAGGCAGAGTGGAGTGTCCGTCCTCTCTACCTTGGCTAGTAATACCCTAGTGAAATATGTCCTGTGGAGTACTTTGAGTTGTATCTGTCGTAGTTTTGACGGTATAGCCACCTCCCGCGGGGACTCCAGCACTTCCTGCCAGTCCGAGTCCTCTAGCTCCCCTACATCTGCCTGCCATCTCTCACAGACACTCTGTGTGGGGTGAGATTGATTGTTGATTATTTTCCTATAAGTTAGCGATATGGTGCTTTTTTCAATATGCTCTGTGAGCAGACGGTCCTCCAATGGAGAGGCCTCTGGAAGGTCAGTGCCTGGCGGAATGACGGCCGCAAGTGCGTGTTTGATTTGGAAGCAGCGGAACTGCTCCGTGAGCACAATCTCATATTTATCTTGTAACTGTGCAAATGTAAGAACTCTCCCCTTGCTCCATAGATCCCCCACCTTTGAGATGCCTATTGTGTACCACTGTTTAAATCCCTTGCACCCGCTCAGTCCGCCCAGTTTTTGGGTCTGCCAGAGAGGGGTTGACTTCGTTATCTTGTTATGCCATCCCATTTTTTTGCGAACTGTATACCATATGTGAACTGTGTGCGCGGCAGGGCCGATAAGGTCTGTCTTATGGGTCTTGTTATAGAGCGCCCTCATGACCCCTCCCTCACCCAAAGTGTGTCTGTCCATGCAGAATGCTGGTTCAGTCTGGGGAGAGTGAAGCCACTGGTTAAGTACGATAAGCTGTGAAGCCCAGTTGTATGTCTGAATGTTTGGGAGTGCTATGCTGCCATCATACCATCCCCTTACTAGTTTGTTCATAGCTATCCGCGCTGGCTTCCCGTCCCACAGGAGGCTACGCACTTCTGCCTCAATTGCTCTGAAATATGACTCCGGTACAGGGAAAGGGGTGTTTTGGAGGGCGTAAAGGAATTTGGGCAATGCCATCATTTTAAAAAGAGCAGCTCTACCCAGCAGTGTCGGTGGAAGCAATCACCAGTGTTTAGTGTCTTGACGCAGACGCTTCAGAGGTTCCTGGAGGTTTCTAGTCATAAATTCATCAGGGTCTGTCGTTATGTAGATCCCTAAATATCTAAAGCCATCTCCCACTACTCTAAGCTCCCAGACCTTGGGCAAGCCTGGTGGGAGGCCACTCGGCACATAGAGGACGGACTTACTCCAGTTGATGGTATATCCAGAATATCTTCCGTACGACTCACATATATCCAGTAGCCTGGTCAGCGAACACTTCGGAGACGCCAAATAGAGCAGAATGTCCTCCGCATATAGAGATATCCAGTCTTCCCATCCCTCCACCCACCGGAGTCCGCAGATAATAGGGTCTCTCCTTATCCAGGCCGCCAGAGGCTCTAGTGGGCAGCCCTGTCGCATGCCACGCCCCAGGGGAAAGGTGTCAGAGATCCTACCGTTGATCACCACTTGTGCCATTGGTTTTGTGTATAGGAGGCGTACCCAGGATCTAAATTTGGGCCCAAACCCCAAGCGCTCAAGAACGGCGAAAAGGAATGGCCATTCGACCGTGTCAAAGGCCATACATGCGTCAAGTGAAAGGATGACAGCGTCCTCCTGAATAGTATGCCTACGACTCAATACCCCGTGTAGATGTCGTAAATTGAGTGCTGTATTCCTTCCGGCATAAATCCGGATTGATCTGGGTGTACTAATGTATTGAGATGGGGGGTCAGTCTGTTGGCCAATGCTTTAGCCAAAATCTTGGCCTCTGTATTGAGCTGCGACATGGGGCGATACGATGTACACTCGTAGGCAGGCTTACCTGGTTTACGGATAGCCACTATTGGTGCCATGCGTTGGTCCTTCGGGAGCTCTCCCTCCCTCCGTCCGGCTTCATACATGGCTAATAAATGCAGTGTTAATTTTGTCGCTGCTTTCTTATATAATTCAATGGGGATGCCATTGGGTCCCAGAGCTTTCCCAGAGTGTATGCCTCCGATGACTGCTGCTATTTCTTCTGGTGTGAGATCTATTTCCAAGAATGAGTTGCTTCCTCTGTGAGTGTAGTGAGACGAATATCTCTGAGAAATTTGGGGACCTCGTCTGGTGTGGCTGTGGCTATGGGGGTGTATATTCTTTCATAGTGATGTGCAAAAGCGGCTACTATCTGTTGCCGGTCTGCAGTGATCTCTCCTGTGTCAAGTTGGATCCCTGCCACTCATCTATTAGCCTGTTCCCGTCTATCCAGCCAGGCCAGGAGTTTACCTGCCTTATCCCCTAGCTTGTATATTGTGTGTCGGGTGGATACCAATTTGGCTTTAGCCCCCTCCCACATGTGCTCTTTATATTCTTGTTTTTTTGTGTTTAATCGGGCCGTGTTGGGCTCCGAGGGGTTCTGGGAGTGTGTAGATTCCAATTGTTGTATCTCTTGTTCCAGGGATACTGTTGTTTTCATCTTGTCTTTATTGTGGCCAGTGATAAGTGAAAGTGCTTGCCCCCTAATAACTGTTTGCAGGCTTCCCATAAGACGAGGGGGGAGGAAACCGAATGTTCATACTCATCAAAGTAGTGCTGTGTGGATTTGGCTAGACCTTTCCAGATTTTGGGGCTTTTTAAATAACCTGGGTAGATCGGAAATATACGATTTTGGGCCGGTGCGTCCAATGAATATTTTAGGAGAATGGGAGAGTGGTCCGAGATGCCTCTAGCTAGGTAGCTCATCTCACTAAAGTTCCTTACACTATCTGCCAGTGCAAGCTTGTAGTCTATCCTAGAAAGGCTATTGTGTGCACCAGAATGGAACGTGTATTGTCGGGCCAGGGGGAACCGGGAGCGCCAAATGTCCACCAGACCTAGAGACTCTAGGAAGTCAGCCAATAGGGATGTCGTTCGATGTCGTTGTCTGGGGGGCAGTCAATCTATTGAGTCATCCAGTGTAGTATTAAAGTCTCCTCCCACTACTAGCTCCCCCTCTGGGAGCTGAAGGAGGAAGGCGCCCAGTGCCGGGAACGCCATTGACTGAAGCGCCGGGGGGATGTATACCGTGACTATGTTTATTGCTCGCCCCTACCACTGGCCCGACACAGCCGCGAATTGCCCCTGATCATCAGTCCACGTGCGTTGTATAATGAGGGGGAACTGTTTTATAACTAGCATTCCCACCCCCCTCGACCCTGATGTGAATCCTGAGTGCACTACTAAATGGAATCTCCATCTGTCCAGGGCTATGCAAGTTGTGCCTACCAGGAGGGTCTCCTGAAGCAAGGCTACTGCCGGTGCCTGGCGTTTAATGTATTGCAGAACAAGGCCTCTTTTCACCTTGTCTCTGAGGCTGTTCACATTCCATGAGATAATTGGCAAATGCCGGCTGCCTGGGGAGTGTGCGGCAGGTGCGAGTTCAGCGTTATTTATCGGTGTGGCCATCCGTGTCATGTGAGTCATCTACTCGGGCGGGGCAGATGATATTTTGGTTTTGGGACCAAGTGTGATGGGCGTCAAGTCGTGTCATGAACAACAGCAAACAAACAATACAAAAATTATAACAACTACATAACCCTCCAATCCGTCCCCCCCCTCCCTGCCTCCCTGCATGGCGGATTTGAAACTACCCGCCTCCCCAACAGTGCAGAGTGCCTGTTACCCCGTTCCCGGTACCTCTGTGGGGGGAGCATTCCCAGCATCCCCCCGTGACCATCCCTGTGTCCGTAGTATTGTGGGCTGGCGATGATGCAGCGGGTGAAGTCTGATACCTAAAGGTGGGGAACATAGTAAATTCAACAAAACAAAAAAAAAGTACTTTGGTCCAGACCCTGCCCATTAGTCCTCACGGACCAACGCCAGGCCGTCATTGGCGCCTGAGTGACAGTAGTTCTTTCCATGGCAGAGCGTCCATAGTTAGACCTTGGGGCGCCGTGTGGCAACCGTGTGATGCTTCATACCTCTGTCTATCAAAGGGCGAGAGGTCCTCCATTCGAGCTGCCCGGGCTCTCCATCGCATTCACGGATGCTGTTCCCTCCGCTCCTGACTGTGCGGCTGCCGATTAATGTCTTCCTTGCGATTTGTGGGATTTCCTGGTTTTCGTGACTTGGCGCCATCCTTCTAGCCATTCCTGAGCGTCTTCCGGTGTCACGAAGAACCATACATTTCCCTCTGCCTCCACTCTGAGTTTAGCAGGAAATAGCATAGAGTACTTGAGCTCACGATTTCTCTGCTCTTTTTAATGTCGAAGAAACTGCATCGTTGCTTCGTGACTGCTGCTGTGTAATCTGGGAAGAAGGTGATTGTGTTGTTTTCAAAGCGCAGCGGCAGGGCCGCCCGAGCCGCCTGGAGGATCACATCCCGGTCTCGAAAATTGAAGATACGGGCAAGGATGGGCCTTGGGGGGGCTCCCCATTTAGGCTTTCTGCCCGGGACGCGGTGAGCCCTTTCCACTGAAAAATAACAGGAGAGACCTCGTGGTTGCAGGTGATTTTGGACGAGATCCTCCACGAAGAGGTCTGCAGCCTGCCCCTCCGCCCTCTGTGGTACACCAATAATCCGGACGTTGTTGCATCATGAACGCCCCTCATAATCGTCCAGTTTAGCGGCCATTGCTCTGCTTTCAGATTGCAGCTGGAGTACTTGGCGCTTAAGAGTATCCGATTCTTCACAGAGTGTCGCTGTCGTGGTTTCTATCTCCGTCACTTTCGATTTCATAGTTTTCAGAACAGCATGAATTAGCGAGATTTCCACCGAGACGGTGTCTATACGCGTTTCCTGGGACGTGTGTACCCTATTCAGCGTTGTCATAATGTCTTGCAGTGTAACATCTTTGGTTTCTGCCGCTGTGCGGCTCCCGCTGCGGCATTCGGCAGGTTGGCCATCTCCGGTTGATCTTTAGCCCATGCAAACTTGTCCAGCTTTGTTTGATGGGTGCTGCATTGGCTCCTTCCCCCAACATCTTAGGCTGTAGTGCTACCTTGCGTGGTGGAAGTAAGTACTTGGTAGTGGTCACCGCTGCCTGCCTGTGTGGTGTGCCACCCCACGCGGCCTTTCGGTTTTCCCATTCCTAGCTGGTGGTGCACTTGTGAGTGTATGGTAGCAGGCGTCTCCGGGAGACTTCGTCTCCGGCCTCAGTGGCCAGCGTGGCCGCTAAGTCAGTTGGTAAGACGCTGCGTGTGGCGGCAAGTCCACGCCAACTGGGGGGGGGCAGATGTCCGAGATCAGAGAGTGCTGGCAGCTGCATGCGTCTGCCGTGTTGACTGTGGAGTATTGTTATTTCCAGGCCTGCCACTCGCAGTACATCCACCAGTCGAGTGTTTTCACCCCCAAGCGGTCCGTGTATCCTGCAAGGGATACCGGCGGGGGTTCTTTACTTTGTTATGGCTGCTGTTGCTGGGCCCAGTCTGCGGCATTCCGAGTCAGCTCCCCCGCCAGTTCTCCTGGTTCCCCGATCTCCTGCCTTTGTGCTGTGCCCAGTTCGTGAGGGAAGGAGTGCTGCGCAGGATGCTTGTTCTTTTCCGGCTGCGTTAGGCCCGTCCCATTCACCTCTTGCGTTGCAATGAATTCACTGCCCCTGGTCCGCCATCACGCAGGCATTCCCCACTGATGCATTGGCACCCTCGCCAGGGGTCGGTCACACTGTCAGCTGAAGCAGTGGCCCAGTCTGTAGTCTGCCGCCACGCGCCTCACCTGGGTCCATACCACTGGGGAGGAGTCACGACATCCAGTCACCACGGCCTCACCGAAACTCAAGGGCGCTGCTTCAAAGGGCCGAGCAGGCCGCGCTGATCTCTACGATGTGACGGCTTATGCGCTGGACGTAGTCGGGTTACGGTCCGTGCATTGTTATCCGGACCGGTTCTGATTCTCTCCCCACCTATATTTTGGTGTCGCCTGCGGACAAATATGCAGATTTTTCTGGGAATGGCCCAGGGCGAGTCGGAGCTGACTTAGGTGGCGGCCATTTCCCTCGGCTGCCAGCCACGCCTTCTCCGATGTATTAATTTTGATAGTATATCTTTCACGTTTATGATGGAGTACCCGTCTGCCAATCTCTAAATCAAGCCTCTAGTAAGTTGAATAAAGCCTATCATGGCTTATGCTCCGCCTCATTTTTGATCAATGGGTGCACAGTAAGTGTCTGTGTTTGGGTTTGCAGAAAATAATGCTGTAGAGAAAAAAGTAGGCTGAAAAAAGTTGTGTCAAAAATGTTGTGCACTGAAAATACTAGACTGGAAAAAAGGTTGTGGCTACAAGAAAATCAAAAAATGCTGTGCTTATAGGGCAAAGGTACATTTACTGGGAGCAAGGGCAAGGGGTCAGTCTCCTGCTAAATTAGAGCAAATTCTTTACAGTGATGTGCGATAGGGCGAGGGGAACAAGTAAGAAGTTTTTGGGATTCAGTCAAATGCAGCATTAAGAGGCTGATAGAGTTTGGGGATTGATAGCGTTAATGGGTAGTTAGGAGCTTTTAGGGTTCTGGGAAGTGTAGCTTTAAGGGGTGTTTCTGGATTTTTACGGTTCACAGATAGGTAGCATAAAAGGGTAGTAAGGGGCTTAAGTTGAGAGAAGAGTAGTGTTCAGGGGAAGTAGGGGTTTTCATTGTCCAGGGAAGCATAGCAATAAGGGGATAATGGGTTTTTAGGTTCAGGGAACAGTAGCATTAAAGGACAGTAAAGGATTTTAAGAGTTCAGAGTAGGGTTTGTAAGTGGATAACAAGGGTTTTCTAGAGTTCAGAGAATGGTAGGTTAAGTTGTAGTAAGTGATCGCTAGGGTTAAGTAAATTATAGCATTAAGGGGTAGTAAGGGTTTTAGGGTTCATGTAAAGGTAACATTAGGAGGAAATTCAGGTTTTAAGGCTTCAGGGATGTGGAGTGTTAAGGGGAGCACTATGGAGTTATTAGGGTACACTTAGATAAATTAAACAATGTGTGAATAAAAACAACTTTTAGAATTCAACATTTTTCATCATGAAATACTTTACTTGGGCTATCCGCCCATAAAAGTACTTAAACAAATGCAATACATATAAATATACAGTTAACAATAAAAAATACATTATAAAACATGTCAGTAAAACATTTTTTTCAGGTCATCAATAACAATACATATAGGATATAATAAATAGCATTAGCTAGTTGTCCCCCTGAGGTTTGTCAATTATAATCAATCTTGTTCAAAAATACATTAGTTAAAACATGCTGAGAACCTCGTTTTTCAATACTCCATAAAGTAAGGCTCCATAAGAGCATAAACTCAAAAAAGAAAAAATTGATAAATAGACCAACTGCGTTGGTCATTCGATAGCCTTGCTTCTGCTACACCAGCACCAATGCATATATTTTGATACTGCGCAGACAACTGCCTGCGAAGATTCAGTACGGAGGGGCCGTATGGCAACCTCAAGCTTTCGACAGCCCAGTTGCCTTTTTACAATTGTCATAGGTAATAATGAAGAAGAAAACAATGGTACCTCGAAAATTTCAACTCGACTTAATTGTAGCCATATTTTAATAGTCAACTTTATTAAGGCTTGGCTAGCATAAAACTGAGGTCAAAGGAGGACTCTCATTCATGCTTGGATTTTTTTCATATTACGTGCTGGTATTTGCTGATGACAGGGCATAAAAAGTAGCACCTATTTTTAAGAGTTAATTATGTTTGTAGCTCATACTATATAAATAATATAAGACTGGGCACTGGTAATGAGCACCAGAAAATACGTAATCCATCCTCAATTTAATTGATAGTTACACTATTTATTTAAAAATATTATATTGGAGGAAAGATCTAAAACAAAATTCATTTCAATAATAATCCCGTTATGCCTCTCACATTCCTATGTAATTTTCATTGTTTATTTTGGTCTTAGTTACAGTATTAATGCTAAGAATAGAATTGTATGTCATATTAAATGGAGCCTCGTTCTGCTGTCAGATTTTTTGCATGTAGAGTATACTGTCGGCCATTGCTTTCAGAAGACATTAAAAGATCTCAGCTCTAACTTCTGCCCGAATGTCACGATACACTTATTTGTTATTTCATCTGCTGATAACCCATACTTGTGTGTATTTCAACCCACAATAATTGACCAGAGATAAGAGAAGGCAGAAGTGCAATTAATCTTTATTAGAGCTTGTCGGTATATGTGCAATAAGTGTTTTCCTCCTCAGTCTTACCACACACAAACACACACACACATATTTTAAAACTTTGTGCTCTGCCTGGCAGAGCCAATCTCAACGATCCTTAGAGGGCGCGAATACCTTATACTGAAAAACACATTTTCTTATTTCCAAATAACTAGACATAAGAAATAATTACTGCTGTGTCTCAGACCCTGACAGATTTCACTCACACTACACTCACCAGGGGCACAACGAGACACGAACTCCTGGGATGGGGCTAGTATTTCGAGCCACAGTGGTGGGGCTGCCAAGACATCAAGAAGTAGATTTACACGAACCCTAATAAAAGTGTGAGATGTGTAATGGGATAAAGAAAATTATATGGGAGTTCTAGCTGAATGTCACAAAATGAGGGGGATAACTTCACAATGTGAAAGCACATTTGTGTTTATACTGTTAGAGCACAGATTTAGCTGGGGAGCAACGGAGCTTTGTATATTATGGGGAGTGATGGAAGCCGAAGCAAGATTGCATACATTAAGTGAGGGCTTCATTCTTTGAATAGCACACAGTTGCGCACAATTAAGGGAATATCAGAGATTATGTGATTAGCCCAGAGCTGCAGAATTTTAGGTCAAGTGCCAAGCTGGATCAAAACTCCGTTCCCTGTGTTGTCTTTGTCACTACACCACATCTTCTACCTTAGTTGATGTAATAAAACATTCAAAAAAAGTTACCAGTTGAAAATGCTCCCAAAGTTCACCCTCACCAATCCTTGTGAATACTTATATTATTTGGATATTTTACCATAGGCATTATGTGGTGTTCTCCATGATGTCTAATGAGTAGACTGAATACAAATTATTGTGGTGTGTAGTTATTTTACAGGGGTCATACCTTGATTATGCTGTGTCTCATTTAAGGTTCAGTTTTGTCTATGTGCATATACGCTATGGGTTAAAATATAGAGTGATATATAACATAAATGTTTAGTAGTTTGAAACAATGTAATTATTTATTAAGAGTGATGTATCTCCATTGTACCCATCAGGGTGGAACAGAGATAATGGTCCAAATGACGAGTACCTTTATTACCGGAGTATTTTCTATCATTTAAAATAGTATACAAAAGGTTGATGAATCTTTTTTCAGTGCTTGGCACCACAATCCTTTCTTGAAATAGCTATGCACAGCTATGACAGGAAGGCCCTACTATTGCAAATTATAACTATGAAGCCAGTTTCTGTTTGAGAGTTGCAGGTTAAATATCTTTCACAAAAATACAGGTACGTTCCAATGCCAATTCTATACTCAGCCACGTTTTCTTTTTCTCTGAATGAAAGAGGGTTGGCTAAATATGCCTTCATTTAAATGTCAATAAACGGGTAAACAACGCCTTCAAGGGATTTGTTTGAAATACTCTGTTCTATTGCTTTTGATAAATATTTTTTAGCTGCAAGAATTGTTGATAAACTTGCCACAGAAATGTTATTCAAACATCTTTTATCTAAAAAATAATAATTTTGTTCCTTGTAAAAACATAAGGACCAATGAATCAATCACGGAACAATGAATATTCAAAACACGGGTATATATAGAAAACACATTTTTATCTTTTGAAATTTATCAAGGGTACTACACAGTTATATAAACAATGTAACACGAGGAAAATAGATACAATTGTATGATCCTTCAATGCCACTATTGTAAACACTTCTTCTCATTGTACATTATTTTCCAGAAGAGAGTGTGAGTGTCGACGTTTCGGTCTCTATATTAATATATATTAATCCAACTGAATCACAGGGTGTAACTTAAAGACCCCGTTCCTGCCACCAGTTCCGGGTTTGGAGAATTACTTTAATAACTCGTAAAGGATTTCTTTCTCCGATTGGCGAAGAGTGACCCAGTGGAATATATCCATTTGGGAGTTAAGGTAAAAGACACCCGATTTTGGGTGAGGACCAGATAGATTAGGGATCTTTACCCTGATGAATGCCAACGTGACCCATAGAGGCACATCATAATGGCAGAAACATGTTGGTTTATGCAGTAGGGGTATAGGGGTCGTTACCTCCCCTGTATTTCCCCTCCATGTTATTTTTTAATCCTACCAAGGGAACACGGTAATAATTAAAATAAATTGTGGTGTTCCCCTAGGTAGTTTTAATTTACACTTTCCTGCACATTAGATCCCTTCTTGAGGGAATATTCATTCCTCCAATTTGTTTTTCTTTAGTCTGTCTTTTTGCTTTTCTGGCCTTTCCACACTTTTCATCATTTTCTCAATAAATAATGCGCTCCGTCCAGTGCGTTGGTCTGCGCCTGGACGTATGATGCAGCCCAATGATGAAGCATGACCCTGAAAAGTGTGTGAGGGCAGTATTAAGAAATTAAATAATTTCCCCTGTATGACCCTCTTGGTCTATGTTTTTTAGATGTTAGTGCTTCTCTGTTTAGTGAGTATGAACCATGATCAGAGCCTGAGGCTGCTGAAGGAAAACCCGCCTCCTGTACCCTTGAATTTGACCTACTCTCAGAGGCTTTATGCTTCACACATACATCAACTCAATTTGGGGTTTACCTGCTGCAATCAACCCGGGGAGGTGGTAGCAGAAGGACATGCTATCTGGATCAACAGTGAATGACAGCATTGTGTGTGATGTTCTGAAGAAGCAGGGCACTGGCATGAGTTATATCAATTGACAGCAGTACTCAGAGTGAAAACAGCAGAAACTGATATATAATAGTATACTGAGTAACTGAGACAAGACGGAGGTCCTCATCCTTGGTTCCAACCCTTCAGCCTGGGACGATTCCTGGTGGCCAACATCACTGGGAACAGCCCCGCCACCCACCGACCACGTACGCAACCTAGGGGTCATCCTCGACCCCACCCTCTCCATGACTAAGCAGGTCAACGCCGTTTCCTCATCCTGCTTCAACATCCTCCGAATGCTCCGCAGGATCTTCAAGTGGATCCCCACCGAAACAAGAAAACAGTCACCCAGGCCCTCGTCACCAGCAGGCTGGACTACGGAAACGCCCTCTACGCAGGAACGACGGCTAAGCTCCTGAGACGGCTGCAACGCATCCAGAACGCCTCTGCACATCTTATCCTTGACATCCCCCGACGGAGCCACATCACACCCCACCTGAGAGACCTGCACTGGCTCCCTGTCAACAAGAGGATAACCTTCAAGCTCCTCACCCACGCACACAAAGCACTCCACAACTCCGGACCAGCCTACCTCAACAGACGACTCAGCTTCTACACCCCCACCCGCCAGCTCCGCTCGACCACCCTCGCCCTCGCCACAGTCCCCCGCATCCGGAAAACGACCGCCGGCGGCAGATCCTTCTCCCACCTCGCTGCCAAGACCTGGAACACCCTCCCCACCAACCTCCGACAGACCCAAGACCTACTGGCCTTCAGAAGACTCCTCAAGACCTGGCTCTTCGATCAGTAGCAGCACCACCCCCCTCTTCCCCCAGCGCCTTGAGACCCTCGAGGGTATGTAGTGCGCTTTATAAGTGACATGATTGATTGATTGATAGCACAATTTGCTTGCAGCGACAAGGGCATAAGTTACAGGGCATGGCAGCATTAAGACCTGCAGGCACTGAAGGCAAGACTCAGTAACTGCAGCAAGGCTCATGGATGTGACAAAAGTAGGAATTGTAGCAACAACAAGACTCAATGTAACAGCTTCAGTAGTTTCATGATCTGTCAGAAGCATCTTTAACAGCATCTTAAGTAAACAAGTGTCAGAATGCTACCGAAGTGAGTGTGGTAGCAGCACTCACACTTTCACCAGTATACCCATTTCAATGGATTTAGAGCCCTCTTCAAAGACTGTGTGTAAACTGCATCCTATGCTGTACATGTTCTGCAGCGATAACAATTTACACTACAGCTGCCCAGTGTCTGTTCTAAATGGATGTTGAGCTTGCACTGCTGCTACCTACTGCAAGCAAAATGTTTGTTGTTGTCAACAAGTACCTCTTTTGTGAGGAAAGAAAGCTTGCACTGTAGGGGCCTGTATGTAGTGAAGCTTACATTGCTGCTGCTCAGGACATACGCGTTCTGTAAGAGAGGGAGGCTTGCAGTGTAGTCACCTAAGATGCACTTGCTTTTTGAGGAAGCGAAGCTTGCACTACTGCTATCCCATCTGTACTCGCTTTGTGAGGTCTTCTACCTATTCTCCAAGGATGCTTTCACACTTGACCTTTATGTACTCTCTATTTGACATCATCTGTCCTGCTCCTCCTTCTACTGCCACGTGCCCAGTGCCTATTCTTTAACCTACTGATGCTGGCAATGTCATGATGTGTGTCTGGTATGTTTTAGATATCCTTCTAATACAAATTAACTTTACAGAAGCCACAAAATGACTAGGCAAAGCTTATTTTTATATGTGATCTTAATAAAAGGCAAAAATATGCAAAAGGTTAATGCTTCATGTCCCATGGGAAACACAGTTCCAAAAGTGACTATGCCACCTTATACAATTCTAAAACATGGCTGCCAAGTGACTATGTTATATGTGCAATAGCTTCACCCCCGCACAACACTTGGGGGCATATTAGCAACAACAGGCGAAAATGATCGCTAACCGCGCTTATCGCGTATTTTATTAACGCCGCCTATCGCTGGATATTATCGCGGAGATAACATGCTATTAGCAAGGTTTATCTCCAATGCGATAAAATATCCAGCGATAGCGGCGAAATGCGTGAATATCGCTGGAAATCCAGCGATATTCACGCATCAACGCCATGGTGCACTTAGGCTGACAATCCACCTCCTATTCTACAAACAGGTAAGTCATGTTTTTAGCAGGTGTTAAATTCTAGCGATATTCGCGCTTAGCGCAAATTTTTTTATCGCTTCGCCTGCGTTGCTCATAGGGGGAAGTTGTGTTAGCGACTGTTTTCAGTCGCTTTTAGTTGGGAACGTCTACCTTGCATGTCATTAGCGATAATTATCGCTGGCATGCAAGGCGATGGGGAAACCGGCCGCTATCGCCAGAAAGCTGTCGCTAACGCCTGTTAGCGACAGCTTGCTGATAGGGCGATAAAAAAATTGCCGCTTTAGCGGCAAAAAGTGCCGCTAAAGCGGCGATAAGGCCCTTGCTAATATGCCCCCTGGTTTGCAAAAAATAACAAAAATAAACATTATTGCTGTTAGACAAAAGGTTTAATTGCACCTGGAACATCCACAACTCGTAATGCCATTGGCCACTGACAAGGCGACAGCTAGACTTCTGATGAAGGAGAGAGCAAACGTAATAAGTGAAAGGTGCAGTAAAGTTTGTCTTAGCATAACTTCTTGCTGCTTGTTCACAGTCACTCACTCTGCCATATCCCGTTTCACACGTTTTCTCTCCTCTTTCCCATCTCATTCACATTCTCCTCTCATTTATATTTTCTCTCATTTGTCCCTCCTTATTCTCTTATGTTCTCTCTCTTCTCTGTCACTATTCACTATCTCGTCTCTCAGTCGTTCTTTTTCCACAATTTCTTTCCTCAATCGCTTCCCTCTAACTCTCATCATCCCTTCTCCTCCTGACTCACCATCAGAGACTGGCTATGCCAGAAAATAACCACTCCCACTGATTAGGAGCTGGTGATTGGTATCTCAGTCCCGGATTAGGAGCTGGGATTGGTATCTCAGTCCCCACAGAAGTTCAGCTTTTACATTGTAGTTATGAATGCTGAAAGAGCTGAACTCTGTCTGCTAACTGGTTCAACGCCATCTATGAATCAACACAACTCTTGCTGTGCCCGGGCTTAGCTCTATGTATACTGTGCTCTGGTTCATTGCAATAAATAAACTGCCTGCAGAGAAACTCAACATTATGGGGCTTATTTACAAACCCAGTGTGCCGCCTGAGCATCACTTTCTTTTGATGCTTCAGTGGCAGAGTGCAGACCCATATCTACGAGGACAGGCAAAGCCACCCTGAATGGCTTTTCATGGCCTGGTAGATATGGTGTAAGGCAATGCAGCACAAGTCACTGCATTGCCTCACACTGTGTCAGGGAGGCATGCCATAGGCTCTGCGGTCACCCAACACCCATGGATTTTGACACATTCCCAGATTTACAACACAGAGTGAATCTGGAAATGTGTCAAAATCATGCACCTCTCGAAGAGATGCATAACAAGTCGAAATAACTTTATTTTTCCTCATTTGTTACTCTTTCTCTGTGTGCTGCATTTTGCAGCACACATAGAAAGAGGAAAATGCCTCCATTGATTGTTTTTGTGCAGGAAGGCATCCCTTCCTGCACATAACCTTCCTACAACACGGACACCCTTTCACAATGGTGCAAGTGTGCCTGTGTTAGCACAAGGCAGCCATTTGTGCACCAGCGCAGTAAAAGTGGACAAGAAGGTGCTGTATCTCATAGATATGGTGCATTCTTGCCCTTTACTTTTGACGCAGGACAGCACAGCAAGAAGCCTTGCGGCGCTGCACTGTGCGAAAATGTTGTAAATGAGGCCTTATATCTGTACAAGCCCAGCTCCGTCTTTGCATAAACTCTGCTGTATCTGTGCAGGGGTTCCGCACTATGTATGCACAAGCTCAGCTGTAGTATTACAGCCAGAGCTGCTGACTTTGTAACTGAGGAGCCAGGTTCGAGTCTCGGCACTGACTCAACATAGACTGATTCTGGGCAAATCTCTTAGTCTCCCCGTGCCAAAAAAATGAACTTGACCTTGTGTAATGTCACTGGTGCTCTTGTAAACCTCTTTATTACCTTTAGGTCATGTTTGTGCTATATAAAACTGTGAAAAGAAAGGTCAACTCTATCTGTGAATGAGCTCCACTCTTCAAGAGGACAGGGTCTGTTTATGACAGTACTCTACTCTCTCTACATGTGCAGGAAATAATGTTATCTGTGCAGGAACTCACTGATGTCTTTGGGTATTCAGGCGCATCTCTAGAAGTACAACCAACTTCAGTTTTGGGTTGATGGGAGAGGGAATGCAGGAAGCGGTATATGGAAAGTGTGACTACAGGGACAGAGAGTAATATGAAAGTATGAACAGTGCTTAAGCCCAGGTGGCTGTCTCTGGAGAATGTGGTAGATGTCAAAATGCACTGCAGTACATGGGAAAGAAAAAGAGGACCTGGGCAGAAAAGCAAAAGAAAAAACTAGTATGAACAAAGGGGGCTCCATGTTGGAGCCTCCAGCGTGTAGGCAGGGGTCAGTGGAAGGAGGGAGATGGTACTCAATGACAGTTTTTGCCATCATATGTGAAGATTCAAACTTTTAGCAGGAGCCAGAGAGCATGCAACGAAGCCTGTGAAAACGCGACCTCTATAAGGTCAGGTGAATTATGGATATGGCTCTAATGATTACCCTATGGAGGGGTAGTGGAGCAGCATTCTGCAGGTGGCTGCAGTTTGGGCACTACAGTAACTATATTTTGGCTGCCAATGGATGCTTCTTTATCAGTTCCTATGGGTGATTTAGGAGATGATCTAGCATTAGGGGACCAATATATGGCCAGGTTACCCAGGTCCATCTACCAAAGGGTGCCAGGGGTATACAATTTTGGGTTGTTCTGGAATGGTTTAGGGTCTGATTTACTAGTTGATCCAAAGAGGCTTCCCTGGTATGAGGGTGTGGCTGAGTTCACATTGTCAAGTACTATGTAGGGGTTATAGTGGAAATCTGGTGGCACATTTTCTTGGGGACGGTGCTTGAAGGGCCAGCTCAGTGGGTAACCTTGTTTTTGAGAATTTCAGACAGAAGATTTGATGTCTAGCCTTGAATTCTATTAATATGGATGTTTAATATACATGATATAACTATTTTGAAGTGTGTCAATATCAAGAAATGATATCTATGTGTCTTTAGGGGAATAAATATGGCCTAAGAATGTTCAATTTTCAAAACCAAGTTTGGTGTCCTTGGGCTACTTCATTGTTTTAATGCTGGGGTGGGGGAAAGGGGCTGGATTAGTGTTTTTGCCCAGATGTCATTCCTACTCAACCTCTGAGAGTCTCTCACTTGTGTTAATGTAAACTCTTTCTCCGGAACCAAGCTGAAGCTTTCAAATCCCCTCTTCAGGTAGACATTCAAAGGATGGGAGGCATATGGACTGTGTGTCAGCAGAAGGTGCATTAATGCACAGGACTACAGTTGCCATATTGAACTTGGCATAGGGTAGTAGAAGGCAGAGTGGGCACCAGCTGCTGTGACAGAAAGCTTTGCTGGGCGCAGTGCCAGGTACTGTCCATACATAGTGCCATGCAGCTCCACTTGCAAGCCTATTACATGTTCAGCTAACAAATACCCAGGGCAAGAGGCACACACAGCGTTCTTTGAGGTGAACTGTGAGTGGCCAGCACCCAGCAGCCTTTGATAACTCGAGGTGGGATTGCAAAATGTTGCTCGAACATGAATTTACCTTTGAAAAAATGAAAGACAAGGGGCATTTGGAAAAACAAGAACAGTTGTTTAATTAAACAAAGCAGCTGGGAGATCAGGCAACAGAGTCAAGGTCTGAACACTGTCTCAAAGCAAATTGATTTTGTCCGCCATTTTATACTTTACATGAAGCATCATAAAATGATTTATGCATTCCTTTGGCAGTAGAAGTTTGGGCCTAGTCACAGGGCCATACATTGAGGGTTTGATAAGAAGCGCAGGTGGGCCTACGTCCTTGTGGGAACATACTGCAGAGCTAGTGAGTACATGTCCAGATGTCTGGCATGAGGAGCGCATGATCATTGCGTGTAATGTGCATGCTGTGTTCTGATTGACTTTGTGTTCCTAACTTCGTGTGCCATTGACTTATTGGTGTTTGTGAGAATGTGTGCCCCTCCGGCCAAACGTGTTTTATTGGGGCCAATCTCCTGAGACCATTGTGGTGTCACTGCCTATCTGTGGGATCGATCTGGGTTTTCCTGTTTGTGCGTTCTGTCTAAGGGTTTTGTGTCCCCCCCACCTGTGATCTTTCAATCAGTTGCTTCAGGCCAATGTCACAGGGCCTTCCTAACAATGTATTTCTGACTCTGGTTTGAAGGGGAGGTCACATCGGTAAAATTCAACTACTGAGATGTGAGTTTGTTTTTATACGTACATATATCATGGTGTACATTGACATTGTATTGTCCTATATTTTGCAGAATATTGAAACTCACGTGTGTCCCTACTGTGGTGCACATGTCTCACCCTACCCAAACTGAGATAGATAGCAATCATGAGGTAAAGGATCACAGTGTCTGGCTGCTTTCCTCCGCTGCCTTTGTACAGAGTGTTAAAATAACTGTGTGACATGATGTTATTGTCAAACCATCACCCTGACACCAGTTCTGCCTGACAGACGCACAGACAACATTAGAGCTTGGGCCATGGCTGGCCGCCTTCTTCTTCTGGGATAGAACAGGCAGCCAGGAGCATTTTACTTAGAGACTGCCCACAGGAGCATCTTTTAAAAGTCCCTGCCCCCCACTAATGAGTACTGGTGCCACCTACCATCTGCCACCAAAACAAAGTAAATGCTGCACAGACCCCTGCTTTCCAATATCACTTTACACGTTATGATTTTTTAACCAGTACTTGGAATTTTTAGAAGCTAAAACAAAAGCTCCCCAGAATGCAAGACGCTGTTGGTAAAAAAAAAAATCTGGACTGCCTGATGGACACTGAATCACTGTGGTGCAGTGCCATTTTTAAAAAGAAAAAGAAAATCTCCCTTTTTTGCATTTATATAGCACTTGCTATCGCTTGTCAAGGGTAGTAAGCCCTATATAAATTCAATTCCATACAATCAGGGCCACTGGAATGATACGGCTGGTAAGGGCCAAATTATGTGGCATGGTTGAGTAAATTATACGCCAAGAAAAGCAAAATTATGAGGCGTAATGCACAACATTTTGTGACACTACTACTTCATTATTTTGTCATTTCTACACATATTGACACTGTCTGGGCATTAGTTGCACCTCAGTACCAGTATAAAACCCAAATAAAGCAATAAGCAACAGATAGGTGGCCAGTCAGGCTTTGCAAAGGGTCTTCCACTGCCCAGTAACACATGTTGCTGCGTTTAGTAACTTTCGAACTGTTCGAGCTAGAAACATTTTTTTGTTAAAAGCTGCAGATTATGCAGCAGAAGATGGATTATATTGCAAATGCGGTACATCGCCGTGGCCACACAATTGCATAATTCCAGTAGCCTAGCATACAATATAATTTGTCATTTGTACCTTCTTTGCTTGGAAGAACTTAGGTAAACAGTCAGGTTGGGAACAGGGCAGAGATTGCCTTTCAAGTGTAAATGCTGCCTTCATCATCACAGTGTTAATGGGCAATCATTGTCTCCCCTTTACAACAGTGAGGAAGGTGAAAGCCACCACCATGGGTTCTGTGAACTGGCATTTTATGAATTGCTGGTGACCTCCACCCTTCCTTTCAAGACACTTTCCAGCAGCAGGGGAAGCTGATTTTGTCTCTCTTAAAAAATGACAAGGTTTTCTCCAACGCCGGTTTCCCAAGCAGTGCCCTGCGGAGGAAAGCACCTGAGACAGCCCCCACGAAGCGGAGCCCGTGCCCTGCCGAGGAAAGCACCTAAGACAAGCCCCCACGTAGCTGAGCCCGTGCCCTGCCCCTGCCGAGGAAAGCACCTGAGACAGCCCCCACGAAGCGGAGCCCGTGCCCTGCCGAGGAAAGCACCTAAGACAAGCCCCAACAAAGCTGAGCCCGTGCCCTGCCCCTGCCGAGGAAAGCACCTGAGACAGCCCCCACGAAGCTGAGCCCGTGCCCTGCCGAGGAAAGCACATGAGACAGCCCCCACGAAGCGAGGCCCGTGCCCTGCCGAGGAAAGCACCTGAGACAGCCCCCACGAAGCGGAGCCCGTGCCCTGCCGAGGAAAGCACCTAAGACAAGCCCCCACGTAGCTGAGCCCGTGCCCTGCCCCTGCCGAGGAAAGCACCTGAGACAGCCCCCACGAAGCGGAGCCCGTTCCCTGCCGAGGAAAGCACCTGAGACACCCCCACGAAACTGAGCCGGGAGGGGTGGGGGTGCTGAAGCCCTTTTAGCCCAATGGGCGTTGCGCGCCTGACACTCACTGATATCTCGGAGCAGCACTTCGAGGTCACACTGGTGGCAGTTGAGCGCTACATATTTTCGACTACCAATGAGATACACGGCTCTTCTAACGTAATCACAGTATCCGGTAACAGGTGACATGATGAGAAAAGCACTCATCGTTCCATCCTAAAACTTTTTTATCTTCATTAAACATACAAAAGATTGTGTGGTTTGCAATAAGCTGTTCGTGACTAAAACAATATATTCATAATATTATATTTTAGGAATAATTCTCATAACACTAAAGTTGGAAAAATACGCGACTTATACTTCAAAAGAACATCAACTGTGACCGAGGCCAGGATATAGGAAAAAATAATTTAAAAAACGCACGTGAACATCTTCAAAATAATGTCACATTTCGGGCGTAAAAAGGAAGGAGGAAGAAAGAAAGGATGTTAAACACGGGAAATTGTGGCACTGTTAGCTTACACTCCAGCCCCATGAAGTCCTGTCCGGTGTATTTTTGCACCCAAAGGTGTGAATTACTTGATACTCCCAAAATAATAATGTTTAAAAGCACATGAAATTGTATGAAAACAAAAGAAATTAAAACGCGCATTAGCTATAAATGATTGACAGTCATGATCACGGATCGTCTATAAAATCGGAATGACTGTGATGCTCATTCGCTCCAAGTGATTGCTGGACCAATTGATGAAACTGTCCCATTTCAGACTACTTTACACTTTACCTGGAACATGCTTCTCTTTGATCTTTCGACTCACTGTTTACTATTACCACGTGTAAGGATGAAACACGACGTCTTCACGATGGAAATACTGTATAAATCGTATTTGTGCAGAGTGTCTGAATATTATTACTACGAGGAAAGACGAAAACGTGTTTGAGACGGCAACAGGAAAAAAGAATGACGGAATGGAGGGAATGAAGGAATGCAGCAGACGACTGAAGATATAGAAGGATGGATTTAAAGAAAAATGAGAAGTGGGGTGTGTGGAAAAAAGGATCGTGTGAAGTATGAATGAGAAGGAAAGAATAAAGGAATGAACTAGGGAAGAAATGACGGGAGAGAAGGAAGAAAGAAATGAGGTAGAGGATTGAAGATACACAAGGAAAGATAGAAGGAAGGAATGGGGAGATGGGAGGTGTGAGAGGAAGGAAGGAAGGACAAAGTGAAGGATGGAAAGAATAAATGAAGGGATTATGGGAAGAAAGCATGAGAAGAACGGGATGAAGGCTGGCTAGGAGGGAAGGAAGGAGAGAAGGGAGATGTGAGAAATGATAGAGTGACAAATTACGGGAAAGAAAGTATAAAAGAAGGAAGTATGGGAATAAAGGGCGGTAGGGAAGAAGGGGCGGAAGGATTGAAGGGTAGGAAGAAAGCAATCAAAGGAAAATGGAAGAAGAGGGAAGAAATTAAGTATAGCAAGAAGGGAAAAGGGAAGACTGGGAAAGGAAGTAATGAATGAGGCGGGAGGGAGGAAGGGATGCCTGAAGGATGGTGAGGAGGAGGGAACACATGAAGGATGGGATAAGCGCAACCGATGAAGGAATACATTAGATGGCGGGTAAATAAGAAGAAATGATGGAAGGGATGCTAAAAGGAAGACTGGAAGGGCGTGAAGGAGGAAATAATGAAGAGAAAAACATGATGAATAAAAAAAACAGGGATGACGCAGTGTAGAGGGAGGTGGAGGCAGGTGTACGGGGAAAGAAACGAAGTGAAATGGGATAGGGAACACACAATGATAATTTATCGGTGCATATTTGTAAACTTTGTGTAAACGAAATATAAACAAATTAATAAACGATCTAATCAGTCAAGTTGCAATCAAATCAGAAGAATGAAGTAACAAAGGAAATGGTGGTCAAAGTTGCTGTGTTTTAAATTGTGTGTTTCTTGTTTCTCTTCTAATCTGCTGGATACATTTACTATTTCTTTTAGTGAGGAAGTTTTAGAGCTGGCCGTTACTTTTAAGGCTCAGCCTTTGGTGGCCGTTGATCGTCAGTTGTTTCTTCGCTTGATATTCTTTCAAACCTGTTAACTCGTGTGCATCCTTTCTCTCCCCTCGTCCTGGAATTAATTTGCATTCAAATGTTTTAATGGAGATCCTTTGTGTAATCCGTTCCGTGCTGACAATACAATTGCACTTTCGAAATGTTGTTTTCCCGTTTTTCAACACATTTTTCTCCTTCGCGTCGCGGCGGTGAATGAATATTTATTGAAGCCTTTCAGGTGATATTCTCACACGCGCGCGCTAGCGGATGGTCACACCTGTACAGTGTTATTTCATGATAGCGGTTTATTACCCTGTATATTGTCTTTCATTTGTCGTCCTCTCGCCCTTAGCGCACTTAAAGTTTATAGAATGTTAACATGTAAAATGTAAACTTCAGAGTCTAATAAATAGTTTTGACTAACACACGTGAACGGATTTGTAGCAAAGCCCACGCCCTATTTCCGGTGGCCTAATGTGGGTGGTGCTTATTATGATACCATTGTTTTATTGACAAGTAGAGATGCACTGTTTTATCAGCTCACGTTTTCAACCCCTAAGAAGCAAATGTGAAAGCTCAAAACGGCGGTGTGACCTGCCCATTATATATTAAAATATCCCGGGTGATTTATTCATTCATCCCATCATCTACCAATCTGCAGAAGAACAAGCGAAGGAGGCATTACATCTCTTCACAGCATAACTCTTAAACGCAGCATTCTAATAGGAAAGGTAAAATTGTTCCTTTAAGTAAAATAATTAAGGAGCCTTGGCGGTGAAAGCTATTACAAGAGCGACCTCTAGTGGAAATGTGTCTGCATTTCTACAAAATGGATGCTTGTTTGTGTTTAATTTGGGCTAGGCAACTTTGATTTGAGCTGAGTGCTGCCTTAGTTGTGGTTGTTTTCAAATAACTCATGCTGCAAGAAGATACGATTGCCGATGAGATCACGGAGTCTGTCGGTAACTTCGAGTTACTCGTGTTTTTGTGTACGAAATCGAATCATTCATTCACTTCCGGGAAATATTTAATTCATTCCTGTAAGTTTTCGGCCAAGTGGAATGCAACTTGTGCCCTTATTTACCCTTGAACGATGCACCCCACCCCTTTGCTACTTTTGCTTCATGCGCCTAGGGCCGAAAATGGGTGCAACGTTACTCCGAGATCCATTGAAATTGGTGTCGATCGTTGGCACCAGAAGGAGGTCAAGTCAAAAGGTGCGGAGTCGTGTAAACGGGTGGCACGAGAAAGAGGTAAAGTCAAAAGAGGCGGAGTCATGAAAGAGCAAGTCTGAGCCTTTGCCCCAAACAAATTGAGAAATGCGATACTGAACGTATTCTAACTGCATTTTAAAATATCATGGGGCAGATTTACAAGCCCCTTGCGTCATCTTTACGACACCGTTGCGTCACTTCTGTGACACAGCAGCGTCGTAAACAATGCGCCACTATGCAACAGATTTACAACGTGACGCGTCTAGTGAGATGCGACACGTTGTAAAGCCCTGCGCTACATTATACCTGCTTCAGGTATAATGTATGCAGGGTGGGCGTTCCGTCGAATATGCCTCTTTTCACCGCATACCATTACCCCTGCATTTTGTTATAGCGCGGTCGTTACAACGACCGCGTTGTAATAACGCATATCATTACCCCGCAAGTCGTAACAACGACTTGCGGAGGGGGACGCTGGATGTTGGAATAGTAAAATTTACTATTCCAACCAGTCTGTGCGGACTCTAGGGAAGGTGTTGGATTTTAAATCCAACACCTTCTCCCCCCTCCGCAAGTCGTAACGACTTGCGGGGTAATGGAATGCGTTGTCACAACGCGGTCGTTGTTACGACCGCGTTGTAACAGCGTGCGGGGTTATGAATGCGGGGTGACGGTTGTTTACCGTTCCGTCGCAAGGAAGCCCCGTAAAAGTGACGCAATGAAATCTACAAGATTTCACTGAGTCACTTTACGTCCAGGCTGCGTCAAAACCTTATGCCTGCTTGAAGCAGGCGTAAGGAGTGACGCAGCAGGTTAGGTATAGGGCGCCCCTGAGCATTGCTGGAGTTGCGTCGCGCTTGCGACACGACTCCAGCAATGTGCTGCCCTTACGCCAGAAGATGCGACACGCATCTGACTATCCTTGCGCCACGGTGCGTCGCATTGTAAATGTGACGCATCCGTGGTGGCGCAAGGGTATTCCTGCGTGTCGCATCTTCACTGGCGCATCCCTGCTAATATGCAGGGATGCGCCAGTCCTTGTAAATCTGCCCCCCTATATGTTAAGGTACCTGCTGCAGAGATCATTATGTGCCCAGCAATTCCCACGGCATACTAAAAGTGAGATAACTCTGGTGAGTATATAAGGCACTTGCAGGTGGAATTTGTGTGCAGTCTGATCACAGATATCAATCAAAATATAAACTATATCTCAGTGCTTTAAATGGGGGAATAAAGGCGGAGTAAAAAGGTGCCGTTACCCAGGCTCGGATTGGGATCAAAAAAAGGTCCAGGCAACCAAAAAATAGTGGCACACATTCGCAGATCGCAGCCTTTCATGAAACATTGCTAGATTAATATCAGGAGACTCATTTTTGCAAATATGTCTGCTAAATTAGTCATTTTAAAGCTTACAGGGGGTCATTAACATTGGCCAAGACTAGAAACACTGCATCTTTGAAAGCTAAATACTTGCTTGCACTGTCATTGCCTTGCACAACAAAGTGATTTATGCTGTCCTAACCAACTATGTCCTGGACTGTAATCATTATAGAAATGTAGTCTAAAGGCGAAAGTGAAGGGTTTAGGTCAGCCTGGACTGGTCAGTGCTCAGGTGAGAAGAGTGGGGTTGAAATGTGAAATAGATATCCCCCTGGAGTTGGTGCTCTAGTCCTGTAACACTCCTGGCCTGGCAGAGTTACATAAAAAAGTGCTCAGTGACCCTGGGGGGTTTTGGGTTGGAGAATTGTGGTCTGACTCCTACCTGAGCCTCAGTAACTGAACTAGGCCACTGAACGCCTTGGTCTAGGCCATGATTCCCTCCTCTTAGGCAGGGCAGGAGGTGGCTACGACATAAGAAGTTGAAGAAGTGGTTTGAAGCAGAAGGCTTTTGAAGCATAGCCTCCTGTCCACTTGTGGGCTGGTTAGCTCTTTGCTTTGTCCTCCTGCTGCGACCTTTGGATCCTGCTAGTAGTGGACACTGCCTAATTCATCTCTCTCACCTGGCAAAAGTGGGCATGGCAATCAGGAGATGGGAAGGAAATATTTAAATATCACCCTCTTCCCTCAGAACCATGTGGCTGGATGAGAAAGGGGTTAGGTCAGAGCCTCAAGGCAGAAACCTCCCCAGACCTGCTATTTTCAGTGCCATCTTAAGCATTTTTGGCGCCCCAGGCAAGACCTGTCTTGGGGGCCATTGTTTACAACAGCTGTGAATACTTTTACAAATTTCCAACTAATGACAGCCCTCCTTGTTTGCAAACAACACTGAACTTTAATTTAACCTTTCAGGAACGGGGGCAAGCAATAACAACCGAAAGCTGAAACTGCTCAGTGTGTGCCAGCCAAATAGTACCAAAATAAAGCTTGAACTAGCATTGATAAAGCCGTTTCTTTTTGTGTTTGGATCTAAATATTTTGTCATGCTAAATATTTTACATACAAATCAGAGTCTAATAAGCTGGTTCCTATCATTGTAGGAAAGACATAGCAAGGGTGACTTGCTGGATGCTTAGTGGACAGGTGTATAATTTTAAAACCTATGTGTATAGTGCTTGAGATTGTAGCTTTCATTGCTGAATAACAGTGAGTAAGGTTTTTATGTGCCTGGGTTAGGCCCCTGTAGCGAAGCTGCTCATTTCTTACATTGTCCTCTTTTTCACAATAACATTTGTGCTGTGACTAACCCTGGGCGTCAAATTCCGCTCCGCTCGCGGAATTTGCGGAATTTAGGCAATTTCGGGTTCTGCGGAGAACGCGGAATTGCCAACAATTCCACGATCCGCGGCGTAGCGGAATTATTTTCTTGTTCGCGCTTTAAAAATGCGTTCTAGCGCGCGCGATAGCGACTTACCGGGATTCCTGCGTTCGCCGACGGGTTTTCCTATCCGTTCGCGTGCGCCATGAGATTTTGGTAGCCGGCCCTGCGATCCCGCGAGAGTTTGCGATCGCGAACACGTCATTCGCCGCGCCATTGGACAACGCGAGAGTGTGCGATCGTGAACACGTCATTCGCCGCGCCATCGTGCACCGCGAGAGAGATTGCGATCGCGAACACGTCATTCGCCGCGCCATCGGACAACGCAAGAGTGTGCGATCGCGAACACGTCATTCGCAGCGCCATCGTGCATTGCGAGAGAGATTGCGATCGCGAACACGTCATTCGGGCGCGCCATCGGACATCCGGCGGAATGTTGGTAAAGCTCGCGATCCCGAACACGCAAAATTTTCAATCTGGAGAAGAATAATATCGCGAGCAGCATAAAACCTTCTATAAACTGATGATTTGGATGAAAAAAAAACCTCAGATTGATATTTGGCTGTCCTTTTTTGTCAAATTTTTTTGGGGGGAGAGGGAGGAAGTGCCACAGAGTCTCCTACTTCCTGTTCCTGTCCAGCAGGCTCCTCCCAGTGCTTTGTCCATCTCCTGTTCATTTTTCACTTGGATTTGAGCTGGAAGGATCACTCTTTGTGTCTGCTGCATCATTATCATTGGATTTGAGGATTTTTGGATTTGAGATTTTACAAGTAAGTTGGTGTTGTTTGATTGGGGCATTGCAGTTGCTGCAACTACAATTTTTGTACTTTTCATCATTTTTAAAAATAAATAGTTGTGGGTAGCCAGTAGGCCCAGAGCTAGTCATGGGTGGGTGCATGATGAATCATGATGAAACAACTGTTCCTTTGCTGTGTGATGTATTTATTCATTTCAAACATCATATAGTGGGCATGAATGGCATTGGATTGAATTGCAAAATGTGTATTTTTGGGTGTATTTCAGTTTTTGGGCTGTGTGTTAAATACATGCCTTAGTTGTGTGTGGTGTGCTGCAGGCCTTGTTTAGCCCTGTGGATTTTCGTTTTTGCATTTTATTGCATTACAGGCAAAGCAGTGTGGTTTAGCATGCAGCCTTTGCCTGGCTATTATAGGCCTGTTTTCAGTACATTGTTTTCCAGGCCTCCTGCTTGTTGCTTGTGATTTGTGAGTGTCCATGTGGCTGGTAGCCATTTCTGGTGGGAGTTATAAGTGTGCTGCTTTTGCCATATAGGCCTGCATGTGTTTCCTTTGTGGCCTAGGCTTCTTGTTGTGGTCCTGGCCATGAGGCTGGCGGCCATTTTGAAGCCAGGCAGTGTGCTTTTGCCATAGGCCTGCATTGCCTGTCTTCAGTTTCTTGTTGTTGTGGGCCTGGCCATGAGGCTGGTGGCCATTTTGAAGCCAGGCAGTGTGATTTTTGCCATAGGCCTGCATTGTCTGTCTTCAGTTTCTTGTTGTTGTGGGCCTGGCCATGAGGCTGGCGGCCATTTTGAAGCCAGGCAGTGTGCTTTTTGCCATAGGCCTGCATTGTCTGTCTTCAGTTTCTTGTTGTTGTGGGCCTGGCCATGAGGCTGGTGGCCATTTTGAAGCCAGGCAGTGTGCTTCTTGCCATAGGCCTGCATTGTCTGTCTTCAGTTTCTTGTTGTTGTGGGCCTGGCCATGAGGCTGGTGGCCATTTTGAAGCCAGGCAGTGTGCTTTTTGCCATAGGCCTGCATTGTCTGTCTTCAGTTTCTTGTTGTTGTGGGCCTGGCCATGTGGCTGGTGGCCATTTTGAAGCCCGGTAGTGTGCTTTTATCCATAGGCCTGCAAGCTTGTGGCCTAGTCTGCCAACAGGCCTTTCATACAGTAGGCCCAGAGGTAGTCAGGGGTGCATGAAACAACTGTTTCTGTGTGTTCTGTTGAATTTTAAACATCATTTAGGGCACATGGATGGCATTGGATTGAATTGCAAAATGTGTATTTTTGGGTGTGTTTCAGTTTTTTGGGGTGTGTGTTAAATACATGCCTTAGTTGAGTGTGGTGTGTTGCAGGCCTTGTTTAGCCCTGTGGATTTTCGTTTTTGCATTTTATTGCATTACAGGCAAAGCAGTGTGGTTTAGCATGCAGCCTTTGCCTGGCTATCATAGGCCTGTTTTCAGTACATTGTTTTCCAGGCCTCCTGCTTGTTGCTTGTGATTTGTGAGTGTCCATGTGGCTGGTGGCCATTTCTGGTGGGAGTTATAAGTGTGCTGCTTTTGCCATTTAGGCCTGCATGGTTTTCCTCTTGGCTTACTGCTTCCATCCATCCCCTTTGCCAGCTGCAGCTCCCTGAATGATGTGATGAGCAAATAATTTAATGCCAAACAGGGTCCACTTCTATTACATTTGTATTTTTGTTGTTGTTCCTCTTCTTTCCTTTCCTTCCTGACAGTGTGCACAGTATACCATGAAAGCCCTTGTTGACAGTCTCTGGCTACACTAACTTATATATTTTATTTGTTTGTTTGTACTACTAGTAATTGAACCACAACAACAAATGCAACATTTCACTGATGTTCTTCTCCTGGCTTCTTTGCTTTTAGGTGCACAAAAGACAGAGGAGGAGGTGTCATCATCATCACCCGTTGTACTGCCAGACAGAAGTCCTGCTGCGTGTCACGTCCACGTGTGACCACAGACATCTCTGCAACTTGTGCACCTGCGTCCTGCTGACAACTGAAGAAGATGGCCCCAAAGAAAGGTACCAGGTCCTCCAGTACCAAGAAAGTTGCCAGTGAGAAGAAGAAGGAACAGAAGAAGGAAGTGGCACTTGCCAAGACTGGTGTGCCGGCCGATGTGTTTTTTGGTTAAAAAAAACTTACGCCTGCAGCAGCGGTGTCCGGCGGGGACCAAGCTGGGAGCAGCACCTCCGCATCAGCGGGCCCTCCCCAGCAACCTAGGCCCAAGCCCATGAGTGTGGCAGAGGTAGCCAGTCTACTAACGACCAGTGATGTTGAAATGTCATTATCGCAAAGTAGTACCCAATCCACGCACTCGCAGGCGGAAACTCAGCAGATAAGCGGGCAACCACAGCCGCAACCACAGCCGCAACCACAGCCGCAACCCCAGCCGCAACCCCAGCCGCAACCCCAGCCGCAGCCGCAACCACAGCCGCAGCCGCAACCGCAGCCGCAACCGCAGCCGGAACCACAGCCGCAACCACAGCCCCAACCGCAGCCCCAGCCGCAACCACAGCCGGAACCACAGCCCACAATAGTAGTTGTTCCACCTGAAGTAGGGGCAGTTCAGGAAATTGAGCTTTTTGCAGATGAAGAGGAGCAAGCCACTGTTTCAGAAGAACCATTGTCTTCCAGACCCCCAGCAAGGAAAAGGAGGGTTAGTCCACTTCTTCTTCAAGCCCCGCTTCTGATGATCTAGATGCCACTTGGAAGCCACCAGCTCAGCCTGAGAGTGATGCACGCCACAAGACAAGGCTAGTGAAAAGGAAGGTTCCAGAAAGCCTTAGAGTTATGGAGGTAGATGTAGACGAGGGGGGTGATGATGATGAAGAGCCAGTCATCATGAACATCACTCCTGGGCCTGCGGAGATGGAGACCAAAATTATTAGACTATCCAAAATCGCTGCGAGGGATGTAGCACGGATACCACCAACACAGGTAACACCAACACGACCTCCAGCTTCCATATTTGCCTTTGCAAAGGCCCGGCAGGGACCTACATCCAGCTCAACCACCACCTCAGTAGGTGGTGGTAATGTAAGTGCACAGAGTCAAATTCCAGGCACACCCTCCAGTTCATCTGGTATTGAAAGTGGCACCTCCAGCAGCGCCAGAAAGTTCTCCTCCCCAGTTTGGGACTTCTTTTCAGTTAGCAGTAAGGAGGAGAACATTGCTATATGCTCAATTTGTCGGCAGGCTGTTAGGCGGGGTAAGCTTGGTACAAACTATGGTACCGGAGGACAAACAAGTCATCTCAAAAAACACCACAGTATCAAGTGGGAGGCTCACCTACTTCACTTAGAAAAAAGTCAAACTGGACCCATTGCTGTTGTTGGGGATGAAGAAGTAGGGGAAGATATGATTGCGGTGGAAGGTCAACAAGAGGGAGACATTTCTAGCCCTACCCCCAGCAGTGTAGTGGTAACGCCCACATCCTCAGCAACATCTCAGTGGCACCGTACTAAGAGTCGGCCTGAGACACCAAGGCAACTGGGCACTGCAATGAGCAAAAGTGCGGCGTCGTTGAGCCTAACTGGGTTCAAGAAGAAGGGTGCACCACAAAGGAAAATATTCCAGCCTACCATTGACAGCATGCTTAGGTCGGAGGGGCAGTACCAACACAACCACCCAATGGCACGGTTGTACAATGCGAAGCTGGCTAAAATGTTAGCGCTGGACCTTCTCCCTTTTTCATTTGTGGAAGGGGTGGGTTTCCTTGAATTTGTGTCAGCCATCTGCCCTAAATGGAAGGTTCCCAGCCGGTCCTATTTCGCCCGAGTTGCTGTTCCAGCACTACATCACGATGTGCTGGAATTGGTTGGACAAGCTTTGCAGCAGAGTGCTGTTCACAAAATCCACCTGACAACAGACATGTGGACCAGTTGCCAAGCCACTGATTACATGTGCATCACTGCACACTGGGTCTCTTTTGTGGGGGTTAGAGAAAAGCTATCTGAAGTAGGTGCTGTTGACACAGCTGAGATTTTTAATGCTTCTCGGAAACATGCAACTGTAGCCATGTTCGCCATGGAGAAATCTCATACTGCTGCAAACATTTTGGAAGAGTTTAACAGCAAGGTCTTTGAATGGCTGCGCCCAAGAGGGCTTAACATTGGTTTTGTTGCCACGGATAATGGCAGTAATGTACTTAAGGCCATGGAGGTTGGTGCATATTTCAGGGTCCCGTGTTTGGCGCACTGCATTAACATTATAGTTCAAGACTTTCTGAAAAAGAACCCATAGTCAGCAACTTACTGACCACCTGCCTCAGAATATGCACTCATTTCAGCCATTCTTTTAAAGCCCGGAAGCAGCTGAGGATCATTCAACATGACTATAGAATGCCAGTCAAAGCACTCATCCAGGAGGTGGCAACACGTTGGAACTCAACGTATTACATGCTTGACCGTCTGTTTGAGCAGTACAGACCAATCAATGAATATGTCATGCGAAGGGCGGATGCTACTGTGAAAGACATGACCCTTCAGATGGACCAATGGTGCCTAGTTAAATCTCTTACAGAGATGCTTCTTCCTTTCGAGGTCTTTACACGTGAAGTCAGCAAGGAGGACTGTACTATGAGCCAAGCTATCCCATTGTTGCACATGCTAGAGCAACAGCTGAAGGAGGAGTCTGAAGCGTACATAGGTGTGGAGGAAAAAAAGAAGCATATGAGTTGGTGGAGAGCTTATCATGTCGCTTAACTGAAAATGCAAGGGTGCAAACTAAGATTTTGTCACTAGAACATTACATTTGTGCCACAATTCTGGATCCACAGTACAAATCGGCACTGAACAGTAAGACATTACTCCCTTTTTCAGAAGTGGATGTTGCCCGGTACAAAACTTTGATAGGTGAGGCAGCCAGTAAATTGGAAAAGGAACAGCTGGTAATTAAAGGCCTCAAACCCACAACAAGTACTGCAGCAGGGCATCCGGCGTCAAGTTCAACTTCAGAGCCTGAGGGCAGTGCATTTGGTTCACAGCTGTCACCAACACCAACACTATCAACAACAGCAAGAACCGGATCATCAGCCCCAGTAAAAACGGCACAGGATTGGTATTTACAGCAAGGACTTGCTAAGGTCCAGTGCTGATGCAAAGACAAAAGAGGCCGAACAAAGTGTAGCACCCCTGAACATTGACCGGATGGTCCAGGCCTACCTGGATGACCCAACAGAGGTCTACATTGATCAAAACCCATTGCAGTATTGGTAAAGCAAAAGGGGCCAATGGCCAGTGCTCAGCAGGCTGGCGATAAACTATCTGGCTTGCCATGACGCAAGTGTCTCTTCTGAACGTGTTTTCAGTGCTGCTGGTTCCAGTGTAACAGTGAAAAGGACCAGTCTCTCACCCAAAAACGTGGAGAGGTTAACCATGATCAAAATGAATCAGCAATTTATACCACCGAATTACACAATACATGAATCAACGCAGGAAGATGAGGACAGCGGCTCAGGTGACGGAAGTAGCGTGTTAGATGCTGATTATCTACTTCTGGTTGAACCCCCAGAGTTTGAGGACGAGCTATACTTCCCTGACAACTAGGCTTCCACTTCTTACTGTCGTTCTCCCTTATTTACTTTTATTTGTGTGTCTGTCTTTCTGGTTGGAAACTTCAAATCACAACAAATTCATCACCACCGTCTTTGTCTTTTATTGCCATATATGAGTTTCAGCTGTCTGCATTTCAGTCCACTCCTCTGAGTCCTGCTCCTCCATCCTCCTGAATCGACCCAAATCTATTGCCCTCAAGCCAGATGATGATTGGATGTAGCATAATCGAAGAAAAACTAAAATCTTGCCTCGTTGAGTCTCTCCAAAAGAAGTGGAACATGATGATGACTACTATAGCTATCCTCCTTTCCGAGCCGATACAGACTACCCATTAACTGAAGATGAGAAGGAACAGGTAATGAATGATGACATGCATTGGACGCTGACTGAGTGATTTGTGTTGTTGTTTGTAGTGCATGAAGTTAATTCATTGTGTACTATTATCTAATCTACACACTAAAAGTAACTCAATGCAATGTTTGTTTCCATTCTTGTTTTTTAATAACAAATTTCTACTTCTACTGCAGGCCGATCCATTGCATTTTGAATATGGAAAGGGGACTCAATCTGTACACTGCACACTGAGTTGGACAACACACCATGATGATGACCACAGAGACATAATATCCTCGCAGTCACTCAGTACGATCCGAGATGATTGATGGAATAACTCAGGTCGTTTCATGAGTGCCATAAAAGGTAACCAAGTCAACAACAACCACTGCAGACCTACATGTCTGTGTAGTGGTGGAGTCGAGTGTGGTGGTATGACTGACAGCGGGGCATTGATTTAGTCACTTAATTTGTAAAATGCTATGTTGCTGTATATCTGCTTTGTCTGCCTCTGTCAAAAAATGTACGCTAAATGGAGGATGGGTCACGGGTGCCGTGGGCCTGCTCTGTCCTGTTGTTGTTGGAGGTTAATGCTGGAAACAGACTAGAGTAGACATGATGTATCCATGCCGCCTCTGAAAGTGTTCTTGTTGCACTCCACCGTAATTTATGCATTTGTTTTCTACTTGATTTTTCAATATCCCTTTTGTTTTCCCATCTACAATTACAGGCCGGCCCTTACCCTGTGCTATACTGGGAAAAACAACTCTCACTTACCTTACCAATGAATCTACATCTGCCAGGCAGGCAGTGACGTCACCCAAGATTGATGGCCGGAGCGTCCATGGAAGGGAGGACCAAGAGGAATGCCGAGATGCAACTCCCCATTTTGACCAGGATAACATACAGTAACAGTATCAACATTCATCATCTTTTAAATTTGATTCATTTTTTGTCTTCAATCATTACTACTGTGTGTTGTTGTTGTTGTTATGTTTGCTCTCTGCTTATAATTCAATTCATCCCTACAGCTTTTTTTGAATTTTCTTTGCTATCTTTAAGCCCGGGCCGGTACAGCAGAACAGAAACTGTATGTAATTCGGGTCTCTCGGAGGGCAGACAGGCAAGGCAAATTGCATAATATACTGCTGCCCTGTACTGTCTAATTGTCTAGTAGTAGTTAGTAAGTACTACTTATCATTAACCATCAAGTTATCATCATCATGCATGCATTTCCTTTTTCTCCCTTAACAGATTTATGGATATGGTTGTCTGCCAAGATTGTGTTTTGTTGTTGTCCATGCGTACTGTTTTTCTTTGTCAAACCTTTCCCAAAACCCCCCTTCCCAAACATTCATCAAACCCTAACCCTCTTCCCCCGGGCTGTGTGACTTATTGAGGTGTGACTAAATTAAATGTACACCAATAATTTATCACACGCTTGCTGGGGCGGATGTGGCAAAAGCAACACTAATTCAATTTCAAGGCAGGGCGAGGATCTTCTTCTGCTGCCCACCCATGAGCAGTATATTTGCAAGATAATTTTTTTACCAAAGGAACCTAATCCATCAGCATTAATTGCCGGCATCGATTGGATTTGTTGTCATCCTCCTACACAGCACTAATTGTTACGCTTGTGTCGAGTGTACTGTAGGCCTAGTCGAGTGACTCGACACAGCTAGAGTTTGTAACTCTATGTACTAGGCTATCCCCGCCACCATTATGTTTTATTGTATTTTGGCATATTATTGTTTGGCAGTAAGTTCTGTACTGTACTTCATTCTACTACTCCTCCCACAGTCTCTCTCAGGCGACTGACTGTCTCATTTTCTTTTTTTTGCAAATGCTACTGCCAGGGTCTACTACTACTACCACCACAACCATGGCATGTTGGGAAAGAAAACCATCATCACCATGCAGCCATCGCCGTGCCCAAGTTAAACATCAAGCACAGGTAAGAGAAGAAGTTTGGGGGAGGCATAATTAATAATGGAAATTTTTTCATTAATTCTATTTCACACACCCCTTTGAGTCCAGTTGCAGAATGCATAGACTAGGAGGAGAGCTGACAATACTAGTAGGACAAGTCCCTCAGTGAGGGGTACTGCATCTATCTGTTTGTGTCTTAGTAACTCAGCCAATTATTTAAATCAAACACTGGCTGTGGCCCTGCACCAGCAAGGAAACAGTGTGACGTAAAACAGTAACCCCACCCACAAAACATTAACAACATCGTATATAAAGTATAAATATATAATTTAATCCCTTAACAAAAATAAACTATGTAAAAAAAATCCCACAACACCTGACCCACCCCTCTCCCTAACCCCAACCAATATCCACTTCCTGGAATGAAAAAGTCCAACAAATGAAATGTCCAATTGTCCAAAAGTGAAAACCCCAACGCCCGATTCCCACCCACCAAAATAAGTAATAAAAAAGGGGCAATAAACGGGGTCTCAGCGGGCTCGCCTCTCCAGGACATGAATGCGCTCCTCTAGACAGGCCACGCGGCGTTTCAGTGCGCGGCAATTGCATCCACAGGGGGGGCAGCAGTGCTTAATGTAGTATGGTGGAGGGCGCCTGCCAGACGGTGGCGCCATAACACTGGAGGGGGGTGGCTGGGGCCCGGGGCATTGGAGGAGGCTGCAGCTGCTGCCGCCTCCTTCTCCTCCTCCTCCTCTAGAACACCCAGCTGCCGGTATTCAGCTTGTATGGCCTCCAGCTTCCGGCGCCAGGCCTTGGCTGCCAACTCCTTCCTGTCTACTTTCACTTTGGAAGGAGTAGCTATATCAAGAAGAAAAAACAAGACTATTGTAAAATATACTCTTAGCAAAGCAGTAAGACAAATTAATTCTACACATAGTGGCACAGTAGCACTAGCAAGCACAGTACATAACATTTGTGGTATGTATCTATCCTCCCACTACCTCGGCCTCTAACATTTGTGGGAGTTTCAGGCATTCCACCACCCATGCATCTGATTCCTATCAGACACCTATGCATGCATCCCACGTATCCTTCTCTGCCAGTCATAAATATTAAATCTCGCCCGTCCTTCCTCCTTCCACCCTTCTTTCCCTTTTCGTTCAACCCATCCATCAAGGTCATCTGATCTGACTTTTAGTCTTCTCCATAAAACTTTCACAGCTGAGTTGAAGTCCGATAGAAGAGGCCATTGGTTACTCAACAGTACACTCCCGTCGCTAATGCTATTGCTAATGCTAAGTAAAGGGTGTCTTCTTCAACCGTTCACAACAACTTCTTACTTAAGTCTCAACAGAACAGTATACATTACACCCTTGCAGCGAGTGTAATGTCAATAAGTAAGGATTAGGAATATAACTTACCACCGCCCGCCACTGCTGCTGGCTCACCCACTGCAGCTCCTCCTGCAACTGCCGCATCTCCTGCACCCTCAGCGGCCGCGTCACCTTCGCCGCTGGCCCCGGTACTGGTGGTCGGTAGTACGCCTAGAAAAACATTACACATTTTTCAGATGCCATATACACCTCCCCTATTTTTCACTAGCAAGATTGAAAAAAAGTTAATACATACATAATACATATACAACATACATCACTAGTACAAATCAGGTAGTAGAGTAGACACTAGTAGTGTTATATGGTCCCTAGGGTCATTCTAGTCTTTGCTAAGTTACCCCGAGCCATGCAACCATTTTAGCTTTGTGTCTTTTATTTTTGCACAAGTTACCTCGCAGCTTGTTGTGTAAGACGCCTTTGAGCCCACATGAGCTCATACTGCTACTGTCTGAGCGCTGCGTACAAGGTCGAAAAACAAGCCACTTTGTTATGGAGTTCTGGTGTTAGTCCATATTGCTTATCCATAAAAATACTACACTTTTTGGCACGACTGAGAAATGCTTGCACTATACTAACGCGCACCATTTTTCTCACAACAGACGGAAGATTCCCTTATACGAACCAGAGCTTTGCAGAGCTTATGATGTAACCAGTACTAGGTTCTTCTAAGGTGAGGGATCCCCAGAATTCTCAGATCTCCATTTATAATTTTATATAAACTATATTCCTACCAAGGGGAGGGTGGTTCTTCCACCACTGTTCAGTTATCATGATTTCGCCTTTTGTCTTCTATGGACTTGTAGTTGTAAGTGTAACTAAGTGTAACAATGTTTATTGTTTTAATCTTATGCATTTTGCTGTTGCTGCTGCATTATAGAACAATGTACAGAGCTTGTCAGTTGAAAATAAACCTTTTGAACTTACATAGTCTCGGTGGTATTTGGTGTGGACTTACACGAGTGAGTGAGCGAAAGGGTGTGAATTGCTTCCGCGACAGAGGTCGGGAGTGTTATGTTCTGGGTTGTCTACTCATTGGGTATCTTGGGGGGGTTTCGGAGAGCTAATGAGACACTATAACTAGTCGGTCAGGGGATTGTGGTGGCTTCTGATTGAGGTGTGAGGAAGGTCCAACCTCCCATCACCAACGTCCTATTTTCTTGTGCAAAGTTCTGTATGTGCAGAATCCCTACAACAGTAGTAGTATGTCCTATCCTATCAAAAATAGTAAAATCTGGTTGGGCATTTTCTTGGTGGGAATTGTCGAAAAGCCTCAAGATTAAGAAGACTAGAAGTAGTAGAAGAGGACAACCCAAAGGACTGGACTCAATGGCTAGAGCTATTGGTGAATCTGAGTTTTATTTAAAATATTTTAAATAAAGAGTGGCCAACTGGGCAAGCTTAGCTACAGACAGACTAATAGTAGTAGTACAGAGAGTCATAGCAGACGCAGTTAGAGGCAGGGATAACAAGAATTTAGAAACAGACAGTATAGATCAAAGAAGAATTTGTAAAAAATAGAATTAGGATACCGAAATAATAGTTCGGAAGAAATAAGGTGCAGGAAAAGTTAGGGAAATATAATTATTAATATTAACCACTGGAGGACTTACTGGGGCCAGCAGCAGAGCCCTCGGTAGAGGAGCAGTCCTGGCCCTGGGAGGCATCTTGATGATCATCTTGTCCCGCTGCCTGTGACCCCGACTTCTTGCCCCTGGGTGCTGATCATGTAAGATTTCATAACAAAAGAGACAAAAATTAAAGTTTGGTGTGAAACAAATAAAATATTTTAAAATACGCTCCAAAAACATTTTTGTGAACAACAATTGCAATAAAATTGACCTATCTAATCTGATCGACTAGTAGTATTGCGAGATTCACGGACCATCTAGTAAGCCTAACAACCACCTGACCTAGCCCACCTATTCCAATCCAGACGGGCCAATTGTTCAGTAAGTCTGCATTTCCATTTATTTTAGTCCTCAAAAATGCATAGATGGAGGACACATGCATACATTTTTGCATACACCAAATTGTTGGCTGGTTGCTGCTGATGTTCTGCTAGTGATGATATAAGCCTATTAACACTCACTAAACAAACTACAAAAGGTTCTACTAAGGACTGGGGTTAGCAGCACTCAGCAGCACGTGACGTGACAGAGGATGCGTCACGCACACCACTTAAAAATTACCAACTAATAAGTAACTAAACCTATCAATCCACCACTATCCCTTCTTAGTGGCAGGAGGACAAAGGAAGGACTAGAGTCTCTCTAGCATTACCTAACTTAAGTTCTCAAAAGTAAACTCTTACATAATCATCAGGCCAAGCGAGCGCAAAGTTGCAAACAAGTAAGATTAGTAGCGCCGAGCGCCTGTGTCATAACAATCACAGATTTTTAAACGTAATTTTCCTGCAATGTAAGCAGCAGCATTCTTGATGGTCGGAAAAAAAAAATATTCGCAATATATAACACAGAGCAGAAGAACACAAAGTAGTAATATTAAATAGCTACTCACCAAGCCCCGGGACCTCCACTCCTAGCAGGTCAGCAGGTCCTGCTCCCGGTCCAGAATATCGGACCACTGGTGCGTCAGCTGATTATTGGTGCGCCGGACACCAGAGCAGCGAAACACTGCCCGACGCACCTTGCCCCACCGCTGCCGACGCTCCCGGAGCCCGGACCCGGACCCAGGCCTGCCGCCTGCTGCCAGGGTTAAGGGGAGGTGGCGCTGAACAAAAAAAACCAGTGCGGCCACCTCCGCCTCACCGAATAAGGCCCGTGCCTGCACCCCTTTTTGGCGCCGCCTTCCGCAAGGAAGGCGGTCGCGGCTCTGGCTACGCGCCCTGTGGCCCTTTGCCATTGTTCTGGGTAGGCGGGGGGGCGGAAAAGAAAAGGTAGGAATTAAAAAAGAAATTAAAAAGCAGGTAATAGAAAAAGAGTGAAAAAGTAGTGAAAAACACACAAAAAGTAGAAAAAAACTCAAAATATAGAATCAGGAAAATAGAGAGATAGATAATAAATAAAAAAGATCAAAAAAAAGTTTCCAGAAACAAAGGATTGAAAAGATAGAGGGAGGATTGAAAAGCAGGCCCAGAACCATAGCAATAGAGTGAAAAACAAGATGGCCGCACCCATTGCGACCGCATGGGCAAGTTCGCGCGATATTTCCCCCCCGAGTACGCAAAAAGCGTCGCGAACACGTAATGCGCGTTCCCAAATAGGAAATACTTATCGCGAACGGGCGGGAGCATGCAATACGCGACCCGGAACTGGAAATAAGCCTCGCGAGCGGGCGGGAGCATGCAATACGCGACCCGGAACAGGAAATAACCATCGCGAGCGGGCGGGACAAGTGAAAAACAAGATGGCCGCGCCCATTAGCGACCGCATGGGCAAGTTAGCGATATATTTCCCCGCGAGCACGCAAAAACACATTGCGAACGGGCGGGACAAGCAATTCCGTGTCTTCGCGGAATTTCTACGTGCTCGCGGAGATTTTTAACAATTTCGCAGAGATTTGCGTAACGCGACTACGCAAATTCCGCCCACCCCTAGCTGTCACCTTTTGCACATATTCACATGCGCAACAATGTTGGATTAGTTTCTCTGAAACTACTTGTGTTTACACATCTGGCTTCGCATAACATAATCACAATGCCTCGAACACCAAGTACAAGGCCTTTATGCATGAATGTACAAATTTCGTTATATCTTCATCCACGGGGTGACCAGGCTATCTACATATCCATAACATTGCTAATCTATACGTACATCGCAAGGATGCCTTTTATTATAAATAATCAGCATCTCATAGGATTAGCAGAGGAGGCACTTCAGCTGACACCGAGGGTCCCTGCATGCTGAGACTTCACCACGCAGCGGTCTGACATCTCCGCGAGGGGTGTCCAGTTCGTGGCCAAGACGGGATCCTACATTCTCTCTCGCCAGGTAATGGGGTTGGATCATCCCTTGGGGGGATTCTTGGCTTAATACCTACACACACTCTAGGTACACACAGAGTAGGGTTTGCGTAGTAGGAGTAAGCCTGATTACTACCTTATTTTATTTGCTTGCATATATATACACTGTTTTAGCACCATGGTAGAACTGTATCTACTGTTTCCTCTTTTGGTGCTTGTAATCACTTACATCTGCTTCTGTTTACTGATTATCGCAGCACATGTATTTTATACAAGAATAACGTTGGTTCAATAAATATATTGAAAATGTCCCAGTGTGCATTCTCTGTATACTTGTCTGAGAACAAAAGAGAACGAGTAACTGAGCGAGAGGTTTTGGTCTGTTACCATGATCCCTGAGGGGTCAGGATTATCATGTACAGTGGTTGCCAGAAACTATTTGCTCCTTGTCTAGGTTAGGGAGGCTTATGGTGGCACTGTGAGCTAGCTGGTCTCTAGGCCAACATATCCTGCAGGGGTGCTTGGAATCAGTCTAGGCACCTCACCCAAAGATTATGTTGTCCGATAAATGTGTAGATCCTACAGATTAGTGGAAACTACACGACAGAGGTAGACAGAGGGGCAGAATGAGAGGTAGGTTACAGAACGATAGGTTAGGTAAAGTGGGCAGTGAAGTAGAGAGAAAGGTACATTGAGAGGGGTAAAGTTAGAAAAAGAGATTATTTGTACATAAATGTGGTGTAGTTGAGAGACAGAGGTGAGGTAGATAAAGAGAGGGGTGATTCATGCGGAGGCAGAATGAGAATATGAGGAAAAGGCTGGGCGGTGAAGTAGAGAGGTATAAAAAGAAAGAGACAGCGAAGGTATGTTGAAAAGTGATCAGAGATAAATTTGAAAGCAAGAGAAAAAATGCAATGATAGTTTAAAAGAGAGCTAGAGGTAGAGATAGAGGGTTAGTAATAAAGGAGTAAGTTTGTGAGAGAGGTGACACAGAGGGAATAGAGATAGAAAGATGTGGAGAGGAGAGGCAGTGATCACATGGGGGAAATAGAGAGGTTGGGTATTGAAAGAAAGACATGTAGGGGCTAGTGAGATGAGGTCATGTGTGAGATATAAAGTAGAGAGAAAGGCAAAAAAGAGAGTAGTGAGCTAGAAAGAGGGGGTGAGAAACATAGAGAGAAGTAAGGCAAAGATATGGAGTGGTGAGGTAAAGAAATAGGTAAGGTTGAGAGAGGGGTAAAGTAGATGGAGGAGATAGGGCAGTGACATGTAAAGGACTGTGAGGTGCTGAGAAAGGGGTGAGATAGAGATGGAGTAGGGAGGAAAAGATGTGGAGGTATACACAGATAGTAGGAGAAAAGGTTGTGACAGGTGGGATACAGAGTGGTGCATTTTAAAGACAGAGGTAAGGTAGACATAAATGTAGAAAGGGCTGCAACAGAAATTGAATGGTAGGTACATAGAGGCATAGAGATCAGTGAACAGAGATGGAAACAAGAAGGGGTGAGGTAGAAGAGCTGGAGTCAAGTAATGGGGTGAGACCAGAGACAGAAAGATAAGTGATATCCAGAAAGAGAAATGGGAACAATAAAAGAGGTAACATAAATGCTGTTAGAGAGGGGTGAAAATAGATCTAGGTAGGGTTTTAATGATTGGTGAGGTATAGAGAAATGAGGGAAAAAAGATAGGTAGAGCGAAAAAGGAAGCAGCAAATGGTGAAGTGCAAAGAGAAGGAAAGGGTATAAAGAGAGGCAAGGTAAACACAGTGAGGTCAGGTGAAGAGTAAGTTAGACAAAAAGTAAAGAGATCAGTAAAGAAGGGTGGAGACAGGTCGTAAGATCCACTAGAGCAAGTTATGGGTGAGTAGAGAAAGAGAGGTAGACTGAAAGGTAGAAAGTGGCAGACAGAAAGAGAGATTTTTATAGAGAGTAAGAGGTAAAGAAAAAAGAGAGCAATAGATCATTTTATCAGAAGGTGGGTACCTTTGAAATTGTCCAAATTACCCATTCCTTAAAACGGCACTAGCTCTTTTCCTGCTCTGGCAGGCTGGAGAGTGAGTAAGGTAGCCCACACATAGGGAGGTGAGACAGGAAGCTTGAATGTCTTACTGCTGAGGAAGGGAAGAACATCACCCAACTTTATTAAGAGCCATATTAAAAATTCATATATTGTCTCATCAAAGTATTAGCAATGTGTTTAGAAGTGCGCTTGCTGTCCTAGAAGTGACAGTACTCACTGAATGTATTGAATGTGTTATAAACAACCTAGTGTGCTCCATACGTTGAGGGTGGGGGTATGCTCAGCTTGGTTCACTGTTTAGCTCTAGGACATAAGCAGCAGTGAATGCAGAGGCCTTGTGAACATCCCTGTGAAGGCTCCAAGGGTATGTTGACTCTCTTACTAGTAATGTAATCTAGCAAGAGAGCTTAATTAGTTGCAATTGCTTCTGACATCTGCTGTGACCTGCAGGTGAAGTGTTCTAATAAAGGCAAAACTAAATCATCCCTCTCAGGTAGGACTATTGAGTACTTTTCAATTGGGTAAAAGTGACCTTTCTATAGACAATGCTTACAAAAATGCCAAGTGAAGCACTATATGAAAGCCCTTGGCCATTCTCTAGAGATGCACACTACAGATATATAGGGAATTGTATCAAGTGTAGTCCCAGCTGCAGAGCTTGCATCACAAAAATGAAAGCACACCACTTGCACACCCCAAGGAAGTGTAGCAAGTGAGGCACATGGCCCGCTCCTCTTTCTGTTATCTCCCACTCTACTCTTTTGTTCACATGCACATGCAGAATTCTCTACTTCTCACCTTCTCACATGCCCTTTATTTCACTAGTTCTCATCCTTTTTGTTCTCATTTTCACAGTTTCTAAGCTATCAATCTTTCTTCTACTCGTGATACTCCTTTTGTTAGTTTTTCTTGGCCACTCCTTTATCACAATTGTACTCTTTCCATCTAGCATTTTCTTTCCTAATCTTCGCTCTTTGAGTCATTCTGTGCTTCTTATTCTTTCTTTCTCCCTCCTATCCCACACCTCACCTGCTCTCTCTTCCCCTTCAACATCTTCTCTACCCCTTCTCTGCCTCCTTACTCGTTAACCTGGCTCTCGTCATTCTCTCTCCTTGCCTCCTCCTCAGGTAACTCAAAGGTTCGTGGGCTCTCATGAACAACACCGTTGCCGGTCATATGCAGAGAATCTGACATGGCAGGGACAAGGGCAGTGCAATGCCGGTGTCCTGCAAGAAGGTGAGAGTGTGAAATGGCCCACCTGACCTGGGCTTTAGCAAGCTTCTCAGGACCCCTCCCCACAACTATCATGTGCCGTCCGGGCAATGGAGGGGTCAGATAAAAGACACTGTTGGCCTCATACATTGAGGAAAGGTGTGAAAATGGCATTTCACAGCTGGGCTCCAGCGATGCTGCTCCTAAACACTCCCCTCCCCAACTCTCCCAGCTCAATCTGCTCACATTATTGTGTGTCCATAGCCAGCCCAATGAGCCCCACACACTAATAATGATCCGGCCCAGCAGGGGACTGGTGAGGATGCTGCCAGCTCCTACTGGAGGAGAGGGAACAAGATTCCCTCTGCCCCTGCTGCAGAGCGTGCTTAGGCCCCAGAGAGCCACTGGCGAGGCTGGACACTGCAGCTCATCCTGAAACCACTCAAAATGAGTACAACTGGACGAAAGAATTGACCCACAACTGGGCCTCAGACACTGGCCCATCGACCGTTGCCCAAATGCTCGGTTTACCAATCCGACCCTGGCTGTCACTCATTATATTGAGTGGTGTGGGCCCAAATCTAGGTGTGCACTAGCGGCTGCCAATCTTTGAGTCAAACAGTTCATTTTATCTGCCAGTCTACCGGTTCATTTTTCGCCCACAATTGACATTGCTAGGAAGAAGACTGAATTGGTCTATGACACGTCAGCCTGATATTACTGCTCCCACCTACATAGCACCACTACCACTTCTCTAGGAGCAGAGGCTGCCTAATTATGTTTATAATGTATCTTTTCTATCGCACTTTAAAGTGGGTTTTCTACTTTTTGTTTTCGCCAATGCTATATCACCAAAACTGTTTGCTTTGATGGCAAGAGAAATTGCTATCCTTCGTTATGTTTTTTACTATGAGAAGAAAAGGTCATCATTGGTCCCAACCAGAATCTGCACTTGCCCCCATTTACAACTTTGAAAAATTAGATCACATTGTGTTTTTAACTAATGGTAATAATTTGATCAAGTAAACATAGTAAAGAAAAAAATCATAGCTTCAGCGGACAAATGGGACAAGAAGATCACTCTTCAGAATCTCAGCTGAACTGCAAGCGTGCAGAGGAAGTCTTCATGAGAGTGTATGTACAAAACCTACTGAGCTATTTTGCCAATTAAAGTGAAGAACTGAACACCCCTAGGTCAGAAAACTTTGGAATGAATGTCCTGTATCCACAGCCGGTGCCCGGGGATTGTGGTGCTCTACCTCATTAGGCTTCTAAAAAAAAAACTCAAAGCGAGCTGAGAATCCACTTTAGAGACCACTGCACAGCCTGTAGGAGATTGAAGGGTGTGGCATAGCTTTTACTAAATGTAAATATTGTAGCCTTTTAGCCCGCCGTAGCGGGCTATACCGGCTATTAAAGGCCCGCTCAAGCATTAAAGGCCCGGCCGACGGCGAGAGCCTTTAACAAGGGAGCGAGACTTTAATAGCCGGTATTGCTCAGCTACGAAGGGCTATAAGGCTATTAGAACATTCTGCCACTAGAGGGCAGAATGTTCTAAAAAATAAAACAAAGGCCTCCCGGAGCCTGAGGGGGTTTAAATCCCCTCAAGCTCCGAGAGGCCTTTGTTCACAGCAATAGCTGTGAACAAAAGCAACATTGGAATGTTGCTCTGCTGGCCTTTACCGGCCCGTAGAAGCTCAGAGCACTCCATTGTATTCAATGGAGTGCTCCACATTCCAATGTTCTAAAATGTTACATGTGGCACAAGCCTTGTTGGATATTAGCACATTTGTTGTTTGTTAATATACAGTATTAGAAAGCATGACAATGAAAGACAAGCCTATTTAATATTAACATGGACCTTTTAGAACAAGGTCTTTGTCTCTTTAAAAATGTGTGCGCTCAATAGTCACATATTTTTGTACTATTCTGTAGCTTGTTTTAACAAGTTAGGAAAGGAATTTTTCACTCTGTGCATTAGCTATATTTCACTGTGACTCAGAAACTATTAATAGCCTTTCCAGGCCTGTATCAGAGGAACTGACAAGATACAATAGAAGCAACCTCTGAGTGTTTCCTCAAATCTGAACGAAAGTAGCATTCATTGTTTATTGCAAATGAAAGAGTTGAGAATGAGCAGATTACTTCTTGCTCCATAGACTCCTATGTAAGAAAATTGTAGGAAATAACCATCTTGTCATTGATGTCTGTAAGAAATTGGGCTGTTGGTTGAATTGGGTGTGAGCCCTCCTCAAGCAGAAACCACAATCCTTGCCAGGGTGAGGCACAAGCCAAACCTAAATTATCCTGTGCTCAACCCTCTCGTAGCTTGGGGTAGAGCAGTCAGGCTTAACTTAGAGGCAATGTGTACAGTATTTGTGCAACACTTCAAACAGTAATAAAGTGAAAACACCACAAAAAAATCCAACATCAAGTTAGAAAAATAGAACTTTCTTTAATAAATAAAACAAGACAAAAATGACAAAATGCAATCAGCAGCACCAGATATAAGCAGTTTTAAAGATTTGAGTGAAAATAGCATAAAAAAAGCATAAACTGTGGCTATCTGGTCGCACTGGACCGTGACAAAGTCACAAGTTCAGGCCAACTGCAATGGAGCGCGGGATGGCTACAGAGAACCAGCTAGGCCAGCTGACTAAAAAGTACCTTAAATCCTGGTTTGCGGACTTTGCAAATATCCGTGTCGTAGATGTGTCGAGCAGTCGAAGTGATGCATCTGTTCTGAGATGAGGCGAGGCAGAGGTGCAAGGTCTTGCATCGTCGTCAAGGATCCCATCGACAAGGTCTTGCGATGTGAAGCCTGGTGTCGAGGATGCGTTGGGCAGTTGAGGTGATGCGTTGGTTCAGAGGAACTGTGATGCAGAGTCTGGCATCGCCGTTGAGGCTGCCGTCGATGAGTGATGCCAACGCCTGCGCCGAGGATGCATTGCGTAGCTGCAGTTCCAATGTATTGCAATGCCGGTCCTTGAGACAGGTCCAATCCATGCAGTAGCGGCAATGCTTCAGTTGTGCTCGGGTTTGCACCGCTCAGCAGAGGAGAGGCGTCAGTTCCCCTGGATCCACAGAGGCTGGCAGAGCACCTTAAGCCCACATCCAAGGGTCCAGGACTTGGGTTGCACTACTTGGTAGGGTAGACTCACAGTTGGCAGAGTCCAGGTGCAGGTGTAAGGTTGTTGGAAGCCTGTTATGTCCCAGAGGCTTCAGATCAGGAGGCCAGTCAACTAACCTTTGGAGTCACTCTGGGTTCTGGGTTCTGGGTTCAAGAGATGCAGGTCTAGTCCTTCTCACCCAGGCAAGAGGGCAGCAAGCCAGCACAGCAGGGCAGCAATCCTTGAGAGAAGCAGTCCAGCAGAGTGGCAGTCCTTTCAACAGCACTTCCATTCTTCTTCCTGGCAGAGTAGCCACAAGTCCAGAAGTGTACTGAAGAATTGGTGTGTGAGGCCCAGTATTTATGCCCAGTTGTGCCTTTGAAGTGGGGAGAAGCTTCGCTAGAGAGGTCTTTGAAGTGCACAGGTGCCATGCCTTCCTGGCTCCAGATTAACTACAGGGGATATGCAGCCCTTTGTGTGGCAACAGGACACAGCCTATAAAAGAATAAGTGGGGCTGGGCCCAGCTCCTCCCTACCATCCTGCCACTGATGGCCCATCCAGACACATCTAGGCTCCCTAATGTGTGTGGTTGTTTAGGAGGAATACACAAAGCCCAACTGTCAGCTACACCCAGCCATGTGACCTAGAGACAGCCTACAGGCACTAAATGGGTAAGGCAAGGAAATGCCAATGTTATAAAAATAATCTTTTCACAATTGTAATTTAAAATCTGACTTCATCACGAGTTAGGATTTCTCACTACAATTCCAAAGACACCAAACATGAAGGGGATTACCTGTTCCCATTTGGAAATTACAGTTTATAAAACGTAATAAGTTAACTCCAATGTTATCCTATAGGAGAGGTAGGCCTTGCAGTAGTGAAAAACGAATGTAAGATTTTTTCACTTCCAGGACATGTAAAACTTAAAAGTAGATATCTAACTGTTTAAATACACTGCACCCTGTCCTCTGGGCTGTCCAGGACTTATCCTAGGGTTAACTTGTATGTATTAAAAAGGATGGCTTGGGCCTGGCAAAAGGTTTATTTTTCCAGGTCGAAATTACAGTTTTAAAACTGTACACACAGGTAACCCTGGGCGGTGAACTACGCTATGCTCGCGGAGCTTGCGTAGTTTCGGTAACTTCGCGATTCGCGTAGAACGAGAAGTTACCGTGCACTACGCAATTTGCGGCGTAGCGTAGCTGTTTTTCTTCTTCGCGCGCTCAATATACGTTCTCGCGTGTGTGGTAACGACCTACCGTGATTCTGCGTTCGCCGACGCAACTTCCTATCCATTCGCGGGCACCACGAGATTTGGAATCCGGCCGCATGATCCCGCGAGAGTGTGCGAACGCGAACACGTCATTCGGACGCGCGATCTGACTTCCGGCGGCAGTGTTGGTAAGATCGCGATCCCGAACACGAAGAAACTACAATCTGGCGAAGAATATCTCTCGAGCATCATAAATCCTTCTCGAAAATGATAATTTTGCTCAAAAAAACTCTTCAGATTGTGATTTGGCTGTAGTTTTTTGTGCAAGGAGTCCTTTGTCTTTTTTTACTTTTTTTTCCAAGAGGAAGGAAGTGCCCCTGATTCTCAAACTTCCTGTTCCTGTCCAGCAGGCTTCTCCCAGTGCTTTGTCCATGTGCTGTTCATTTTCATTTGGAATTGGAGCTGGAAGGATCACTTTTTGTGTCTGTCTGCTGCATCATATCATTGGATTGGATTTGAGGACTTTTGGATTTGAGATTTTACAAGTAAGTTGGAGAATTGGTGTACTTGTTTGTTTGATTGGGGCTTGTTTGTACCTACATTTTTTGGGGGATTTCCATCGTTTTTAAAATGTATTGTTGTGGCCTCTAGTTTTGGTGGGGGCCTAGATGTTTTTCTTTGATTGGAATTTCAGCCAGTAGGCCCAGACTAGAGCCAGAGGTACCCATGGGTGCATGTTTCTGTGGTGTCTGTTGAATTTAAACATCATGTAGGGCATGCATGGATGGCATTGGATTGAATTGTTAAATGTGGTTTTTGGGGTGTATTTCACTTTTTGGGTGTAATATATATACCTTTGTTGGATGTGTGTGTGTGCTTGTTGTGTAACTTTCCAACCTTTTGTAGCCCTGTGGATTTTCGTTTTTGCATTTTTGTATTAAAGCTGTGTTGTTTAGCACTGCAGGCCTCCTTTGTCTGGTCATATTATTATAGGCCTGCTTGAGTTCATTGTTTTCCATGGCCTGTTGTGACTGTGAGTGACCACGTGGCTTGGGGCCATTTTGTGGTGGTAGTTTAGTAGTGTGCTGCTTTTTCCATATAGGCCTGCATGTCTTTTCTTTGTTCCCCTTGGCTTATGCTTGTTGTGAACTTGTGGGTGGCCTGGCCATGTGTTGGCGGCCATTTTGTGGGACCAGCCACTGTGCTTTTGCCATAGGCCTCCAAGCTTGCGGCCTAGTCTGCCAGTAGGCCCAGAGGTAGTCATCCTCATGGGTGCATAAAAACTGTTTCTGTGTTGTCTGTTGGATTGTAACATCATTTTGGCCATGGATGGCATTGGATTGAATTGCAAAATGTGGGTTTTGTGGTGGTATTTCAGTTTTTGGGTGTATGTTACATAAATAGGCCTTTTCAGCCAGTAGGTAACCCTGGGCGTTCAGCTCGTGGACTTTCGGCACCTCCGCACTGCGCGACAACGCAGACTTACACTTTTTCTCTTCTTCGCGCGCTCAATATACGTTTCCGCGCGCGCGATAACGACTTTTTGTGACGATCGCGATGCCGAACACGCAGAATTTACAATCTGGCGAAGAATATCTCTCGAGCAGCATAAAACCTTCTCGAAAATGATGATTTAGTTCATTTTGCACAAAAAACTCCTCAGGTTGTCATTTAGATGTAGTTTGGTGAGCAAGGAGTCACTTTTTTTTGTTTTACAATTTTTTTCACGAGGAAGGAAGTTGCCCAGAGTCTCCAACTGCCTGGTCCTGTCCTTTGTCTTCACTTTCTTGTTATTTTGGGTGGCCTGGCCATGTGGCTGGCGGCCATTTTGTAAAGCTAGGCATTGTGCTTTTGCCATAGGCCTGCATTGTCTGTCTTGTGTTCCTTTTCTTGTTGTTGTGGCTGGCCTGGCCATGTGGTGGTGGCCATTTTGTGGGACCAGCCACTGTGCTTTTGCCATAGGCCTCCAAGCTTGCGGCCTAGTCTGCCAGTAGGCCCGGAGGTAGTCATCCTCATGGGTGCATACAAACTGTTTCTGTGTTGTCTGTTGAATTTGTAACATCATTTAGGCCATGGATGGCATTGGATTTAATTGCAAAATGTGTGTTTTGGGGTGGTATTTCAGTTTTTGGGTGTGTGTTAAATAAATAGGCCTTTTCAGCCACTAGGTAACCCTGGGCATTCAGCTCGCGGACTTTGGGCAACTCCGCACTGCGCGACAACGCGGACTTACACTTTTTATCTTCTTTGCGCGCTCAATATACGTTTTCGCGCGCGCGATAACGACTTTTTGTGACGATCGCGATGCCGAACACGCAGAATTTACAATCTGGCGAAGAATATCTCTCGAGCAGCATAAAACCTTCTCGAAAATGATGATTTAGTTCATTTTGCACAAAAAACTCCTCAGGTTGTCATTTAGATGTAGTTTGGTGAGCAAGGAGTCACTTTGTTTTTGTTTTACAATTTTTTTCACGAGGAATGAAGTTGTTGGGTGGCCTGGCCATGTGGTGGCGGCCATTTTGTGGGACCAGCCACTGTGCTTTTGCCATAGGCCTCCAAGCTTGCGGCCTAGTCTGCCAGTAAAGTAGGCCCAGAGGTAGTCATCAAGGGTGCATAACAACTGTTTCTGTGTTGTCTGTGGAATTTTGACATCATTTAGGCCATGGATGGCATTGAATTTAATTGCAAAATGTGGGTTTTTTGGGAGGGTCTATTTCACTTTTTGGGTGTGTTAAATAAATGCCTTTTTTGCGTGTGTAATTATAATTATGTGTTGTTGTAGTGGCTGTCTAACTTTCCAAACTGTTTTTAGCCATGTGGATTTTAGTTTTTGCATTAAAGCTGTGTGTGTTTTATCAGGCATCCTTTGTCTGCCCATATATAGGCCTGCTTGAGTTCATTGTTTGCTGTGCCTTGTGCCTGTGAGTCACCATGTTGCTGGGGGCCATTTTGTGGTGGTAGTTAGTAGTGTGCTGTTTTTGCCACATAGGCCTGCGTGTCACTCTTTCCATTGTTCCTCTTGTCTTACTGCTTCCAAATCCATCCCCATTGCCAGCTGCAGCTCCCTGATGCTGCATACATCCCACGTGATGCACAAATTTAGGCCAAACATGCTCCACTACATTTTAGTTTTTGTTCTTTACTATTCTTATTCTTCCAGAGTGTACACACTACACAGTAGCCAGGAAAGCCCTGGCCTTGTTGTCAAAGTCTCATAAATGGCTACACTGTGTGTTGTTGTTCACTGAATTTCTAAAATTTAATAATTGAGGCCACCACCACACACTAAGTTCTATATTATATTTGTTTGATTTGTGCTATCGTTTGACTGATGTTGTTCTGGCTTTTTTGCTTTTAGGTGCACAAAGACTGAGGAGGAGGTGTGTCATCATTGCCCGTTGCACTGCCAGACAGACATCCTGCTGCTGTACACAACGTGACGTGTGACCTGACCAGACATCTCTGCAACTGAGTGCTGCTGACATCTGAAGAAGATGGGCCCAAAGAAAGCAGGTACCAGGTCCTCCAGTGCCAAGAAAGTTGCTATTGAGAAGAAGGAACAGAAGAAGGAAGTGACACTTAAGTCTGGTGTGCCGCCCAGTACCTTTTTTGGGAAAAAAAAATTACGCCTGCAGCAACGGTGTCCGGGGGGCAAGCTGGGGGCAGCACCTCCGCATCAGTGGGCCCAACCCACCAACCCAGGCCCAAGCACATGAGTGTGGAAGAGGTAGCCAGCCTAATGGTGGAAAGCAGTGATGCTGAGCCTGAGATAAACTTATCGCTATCTCAAAGTAGTACCCAATCAACGCAGGAGGAAACACAGCAGATAAGTGGTCAACAACAACAGCCGCAACCACCGCCCGCAATAGTAGTTGTTGTTCCTCCCGAAGTAGGGGCAGTTCAGGAAATTGAGCCTCATGCAGAGGTAGAAGAAGAAGCCACTCATTCGGAAGATCCATTGTCTTCCAAATCTCCAGCAAGGAAAAGGAGGGGTAGTCCATCAAGTTCTTCGCCAAGCCCCCTTCTGATGATCTAGATGCCACTTGGAAGCCACAAACTGAGTCTGAGAGGGAGCCACGTCCCAAGACCAAGCTAGGGAAAAGGAAGGTTCCAGAAAGCCTTACACTTATGGAGGTCGATGTAGAACAGCAGGATGATGATGATGAGCCAGTCATCACGAACATCACTCCCGGCCCCGAGGAGATGGAGACCAACATTATTACCCTATCCAAAATCGCTGCGAGGGATGTAGCACGCATACCTCCACAGGTAACACCACCAACACGACCTACAGCTTCCATATTTGCATTAGCAAAGGCCCGGCAGCGACCTACATCCAGCACAACCACCACCTCAGTAGAAGTAGGTAGTGGTACAGCAGCAGCACAGAGTCAAATTCAACACACACCCTCCAGTTCATCCGCCATTGGAAGTGGCACCTCCAGCAGGAGGCCAAAGTTAAGCTCCCCAGTTTGGGACTTCTTTACGGTTAGCGAAAAGGAGGAGAACATTGCTATATGCTCCATTTGTAATACCTCTGTTAGTCGTGGTAAGCTTGGTACAAACTATGGTACCGGAGGCCAAATGACCCATCTGAAAAAACACCACTTGATCAGCTGGGAGGACCACCTTCGCGACATAAAAAAACTGCAACCACTGGTGTTGGTGGGGATAAAGGAGTAGAAGATCCGATCACGGTGGAAGAGGAAGGACAGGGAGACATTCTCTCTGGTAGTGGTACACAAGGTGTCCCTGACCCCAGCAGTGCAGTGTTGTTAACGTCGCACACATCTTCAGCAACATCTCAGTGGCACAAGAGTAAGAGTCAGCCTGAGACACCAAGGACAAGGAGTACCGCAATCCAAAAAAGTGCATTGAGCATAAGAGAAAGGAAAACCATGCAGCCTACCATTATCAGCATGTTTGGTGGGGAGGGGCAGTACGAACGCAACCACCCAATAGCACGTTTGTACAATGCGAAGCTGGCTAAAATGTTAGCACTGGACCTTTATCCCTTTTTCTTTTGTTGAAGGGGTGGGTTTTCTGGAATTTGTGTCAACCATCTTGCCAAAATGGCATGTTCCCAGCTGCTACTATTTTGCCAGAGTTGCTGTTCCAGCACTACATCACGACGTGCTGGAATTGCTTGGAAAAGCCTTGAAGCAGAGTGCTGTTCAGAGTATCCACCTGACAACAGACATGTGGACCAGTTGCCAAGCCACTGATTACATGTGCATCACTGCGCCCTGGATCTCTTTTGCGGGGGTTAGAGAACAGATATCTGCTGGTGTTGACGCTGCTGAGATTTTTCATGCCACTCGCAAACATGCAACTGTAGCCATGTTTGCCATGGAGAAATCTCATACTGCTGCAAACATTTTGGAAGAGTTTAACAGCAAGGTCTTTGAGTGGCTGCGCCCAAGAGGGCTTAACATTGGTTTTGTTGCCACGGACAATGGCAGTAATGTAGTTAGGGCCATGGAAGATGGTCGCTATTTCAGGGTCCCGTGTTTGGCACACTGCATTAACATTGTTGTTCAAGACTTTTTGAAAAATGAATCCAAAGTCAGCAACTTACTGGCCACCTGCAGAAGAATATGCACACATTTCAGCCATTCTTTTAAAGCCCGGAAGCAGCTGAGGGTCATTCAACGTGAGCATAAAATGCCAGTCAAAGCGCTCATCCAGGAGGTGCCAACACGTTGGAACTCAACTTATTACATGCTTGATCGTCTGTTTGAACTGTACATACCACTCAATGCTTATGTCATGCAAAGATTAGGGGAACCTACTGTGAGAGGCATGACCGTTGAGATGGGTCAATGGGACCTCATTAAATGCCTGACTGAGATGCTACTTCCTTTTGAGATATTCACACGTGAAGTCAGCAGGGAGGACTGTACTATGGGCCAAGCTATCCCATTGTTGCACATGCTAGAGCAACAGCTGAAGGAGGTGTCTGAAACGTACGCAGGTGTGGATGACAAACAAGACGCATATCATTTGGCGCAGACCTTAGCCGCTCGCTTATCTGAAAATACAAGGATTCAAAATAAAATTTTGTCACAACCACATTACATTAGTGCCACAATTTTGGATCCACGGTACAAAGTATTTCTGAACAGCAAGGCAGTAATTCCTTTTCGGAAGTGGATGTTGCCAACTACAAAAATTGGATAGCTAAGGAAGCCACTATTTTCGAAAACGAACGGCTGTTAATTGCAGGCCCCCACCCCAGGCCATAACAACAAGTACTAGAGGGCATCCAGAGTCAAGTTCTACTTCGGAGCCTGAGGGCAGTGCGTTTGCCTCTCAGCAGTCACCTACACCAACAATAACATCAACAACAGCAAGAACAGGATCATCCACAGTACAATCTGCAACTGATTGGTTTCTACGGCAGGGGTATGGTAAGTCCAGTGCTGATGCAAAGGCAAAAGAGGCCGAGCACATCGGAGCACCCCTGAACATTGAGCGGACGGTCCAGGCCTATCTGGATGACCCAACAGAGGTCTTCATGGATCGAAACCCATTGGTGTATTGGTATGGGAAAAGAAGCCAATGGACAGTGCTCAGCAGGCTGGCGATAAAGTATCTGGCTTCCCCTGTCGCAAGTGTCTCTTCAGAGCGTGTTTTCAGTGCTGCTGGCGCCATTGTAACTTCGAAAAGGACCAGTCTCTCGGCCAAAAGTGTGGAGAGGTTAACCATGATCAAAATGAATCAGCACTTTATACCACCGGATTACAAAATACGTGAATCACAGCAGGAAGAGGAGAGCGACTTGGATGACGTAAATAGTGCGTTACAGGACCTACTTCTGTGCGAACCACCAGAGTTTGAGGACGAGCTCCTCTTCCTTGACAACTAGGCTTTCAAATTGTTACTTTCTTCCTTTCTTTATGTGTCTGTGTATCTGTCTTTCTGGTTCAAATCAAATCACAACAAATCCATCACCACCGTCTTCTCTTTTTATTTCCCTATTGGAGTTGCACGTCTGTGCATTTAACTGTCCACTCTTCAGAGTCCTGCTTCATCTTCCTGTCTCGCCCTAGTACATTTCCATCAAGCCAGACATTGGAGTACAAGAAATGTTGCCTTTACCAGTCCCTCCATAAGAAGTGAAACGTGACTATAGCTATCCTCCGTTTTGTTTCCAAGCCGAAACTCATCAGTGTCCGAAGGCTACCGCCTCTGCAGGCGTCCACAACTCTTCACTGTCAGAACTTGGGCAGGCATCCAAAAGTGAACTCATCACTGTCCGAAGGCTACAGCCTCGGCAGGCATCCAAAGCTCCTCATTGTCAGGACAGAAGGTACTTGGCAGAGAAAGACAAGACTCTTCGAAGAAACTTGCTGACATTTGTGCAAACTCAAATGACCAGCAATGAGCGCTACCCAGGCCGCGGCCCATCATCACAGTGCTGACCATGTGAAGCAACTTAAACTGTGACAAAGTGCCACAGATGAATAAGACAAAAACCGAAACAGCGACTAACACGCAAAATGAATGTGGACTGGAGTAATGATGATGACGCCACTGCCTCTTAAAAATAAAAACACACACCTGTCAGAACTAGGCATCTGATGATCTGACAGCCAAAGAGAAGAGCAAGACAGGTAATGATGGAATGCATTGGATGCTTGCAGACTCTGAGCGACTGCTGTTGTTTGTTGTTGATGTTGTGCATAAACTAAAGTCGAACTCTACTCTACTAGTTAATCTACAAAGTGACTCAAGTCAGTGACAGTCAATGTTTCCCTTATTGTTGTTTAATAACCAAATTGTACTCCTACTACTGCAGGTGCAGGCCAATATCTGTTGCAATTTTTTAATATGGAATATGGATGGACTTAATCGGAGTCACTACAGACTGAGTTGGAGTTGGACAACACGTACGGTACCACACCATGATGATGACCATACTATCTTTGCAGGATAATAGTAACTTTAGTATCATTCATCATTCATCTTTTAATTAATTGGAATCCTTTTTTCTCTTCAATCATTACGACTGTGTGTTGTTGTTGTTTGTTTGCTAATTGATCCCTAGAACTATTTTATAATTTTCTTTGCTATCTTTAAAAGTAAGCCCAGTACAACATGGAATTTGGGTCTCTGAGGGCATATTACAGGCAAGGCAAATTGCGTAGAATATACTGCTGCCCTGTACTGTCTAATTGTCTAGTAGGAGTTAGTAAGTACTACTCATTAACCATCAAGTTATCTTCATCATCATGCATGCATTTCCTTTTTCTCCCTTTATAGATTTTTGGATAAGATCATGGGCGTCTGCCAAGATAGCGCTTTGCTTTTGTTGTCCATGCGTACTGTTTTGCTTTCTCCAAACTTTCCCCAAACCCCCTTCCCATCCATTCATCAAACCCTAACCCTCTTCCCCCGGGCTGTGATTTATATTGAGGTGTGATGTGACTACATAAAATGTACACCAATTGATCACACGCTTGCTGGGGCAGATGTGGTAAAAGCAACACTAATTAAATTTCAAGGCAGGGCGAGGAGCTTCTTCTGCTTGCCCACCCATGCTCAGTCTATGTGCAAGCCGTCACCGGCTAATAGTACATCATAATTAATTGCCAGCATTGATTGGATTCATCATCAAACTCCTACCACACAGCAGTAAAGGTTACGAATTACGATTGTGTTAAGTTAAGTGACTCACTCGACACAACTACAGTTTGTAACTTCTTGTACTAGGCTGTCCCCGCCACCATTATGTTTTATTTGACTTTAGCAGTTGCAAATGCAATATTGTTTGTTTGGCAGTCTTCTTCTGTACTGTATTTGACTTCGTTCTACTACTCCTCCCACAGTCGCTTTCAGGCAAGTGACTGTCTCTTTTTATTTTTTTAGCAAATGCTGCTGGCAGTGTCTACTCTACTACTACCACCACAACCATGGCATCTTCTCCATTCTCTTGGGAAACCATGCAGCCATCGCTGTGCCGAACGTAATCATCATCACTCACAGGTAAGATAAGTTTGGTGGGAGGTATAATGGACTAGGAGGAGAGACTGACAGTACTAGTAGGACAAATAACTCAGTGAGGGGTACCGCATCTATCCGTTTGTGTTACATCATCGGCAGATTATTTAAATCAAACACTGGCTGCGGCCCTGCAGCAGCAATGAAACCATGTGACGTTAATTTGTAAAACAGTAACCCCCCACAAAACATTAACATTGTATGTTTAAGTATAAATATAATGTATTACCCTAACAAAAATAAACTAGCCCACACCTGACCCACCCCTCTCCCTAACCCCAACCAATGTCCAAAACGAAAAAAAGTCCAAAGAATGTCCAGAAACCCCAACGCCCAATTCCCACCCACCAACAAAAGGAATAAAAAAGGGGCAATGCAACAGGGTCCTATAGTTAGATTCGGCGGGCTTTAAGGTGTTTGTCCACCAGAATTTTAACCCGCTCCTCTAGTTGCTCCTCTAGCCGTGCCACCCGGAGGAGAATCTTGCGTCGAAATGCCCTGCAGTGGCATCCAGGGTGGGGGACAGCAGTGCTGGTTGCAATAGAATTTCGGCGGCGGGCGGCTGCCAGACCCCGGCGCCGTACCACTGGAGGTCTGGCCTGGCTGGGGCCCGGGGCATCGGACAAGGCTGCAGCTGCTGCCACCTCCTCCTCCTCCGCCTGAGCCACCAGCCGCCGGTACTCCGCACAGATGGCCTCCAGTTTCCGGTGCCGGGCCCTGGCTGCCAACTCCTTCTGCGATGGTTTGTCTTGGGAAGGAGTACTATCTATATCAAGAAAGAAAAAGAATATTGTTGTAACCAGTACTCTTAGCAAAACAGTAACACAAAATTAATTCAACACATAATGGCACAGTAGCACTAGCAAGAAGCACAGTACATAACATTTCTGGTAATAATCTATCTATCCTCCCACTTCCTCGGCCTGTAACATTTGTGGGAGTTTCAGGCATTATACTAGCACTATGGACTCCAGTACACAGTACACCAGTCTTCTTCTTAACTCTACTAGTTTAGCGAAATGACATAACCTGGTTGTAGCCGGCATGCCAGCTCGGTCATCTATGCTTGCACCCAAGACAAACATACGAGTCATCATGACGCAGACTCACGTTAGTTTGATTTACTACTGTATGCAGGTGGGGAAGCTCGTATTTATTTTTCTATTACGGGTGGCACTGGCCATACTCTCTCTGTTACATGAAGCAGGGCAATTGGTCAATTTCACTTTGACAGTGCCCTGGCTACTACAAAAAGGCAGATTATATATCTGATCCAATGATCATTGCTTTTATGGGACGACGACATAAGGTCAGTAGCGGTCGGTGGTGGGACTCGGGGAGTGCTGCCGGGCGGTGACGTAGGGAGGGGCAGGGTGGGGGTAGTAAACTATGGATTATGGCCAATTACAGGTAAGTAAACATATAAATAAATAAAACTAATTTTGTTGCGCCCACTGCATCGCTTTTGGCGGTGCAGTGCGCACAATGAAATTCGCTTTATTTATTTTTATGTTTACAGTAAACTTACCTGTATTTGGCCGCGTAATACATTGTTTACTGCTACCCCCCACCCTGCCCCTCCCCACATTGGCTTTGCTACTGTGGCGCGGTTTCTTTTACATTCCCTTAAAACTAAAACTGTGCATCCCGTGACAGTCTCCACCTATGCTGTCTATGATGAATACATTCAGGCATCCATCCATTCTAAGTAAATGTCAATCATTCTTCTTAATCTCTCCACAAACCTTACTTTGTTTCGCCAACAACAACCCATGCGTCCACTCACTCGGTTGCTTGCCTTGGCTTAGAGTTTCACCCAAACACCGCTGATGATTCTTGCTATCCACAGTATCCACCCATACTGTGTCGCCCACCCAGGCAGGCATCCATTCTTCTTTCACCTTCCACCCATCCTTCAACAACACATGCATCTGATTCCTATCAGCCACCTATATCCATGCTTCCTACGTATCCTTCTCTGCCAGTCATCATATTAAATCTCACCCGTCCTTCCTCCTTCCACCCTTCTTTCCCTTTTTATTCAACACATCCATCAAGGTCATCTGATCTGACTTTTAGTCTCCTCTATAAAACTTTCACAGCTGAGTTGGAGTCAGATAGAAGAGGCCATTGGTTAATCAAGTCACGCTGGTAATGCTATTGCTACTGCATTGCTAATGCTAAGTAAAGGGTGTCTTCTCTTCTTCAACCGTTGTATAATGTTCACTACAACTTCATACCTAATAAGTCTCAACAACAGTACAGTGAGTGAAGTCACTCAACACCCTTGCAGCTAGTGCAATGTCAATACGTAATGAATATAACTTACCATCGCCCGCCACTGCTGCTGGCTCACCCCTGTAGCTCCTGCAGGTGCCGCATCTCCTTCCCCCTCCGGAATGGTCGAATCGCCGCTGGCCCCACCGGCACTGGTGGTCGCTACTACGCCTAGAGAAAAACATGACACATTTTTAGATGCCTGTGTACACCTCCCCTATTTATATTTCTTCTTTTTCACTAGCAAGATTGAAAAAAAAGTTAATACATACATATGATATTATACATCACATTCAGTAGTCCAAATCGGGTACTAGAGTCAGTAGACACTAGTAGTGTTATGGTCCCTAGGGTCATTATTTATTATACTATACTCTACTCTTTGCAAAGTTAGCCTGAGCCATGCAACCATATTTCGCTTCATGTCTTTTGCGCATGTTACCTCGCAGCTTGTTGTGCAGTAACAGTAAGACACATTTTTTAGCCCACAGGAGCACATACAGCTACTGTCTGAGCGTTGCGTACAAGAGGTCGAAAAACAAGCCACTTTGTTATGGAGTTCGGTTAGTCCGTATTGCTTAGCCATAAGTAACATGTTACACTTTTTGGGCAGGACTGACAAATGCTTGCATTATACCTTCTAACGCGCACCATTTTTCTCAGGCAGAAGATTTCCTTCTACGAACCAGAGATTTGCAGAGCTTATGAATGATGCATGTAACCAGTAATTCTACGTTCTACGGTGAGGAGTCTCCCAGAATTCGCACAGATCTTTTGTCTTCTAAGTTCTATCATCATGCACTTGTTGTAACAATGTTTATTGTTTAAATCTTATGCATTTAGCTGTTGGAGCTGGCTGGAGTACACTGAATTTTATAGAACAACATACAGAGCTTGTTAGTTGAAAATAAACCTTTTGAACTTAAACATAGACTCTGTGGTATTTGGTGTGGTGGTGGTGGAGGTGGTGGACTTACACGAGTAAGTGAGCGAAAGGGTGTTATGTTCTGGGTTGTATAATCATTGGGTATCTTCGGGTGGGGGTTCGGGGACCTAATGAGAGTGAGACACTATAGCTAGTCGTTCAGGGGATTGTGGGTTCACTTCTGACTGAGGTGTGAGGAACGTCCAAGTTCCAAACTCCCATCACCAACATCCTATTTCCTTGTGCATAGTTCTGCATGGGGCTGTGCAGAATCCACACATCAGTAGTAGTATGTACTATATCCTATCAAAAATAGTCAAATATCTGGTTGGGCATTTTGTTTGTGGTAATTGTCAAAGCCTCAAGATTAAGAAGCCTAGAAGAGGACAACCGAAAGGACTGGACTCAGCTATTGGTCAATCGGAGTTTTATTCAAAACCGTACAATAAAGAGTGGCAATGCAAACTGGGCAAGCTTAGCGACAGACTAATAGTAGTAGTAGTACAGACATTCATAGCAGAGGCAGTTAGAACTTAGAGGCAGGGATAACCAGAATTTAGAAACAGATAGTCAAGTCAAGATCAAAGAATTTTTGTAAAAAATAGAATTAGGGAGTGGAACCATAATTAATAGTTCTGAAAAAATAAGGTGCAGTAAAAGTTAGGGCAATATAAATGTTAATATTAACCACTGGAGGACTTACTGGGACCAGCAGCAGGGCCCTCGGTAGAGGAGCGGTCCTCTGGTGGTTGTCCCTCCGACTCGGACCCCGTCTTCCTGCCCCTGGGTGCTGCAGATCAGTGATCATGTAAGATATAATAAAGAAAGACACAAACATTAATGATTGCTGTGAAACAAATAAATTATCTAAAAAACGCTCAAAAAACGTTTTAGGAAACAAAAATTGCAATAAAATTGACCTATCTAATCCGATCGACTACTGGCTTGCGGGATTCACGGTCACGGACAGTCTACTTATTTGGGAACACTAATTCAGTGTTCCATTCTGATTGATTCAAATAAAATCCAGAACACTAACTAAGCCTAAGTACCACCTGACCTAGCCCACCTATTCCAGGCGGGCCAATTGTTCATTAAGTCTGCATTTCCATTTTTTTAGCCCTCAAAAATGCATAAATGAGAAGGAGGACACATGCATAAATTGGTGCATAATGCATACACCAAATTGTTGGTTGGTTAAGTCTGATGTTCTGCAGCTGACTGACACTGATAAGCTTACCACTCACTAAACAAACTACAAAAGGTTCTACTAAGGACTGGGGTAAGCAGCACTAAGTGACAGAGGATGCGTCACGCAGACCGCTCAAACATTATCAACTAATAGTAACTAAACCTAGTATCAAACTATCAATCCATCCACCACTATTTGACAGGAGGACAAAGGAAGGACTAGAGTCTCTCTAGCAATAGCATTACACAACTGAAGTTCTCTAAAGTAAACTCTTACATAATAAGGACAAGCGAGCGCAAAGTTGCAAACAAGTAAGAGTAGCACCCAGCACCTGTGTCCTACAATCACAGAAGATTTTGAAACGTAATTTACCTGCAATGTAAGCAGCAGTATTCTTGTTATTTGTAAAAAATGTATACACAAATCACAATACTTATACTACTATATATATTAGCTACTCACCAAGCCCCACGACCTGGACACCTAGCAGGTCCAACAGGTCCTGCTCCCGGTCGAGGATGTCTGACCACCGGTGGGCCAGCTGGTTATGGGTGCGCCGGACCCCTGAGCAGCGAAACACTGCCCGGCGCACCTTCGCCCACCGGCGGTGACGCTCCTGGGTCGGGTACCCGGAGCCTGGCCTGCCGCCTGCTGCCAAGGTCAAGGGGAGGTGGCGCTGAACAAAAAAAACAAGGGCGGCCACCTCCGCCTCACTAAAAAGCTGGCGGGTTTGCACCCCTGCAGGGCGCAGTCTGCCGCAAGGCAGGCGGCTCTTGGGCGCACGCGCCTTGCCCTTCGAGCCGTTACTGCTGCTACCCTTCGCCATGGTTCTGGGGTGGGAGAACGAGGCAGAAAAGAAAAGTTAGAAGGGAAAAATAAAGTTAGGGGAAGAAGTAGGAGCTTAAAGAAGAAAGTTATATAGAACAGTAGAAAAGTTAAAAAAACACAGTAAAAAGTAGAAGAAAATGCAAAATATAGACTTAGGCAGAGAGAGAGATAGATAAGAAATAAAGAAAAATTGAAAAACAGTGTAAAAAACTAAGGATTGCAAAGATTGAGGGAGGATAGAAAAGCAGGCCCAGAACCATAGCATAGAGTGAAAAACAAGATGGCCGCGCCCATCGCGACCGCGTGGGTAAGTTCACGCGATATTTCTCCCCGAGCACGCACAAAACGTCGCGAACACGTACAACGCGTTCCCGAACATGGAATGCGCATCGCGAGCACGCTATACGCGACCCGGAACAGGAAATAAGGGATCGCGAACGGGCGGGACAAGTGAAAAACACAATGGCCGCGCCCATAGGCGACCGCATGGGTAAGTTCACGCCCCCGAGCATGCAAACAGCGTCGCGAACACGCACAACGCGTTCCCGAAGAAGAAAAACGCATCCCGAACGGGCGCGACAAGCAGCTACGCACGCCCGCGAAGCTACGCATAGCTCGCGTAGCACTCCAACGTCTTCGCGTAGCTTCGCGTAGCGCGACTACGCGAACTACACCCAGGGTTACACACAGGCTGCAATGGCAGGGCTGGGACATTTTAAGGGGCTACTTAAGTGGGTGACTCATTAATTGCAGTAGGCCCACTAGTAGCATCTAATTTACAGGCCATGGGCACATGTAGTGCCACTTTCCTCGGGACATACAAGTACATTAAATATGCCAAGTGGGTATAAGCCAATGTTGCCATATTTGAAGGAGTGAGCATATGCACTTTAGCACTGGTTAGAAGTGGTAAAGTGCGCACAGTCCTAAGGCCTGCAAAGCAAGATTAGCAAAAATCGAGGACGAAGGCAACAGTTTGGGGGAAGACCACCCTAATGGTGACAGGTCTAATACTCTGGATAACCTGGGTTCCCATGATGAAATAGAGCTCAAAGCAGCAGGGAAGGCCTCTCAATCAATCAATCAATCAGGGAATTGTGAAGCGCGCTACTCACCCGTAAGGTTCTCAAGGCACTGGGGGGGTGCAGCTCCGATCAGTCGAAGAGCCAGGTCTTGAGAGTCCTCCTGAAGATGTGCAGAGTGGGAACGTGTCTGATGTTGATCGGGAGCTCATTCCAGGTTTTTGCCGTGATGTGGGAGAAGGCTCTTCCACCCATTCTGGCTCTGCAGATGCACGGGGTTTCGGCGAGGTCAGCGGATCGGAGGTTTCTCTTGGGTACGTGGAAGGAGATTCTTTCGTTTAGATATTGGGGTCCGGTGTTCTGTAGCCATTTGTAGGCATGGGTGAGTATTTTGAAGGTTACTCTCTTCTTGATGGGAGCCAGTGGAGGTCTTGCAGGTGTTGGGTGATGTGTTCGTGTTGGGGGATGCCGAGGACGAGTCTGGCTGCGGTGTTCTGTATGGTCTGGAGCTTGCAGAGCAGAGATTTGTTAATCCCAGTGTAGAGGGCGTTTCCGTAGTCCAGTCTGCTGGTTATGAGTGCTTGGCTGACAGTCTTTCTTTATTCGGGGGGATCCATTTGAAGGTCTTGTGAAGGATGCGGAGGGTGTTGAAGCAGGTGGAGGCGACAGAGTTGATCTGTTGGGTCATGGTGAGGGATACCGAGGTTCCGAGTATGATACCGAGGTTCTGGGCATGGTCTGTAGGGGTGGGGGGCTGCCGAGGGTGGTGGGCCACTAGTTGTTGTCCCATGCAGTGGGGGAGGGTCAGAGGATGAGGACTTCTGTCTTCTCTGAGTTAAGCTTCAGGCAGCTGCTGCTCATCCAGGATGCGACGTCCTTCATTCCTTCCTGGAAGCTGAGTCTGGTGGTGAGGGGGTCCTTGGTGAGGGAGAGGATGAGCTGGGTGTCGTCGGCGTAGGATACTATGCTGAGTCCGTACTGTCTGACGATGGCGGCAAGGGGTGCCATGTAGATGTTGAAGAACGTGGGGCTGAGCGATGATCCTTGGGTTACTCCGCAGTTGATCTCAGTGGGTTTGGAGAGGAAGGGCGCAAGTCTGATTCTTTGGGTTTAATGCAGGCTCCAGGCAGCAAAGATGTCCTTCCAGGTGCAGCAAAGCTGTCTTGTGGAGTACACAGCAGGCCACAGCAGCAGGCAGCCCTCTGAGAGTCCTTCTGCAGGTCCAGAAAGTGAACTGAAGAGAGGGTCTGAGAATCCTATTTTTATACCTGGTGCCTCCTTTGAAGTAGAAGAAGTTTCTAGAGAATTCCTTTTGAGGTTCTTGAAGTTTCTTGCCTCCCCTGCCCTCGATCCAAGCTGGCTGCATGAAAAATGCACTGGTGACCAGTCCTTTGTGTGAAGATAGAACACAGCTTATTCAGTTGCAAGTGGGACCGTGCCCAGCTCGGTCCCCCTATCTTGCCAGTTTATGGCCCATCTAGACAACCTAACCCCTCTATTGTGTGGCTGTCTTGGAGGCATAAAAAAAGTCCATCTGCCGACCACACCTAGTCATGTGACCTAGGAACAGGCTACAGGCACCAAATGGTTAGGACAAGAAAATGCAATTTTCAGAATTGTAACTTGAAAACCAACTTTACCATTAAAGAGGATTTTTATTTACAGTTTCTCAGACACCAAACAGAAAATGCGTCCCTGTTCCGAATCAAAAGCTAGCACTTATTAATTATAATATGGCAGCCCAATGTTATCCTAAGGGAGAGGTAGGCCTCACAGTAGTGAACAATGGATTTAGGAGTTTTTCACTACCAGGACATGTAAAACTCAAACGTTCATGTCTAACCTTTTAACTGCAACACTCTTTGGCTTATGGACTACCTAGGGCCTACCTTACGGGTGGCCTATATGCAATAAAAGGGGAGTTTAAGGTCTGGCAAGGGAGTTATATTGCCAAGGCAATTTAATAGTTTAAAACTGCATTCAGGTTGAAATGGGTGGCTCATTAATTGCTGTGGATCCACTAGCAGCATTTAATTTACAGACCCTGCGTACATAGTATTCCACTCTATAAGGGAATCCAATTTCACCATGATTAGAAGAGAGAGCACAAGTACTGGTTAGCAGTGATAAACTCCAAAGAGTCCTAGAGCCAACAAAACAAATTTCAGCAAAAAGTGGAGCATAAAGGGAAAGGGGTAAAGGGGTGACCCTGCAGAGAGTGCCAAGACTGACAAGCTCCTTAGCTGTACCCACCACAAAAAGTATTCAACCGGCAGTTCCACAGTGTTGGATTGAATTTTATATTTGTTGACAAACTCCTTTTCTGTATTGGGACTTAGAAGATTTTCGACTAAAAATTTAAGTGGCCCAGAGTGAAATTGTGAGAAACCTGCTTTAACTATCTGACCTAAAGTCCTACAGCAGCGGCTACAGTTTCAACTTTGAGCTACGCTGAGAGGAATTTTCAACTTGAAAAAGTGTCAAAATTCCTTTTATTATTAGGACTTAGAATTTTTTTGCAAACTTCAACTTCTAGAATTTTCACTTGGACCTAGCCCCTTCTTGTGTCTGGCCATCCGGTTCAGCCTGAACTCATGCGTAGGTCCAGGTTAACCGTGACCATCGACTGTCATTGGCACTTTGTGCTATTTCTACGCAAAGCTTAAAAAATTCCCATCTCCAGTTCCCCTCATTGGATTTTTGTCATGTTGGTGTTATTTTATTTATTATATTTTACTCTATTTTTCTAATTTGGTTTGGAATTTTTATTTCTCTGTGGTTTGACTTTACTGCTATTTTGGTAGTGCACATATACTTTACACATTTCCCTAAGTTAAGCCGTACGATTGTTCTTGAAGTGGGCACCCAAACTAATTCAATTGTTTTTAAATGGTATAACAACCAGTAATTGGGGTAGGGCAATTCAGACTGGCAGGTTAATGGCGGGATGCCAAGAGGTGAGTCGCCAACTTTAAGCTCTGTTGCTTGAAGATATGCACCATCATACATGACTTAGTGTAGCTATTGTAAAGCAAACTAAACTTTATATCCATTAGTTTTACTGTAGGTAGGGATAAGACTCAGGTTAGGGATGTGTTATGAAATATAGTTAGGGTGCAATTAGGTTTCACCCTTTTATTCAATTTGTTTATTCAGTCATTTTGAGAAAATTCCTTTTTTTGAGTAGTGACCTCCATTTTGTGTGTACTGATGCTGCTAGTTTTTTGACTTTGTGCACTTGGACACTGTAAGCAGGCCCAAGTGCATGTGCCATGATGCCTAAATCATGCCAAAATAGGCTTACTCCTAATTAGCCCATTTAACTTTCCTATAAGGCCATAGTATATAATATCCTTAAATACACCAGTTGCATGTAAAGTTAAATGTCATCTATGGAAAGTTAAATGTCATCTATGGACTATGGCATACAGTGCCATCCACTCATCTACCAATATAGCCTGGCTTCTGAAGTTGTAAAACTGCAGACCTGTAAATATGACCATTTTTGAGAGGAAAAACCCTCCCTTTAAAATATTAACAAGTCACCCCTATGAAGGTCTTGTAGACTACATGGCAGGGTGCATGGTACTTAAAAGTAGGTCACACATAAATTTAAAAATCACATGCTCTTGTAGTGACTAGCATCCAAAAGGTATTTTTACTGTAGGAAGGCTGACTGGCCCATAGAGGTACATTGGAAAGCAGTACTAAATATTGATTCTGCTCTCCCAGGCTAGGGACTAGCTAGAAAAATAATGACACTACTATTTTTAATATGTAGTAAAACTGCAACTGAAAGGTGAAGTCGGATTTATGGTAAATATTAAGGATAGTGGAGAAAGTTAAATTTTTCCTGTCTGATGCTAATTTGCCTTAGCTTCCAACTGTCACCAGCTGGTGAATAGCCCTGATGCGGTGTGAAATCTGCTCTCACAGCAGAGACAATGGCCTGAGTGTGGAGAGGTGTTTTTGTTCTCCTGGCAGGAAGACCAGCTGGGCTGTACCTTGGCTCTTAATTTACCTCAAAGGCGCTTCCTTTGTACCAGCAGATTTCAGAATGTTTTATATGAGCGGATTGTTCGGATAATTTTTAAGCTCAAACCTACAAATGTGAATGTCAGTGGCAGTGTTTTGAACACAAGCAAACGGAAATCACATCAAATTTATATTTTTGAGCGGAATTTTTACTCAAACAGACTGCGTAATTTTATTCAGTGCAAGGCGCATCTTGTGTAATTATGCGTACTGTTTCTGTAATTTCACATAATTACGCTACCCAAAATTACACGAGTTATGCCCACTCCTACTTCCTTTGTCCTCCCAGTCAGGCAGGCACCATGCCAAGTGGGGGTTAGCTCCCCCCAGAACTGGTTTGAAGTGGCCACAGAGGAGATGCTTTTCATTACCTTGGCCACACCGTTTGCTGGGTACATAGGCTCTGCATAAGGGGAGAAAGGTTTCTCCATCTTGTATTTAGTGAGTGAGGGGCCCTGTGGGATTGTTTGCTGTAGGCCACACAGGAAGTGCTGGAAAGTGGGTAGGGTTACCCCGGGAACTTTTACCCTGTTGGATAGGGAGGGCCAGTAGCCACCTTCACCCACGGCATAAAAGTGACACTCCAAGACACCTTCTTCAGAACCATCTGAACCTGTGGAAGAACAGAGAAAGCACTGGTACTGCTGTTTGAGAACTTAGAGGTGACCTGAAAGGATGGACGTGCTCCTACATTTACTCAGGACAAAGAAGTCGACACCAAGGGTCAGTTGGCTGACCTCCTATGTAAGCTACAAGGCTGCAAAAAAGCTGCAAGAGGCCTTTTCCTGGAGTGCCCAGCTAACAAGTACCAACTAGACTTAACCTGAGCCGTGCTGGTGGCTTCTGCTGTAATGAGCTTTGGGCCCCCCAAGTGCTGTTCCTGAGGACATGCGGTGCTTGGCATGGAGTTGTGTCTATCTGGACTTCTCCTAACATCTCTGAAAACCTGGGACTCAAAACATTTTTTGAATTTAAGACCTCTGAAGGGGCGGGACAAACCTGCCAATCTGATCCATCAAGGCACAACCTCACTAGTACTTGTGTGCGTACCTACTTCAGGGTTACGGCTGGGCTCTGCATTTTTACTTCCACATGAGAGATTCTCTGACAGGTTTGCCTGTCTTCTAATATCATTTCCCACATAAGCATACACCTGAAGATTAGGGGTGGGGAAGGTGGCAAGAGACGCATGGCAGCTTTCCCTTTTATCGAGAAGGTTGCAGTTTCCTTTTAGGCTTAGGAAATCTACCGGTTGTGATCCCAATAACTTTGGGAAAATGACGAGATGGAATACCAGATTCAGTCTTTAATCATTCTGAGGCCGATAAGTTACTATTACCATTAATCTGTGAATTCGTATCTACCATTGTTTATTACAGCATTTCGAAATAGAAAACATTCTATTGAAAATACTACACAGTATAAAAATTATCCACACTCTGGAATTTGAGGAATTTGGCTGTTTTCAAGCCTCTATGATCAGAGCGAAATGCATCGCCAATTTTCATTTGCTTTTCATAGATCTCTGTTTCTCATATTGAAAGCCCTTAGTTAAAACAAACAACATCATATAGATCATCTGAGAAGCATAATGTATTATAACAGCATTTGGTATCCCCATCAGCCTTAGGGTGGTCTACCCCCAACTTTTTGTCTTCCACTTCCATTTTTTCTGGCCATGTTTTTTCTGGCCTTAGGACTCTGAACACTTTCTGACTGCTAACCACTGCTAAAGTGCAGTTGCCCTCTCCTCTAATCATGGTAATTATGGCTTCTACCCAAGTGGCATATTTAATTTACTTATAAGTCCCTAGTAAATTAGTACTATACATATCCTGGGCCTGTAAGTTTTTTTAATTTTTTTAATTTTATTTATATTTTCCACAAAACAACGGCACATTTTCGGTTCATATACATACATGATGATTAATATAGCATGCAGTTTTTCTGTCCTGGACCTTAAAAGGAGTCAGCATCAAGCGTTATACCCAATGATCACAGCTCATTAGCAAATCTCCCCACTTCCCTCCGTGTGGACTTCTGCCTGCGGGACCTGATCTGTCTGTGAGCTTGTCAATGCTTGTGCTAGTAAGTAAGACTTATATGGTTGCCATATGTCTAGCGGTCGTGATCTAGGGGGTTGCAATTAGGCGTATAAGTCACTATTGGTATTACAGTAGGACATGCTGAACAACCATCCCTTCAACGTTGGTGAGCATTTGCTCCCCCAGTGAAATGCTACTTCTCTCTTTGCTAACTACAACGCTAGTGCACAGAAGCGTCTGGCAGACTTGGGGAGGTCTTTAACATATCCAAGCAATGCCAATAGGGGAGTGGGGAGGATAGGAATGTCTACCATGAGCAATAATTCACCAAACACTCGTGTCCAGAATTGGGTCACACCACCACAGGTCCACGTCATATGTGAAAGTCTGCCATCGGGGTGTTGCATCGAGGGCAATTGTGGGGGTGTGCAGGGTCCATACGGTGTACTCTGGCCGGCGTGACATAGGCACGGCGTAGGAATATAAAATGCAAAAGTTTGTGTTTATGTTCGCAGCAAAAGTGCCAATGCATGCCCGTAATGGGGTGCCCCAGATCTTGTTCCCACACCTGGCGTGCCTTATCATCCCTGGCCAGGAGCATCGGGACTGCAGCCCTGTACATTCTGGACATTAAGTGTTCTATGCTGGTATCTGTAATGAGCAATGTCAGTGGGGGAAAGTCCGGTGGTTCTATGGGATAACTGGGAATCAGCGCCCTGAGAGCCCTCTGCAATCTGCAAAGTGTGAACTGGTCCATGAAAGTGGCTTCTCTAAATCGCGTGTCCTCGACCCGGGAGTAAATATGGCCATCAGGGAATACGTCACCAAATGTAACCAAATTGTACTTGGATAAGGTGTGCTGTACCACACTCTCCTGCGTAATAGGCACCCAGAGGTTCCCTGATAGCGGAAGGGATGAGGAGTAGAGAAGCCGTGTCCTGGTCGCTCGAGTCAGCTGTTTCCAGGCCCAGCTAGTCGTAGATAATGTCTGAAGGTCTTGCGGGCCTCTGGAGAGGCCCATTGGCAGCAGAGCCGACAGGGGTGTAGGATGAGAAAGGTCGGCTTCCGGGCGGAGGTAAGGTACCCGGGAATCGGCATGGAACCATTGCTTGAAAAACTGCATTGGGCAACCAAGTAATAGACCCGGAGATTGGGGATGCCAAACCCCCCTCTCTCATATGGTTGTGTCAGGACATCCCAGCTAACCCTGGGTTGTCTCCTCCCCCATGCTAACTGTATTAGCTGGGAGCGAAGTGTGATAAAAAAACTCTTATTCAAAGGTATTGGTATGTTCTGAAAGAGATATAGAAACTGCGGTAGAACTACCATTTTAATCAATGCGATTCTCCCAGCCATGGTCAGTGATAATTTCAACCATCTCTCTATCTTGTCTTTTAATTTCTCCATGGCGGGGCCATAGTTAAGCTGGATAATTTGCGTCTGGTTTCTGTGAATGTGATTGCCCAAATACTTGACCGAGTCATCGCACCACTTTAAGGGGTACTCCGTGAGCCGGTCATTGTGGGTGTCAGTCAGGGGGAAAACCTCTGATTTATTCCAATTAATGTACAGGACTGACAGGGCGCTGTGGCAAGTAACCTCTCGAAGAATCGGACCTAGGTTTTTTTCCGGGCGCCTCACGTATATTATGATGTCATTGGCATACAATGTATTAACGCGCCAGTTTTGAATTGCAGCCCTCTATGGGAGTGGTGATCTTGTAGGTGGCGTACGAGGGGGTCCATTGCTATTATAAATAGTAGCGGGGAAAGGGGGCACCCTTGGCAGGTCCCTCTCAACGGGGTAAGGGAGGCTGTTAGTGACCCGTTCAGTCTCACACACGCCGACGGGAGTGTGTAGAGCAGGGAGATCACCGATATAAACCGAGGGGGCATCCCTAACCTGATCAGTGTGTCGTGAAGGAAAGGCCACTCCAACGAGTCAAAGGCCTTTTCGGCATCCAACAGGACTGCCGCGGCTGGGAGCGAGGAGTTCATCCTATTGAGTGTTGCAAATAGGGTCCACAAATTCATCGAAGTGGATCTGCGTGGAATGAAGCCTGCCTGGGCCGGGGATATCATCTGGTCTACTAACAAGGACATATCTGGATGCAGGATTTTTAATAAATCAGGGAGAATGGCGCACGGACAAGTACGCGTGGTGTGAATATGCTACAATGTGTACGGTGCTGCCAGGTCGGGAGAACTACCCTATAACCCCCGTTGGTGTATGAGTCAAAGAACCCACACTGAAATTTGAGAACACAGTCCCGGGCACACGTATTGAGGATATGAGACTACACTCGCGGTCTAGTGTTTGCGTGAAACCACGCATGCGCCATTCCTTCATTACGTTCCAATCTTCTCCGGCAGTCATTTCCGTCTTGTTTACAGAGGCCGGTGCACGCTCTAGTCTTGCCTGGCGCGCCGGTACTTCTTGGCCGTTCAGGCTACTGCCCACTTCCGCATCCGGTAACACAGACAAGACCAGTCTCTTTCGGCATCCACTACGCTGAAATCTGTTCGGCGCACCCGCCACCTTGCTTCTATAACCAGGACTCCTTTCATCGTGATTTACCCAGGTTTTATTTTTATCCTGCCATCTCACGGCTCACCCGCCTTTACTCTCCCTCGATACGGACACTGGATGGTCTTCTGGGTCTGTCACTCAGGGTGCACACGCCCTTGCTCGCCTCCACAGGCTGCTTGACCTCCAGGTCACGTCTCTACATAGGGCCAGACCTGTCCTCCTGGATCCCCCGACCAGTTATTTTATCTTTTACTGGCCTTGTGGAACCATATTCCTTTATACCAAGACATACTGGCATTTAACTCGTCACTGTCAATACAGCCCTGAAGAGTCACGGGATCATTCCCGTAAGACAAAACACGTGTCGGCTGGTTGCTTTCTTTTGATGTTGCCTCATTAAAAAACTTTCAACAATTACTCTGGTGTCGACCCAAGCAATTTGATCTTAAACGAGACTCCTTGTTCCATTCATATCCTCAATACGTGTGCCCGGGACTGTGTTCTACTAACAAGGACAGCCTGGTCGCTAGCATTTTGGCTAGAATTTTATAATCAAAATTCAATAACGAAAGGGGCCTGTAAGAGCCACATTGTAGTGGGTCTTTGCCTTCCTTGGGGAGGAGCGTGATCAGTGCTTCCCACATTGTCGGTGGGAGCATGCCTGTCTCAATTGCTTCTTGATAGACATCACTGAGGTGTGGGGCTAGCTCTTTCTTAAATGCTTTATAAAAACATCCCGAGAAGCCATCTAGACCTGGCGCTTTTGAGCCATCCATGTCCCCAATTGCTTGAACTATGTCATCACTGTAAAGGGCTCAGCCACAAACTCCCTATGTGTGTCTTCTAGCCAGACCATGGCCAATTCATCCAGGTACATATTACTGGCTGTTGTGTCTGGGGGGACTTTGGTGGTGTAGAGGTCCTTGTAATAGGACAGTACCCTGGCTTTGATGCCCTCACAGTCTGAGATAAGTACCCCATCATCGCCTATAAGGCTTGTAATGTATGTCGGTCCCTGGTTAGGTTGTATAAGCCTAGCTAAGGTACGTCCTGGGTCGCTCACCCTCCCCATATCTCCTGGCTGTCGCATATTTCCCCAAGAAATGGGTTTCTCGCTCTGCTGCTTCATGGAATTCAGCTAATAGCGTGGCCCTGCGTCTCAGACCAGAAGTGGTCAGTGATGTCACCTGGTCTGCATCTACTGCCGCAAGATGTGTTTCAAGCCTAGACAATGTGCGCCTTAAATCCTTGAGAATCCCTGCACCTTTAGAGATGCAAACCCCTCGTATAACTGCTTTAAACGCCTCCCATAGCGTGGCCTTGGTCTTTACCGTGCCTGTGTTGATCTCAAAATACTCCTCTGTCGCCAAACTTAAATCCGCTTCTGGGCCTGTACGTTAAATGCTACTAGTGGACCTGCAGCACTAATTGTACCCCTAACATAAGTAGCCCTTTAAACATGACTCACACCTGCCATTGCAGAGCATGTGTGTTCAGTGCAAACTGCCACTTCAACCTGGCAAAATAAACCTTTTGACAAGCCCAGACCTTTCTTTTTAATACATATGTCACACCTAGGATAGGACCATGACAGCCTAGAGGGCAGGGTGGAATGTATTTAAAAATGAGGGCATGTGCTTTTAAGTTTACATTTCCAGGTGGTGAAAAACTCTTAATTTCATTTTTCACTACTGCAAGGCATATCTCTCCCATAGGATCACATTGGCGTTGCCTTATTACATTTTATAAGTGTAATTTCCAAATGGGAAGAGATGACTGGCTCATGTTTGGTGTCTCTGGAATCCGAACTTAAAATCCTAACTTATGATGAAATCAGATTTGAAATTATAAATCTGAAAATGCCACTTTTAGAAAGTTGGCATTTTTTTGCCTTAACAACACGTAAATTATAGAATGCACACCCTGTTTTTATACTCTTTTTTTGTTAAACTTAGTTTCTGTAATGCTCTCAAGGCAAAAGGTTTGGCGTGCATCCCTGATGCATGTTCTGCCCGTGCATGCCTATATTGTCCAAATAACGCCAGTGCATAAACAGCACACCAGTGCAGGGTGTGCAGCCTGCGATGGGCCCATAGGCCACTTAATTTTCAACAATCTCATATTTTCTCCAATTTCATCCATGTTTGTCCATATTTATCAGAAATAATCCAGTAGAACCAATCTTATTCAGATCTTCCAAAGATTTATTTGATGATTCCATAATGTAAATTTGCAATAGACGTGACCTCCATGATCATAAAAACCCAATGCATTTCGGGAAAGCTCCCTTCTTCAGGGGTAACTGCAATATAAACATATTTTTTAGGTACTATCACAATGTGCATCAGATAACTACTATGAATCACATCAAGTAACTATTCCATACCACATTGTTAACAAAACGTACAACAACCGGTTCCCATTGCGAATTTGTGCTCAAAAAAAGTGTGATGACTATCGAGCAGCCCTCAAACAACCAAGTGTATTACATCCTAATGTTACAAGCTGAAATCTCATCCTGTGCTCCACCATGCATAACTCCCCCAAGAAAAGTGACCCCCACAGAAAGCCTAAAGCAACAATGAAATAAATCAACCCCAGTGACCCGCGTACGAAAAATTTACCTCCCTCCGTGATACCCAAAAACAAGCATAAAATAATTTAACGTGTGTCATATGCACCTTAAAACTGCACTCATCCGACATCCGGGAAGACGGTGTAACATTCTTGTATACAGCATTCATGCTGAAAGATTAAAATAGCCGCAGGAGCGGCTTACGTTCCAATCATCCTATTCGTGAAAAGCCCACAGTGCGCAGAATGTGTCCGCCATTATGTGGCCACGCCAAACATCTCGTCAGCCAAACCTGTTAAGTCTGCAATTTCACCACAATGCGTTAAATGGATATTATGTGACCCCGTAGTGCCCCGTATTCCACCAAAAAAGAAAATAAACAAAATACTACTATCCCAAGTTACCCAGTACAGACGCAACAGTGAAATTACTTCTGCATGCCAACTCAATATTAAACAACAATTCGAATTAAATATATCCCTGTAATACTGAAACATACACGTGTTTAACAAGTTGTTAACAGCAAACTAATTTTGAGCCTCGATCTCAATATTATGGGAAAATTCTCTGATGCTGTGATAATAACCGTAAATTTAAAACAGAGCAAAGAAATCATCTGCAAAAATCTGAAAGTTTGAATATTACGCATGTCTTTCTATTGTTTTACCATGGGGTGCAGACTATTGTTTGGACAGAGTACATTATTAACATGTAAATTATAGAATGCACACCCTGTTTTTATACTCTTTTTTTTGTTTTGTTAAACTTAGTTTCTGTAACGCTCTCAAGGCAAAAGGTTTGGCGTGCATCCCTGATGCATGTTTTGCCCATGCATGCCTATATTGTCCAAATAACGCCAGTGCATAAACAGTACACCAGTGCAGGGTGCACAGCCTGCGATGGGCCCATAGGCCACCTAATTTTCAACAATCTCATATTTTCTCCAATTTCATCCATGTTTGTCCATATTTATCAGAAATAATCCAGTAGAACCAATCTTATTAATGTCTTCCAAAGATTTATTTGATGATTCCATAATGTAAATTTGCAATAGACGTGTCCTCCATGATCATAAAAACCCAATGCATTTCGGGAAAGCTCCCTTGTATGTATGTATGTATGTATGTACGAGATTTGTAAAGCGCAGGAATCACCCCCGTAGGGGTATCTCCGCGCTATCATAGCGGGAAGTCAGACAGGCAGGGCAGACTAGGATTAAGCCCTAAATAGTTCTGTTTTCAGGAGTTTCCTGAAGCGAAGAAGGCTGGAGCATTTGCGCAAGTCCTCAGGCAAGGTGTTCCAGTATTTTGAGGCCAAATAGGCAACAGTTTTGCCTCCTGTTCGAATTTTCTTGAAGCGGGGGACCACTAGCAACCCTTTGCCTTCTGATCTAAGATGGCGATTGGGACAGTAAACTTCTTCAGGGGTAACTGCAATATAAACATATTTTTTAGGTACTATCACAATGTGCATCAGATAACTACTATGAATCACATCAAGTAACTATTCCATACCACATTGTTAACAAAACGTACAACAACCAGTTCCCATTGCGATGTGCTCAAAAAGAGTGTGATGACTATCGAGCAGCCCTCAAACAACCAAGCGTATTACATCCTACTGTTACAAGCTGAAATCTCATCCTGTGCTCCACCATGCATAACTCCCCCAAGAAAAGTGACCCCCACAGAAAGCCTAAAGCAACAACGAAATAAATCAACCACAGTGACCCGCGTACGAAAAATGTACCTCCCTCTGTGATACCCCAAAACAAGCATAAAATAATTCAACATGCGTCATATGCTCCTTCAAACTGCAATCATCCGACATCCGGGAAGACGGTGTAACATTCTTGTATACAGCATTCATGCTAAAAGATTAAACTAGCCGCAGGAGCAGCTTACGTTCCAATCATCCTATTCGTGAAAAGCCCATAGTGCGCAGAATGTGTCCGCCATTATGTGGCCACGCCAAACATCTCGTCAGCCAAACCAGTTAAGACCGCAATTTCACCACCATGCGTTAAATGGATATACATGTGACCCCGTAGTGCCCCGTATTCCACCAAAAAAGAAAATAAACAAAATACTACTATCCAGTAGCGGCTCCTCGAGGGAGTGCAGCGGGGCGGTGGGGTGGGGCGGGGGGTAGTAAACTCCGGAATTGGGCCAAATGGAGTTGAGTAAAGAAATAAATAAATAAAACGAAATACATTGCGCGCTGCATCGCTGATTTGGCGTTGCAGCGCGCGCAATGTAATTCATTTTGTTTATTTATTTCTTTACTCAACTTTGTTAGGCCCAATTCTGGAGTTTACTACCCCCCACCCTGCCCCTCCCCCGCCTCACCGCCCCGCAGCACTCCCTCGAGGAGCCGCTACTGCTACTATCCCAAGTTACCCAGTACAGACGCAACAGTGAAATTACCTCTGCATGCCAACTCAATATTAAACAACAATTCTAATTAAATATATCCCTGTAATACTGAAACATACACGTGTTTAACAAGTTGTTAACAGCAAACTAATTTTGAGCCTCGATCTCAATATTATGGGAAAATTCTCTGATGTTGTGATGGTAACCGTAAATTTAAAACAGAGCAAAGAAACCATCTGCAAAAATCTGAAAAGTTTTAATATTACGCATGTCTTTTCATTGTTTTATCATGGGGTGCAGACTATTGTTTGGACAGAGTATATTATTAACAACACGTAAATTATAGAATGCACACCCTGTTTTTATACTCTTTTTTGGTTAAACTTAGTCTCTATAACGCTCTCAAGGCAAAAGGTTTGGCGTGCATCCCTCATGCATGTTCTGCCTGTGCATGCCTATATTGTCCAAATAATGCCAGTGCATAAACAGTACACCAGTGCAGGGTGCACAGCCTGCGATGGGCCCATAGGCCACTTAATTTTCAACAATCTCATATTTTCTCCAATTTCATCCATGTTTCTTGCCTTAGCCATTTGGTGCCTGATGCCTGTCACTAGTCACATGACTGGCTGTAGTTGGCAGTTGGGCTTTGTGTATTCCTCCTAAACAAACTGTGAGTCTACCCTGCTAAGTGGTGCCACCCCAGTCCTGGACCCTTGGAAGTGAGCCTTAGGTGTTTGCCAGTGGAACTGACACATCTTCTCTGATAAGCCGCGAATACCCAAGTAAAACCAACACATCTTCTCTGCTGAGTGGCGCATCCCGAGCAAAACCAAAGCTATGCTGCTGCTGCGTGAATCAGACCCTGACAAAGACTCGCATCGCCTCTTCAGTCCTCAGAAGCGGCGCATTGACCCCATGGTGTGGTGCATCAGTGGCAGAGGTCCCACATTTCTCACCAACGGCGATGCCGGACTTCGCATCGCAGCCTCAGAGCTCCTTAGAACCGAAGCATTGCCCTGACTGCAAGCTGCATCCCAGACACCGGACTTTTCATCGCAAGCCCCGTCAACAAGATCCTCGACGATGATGCAACAGGACCTTGCACCACAGCCTCACTGCATTTTGGAACAGACGCATCTCTTCAACTGTGTGACGCATCTTCGACACAGATCCTCGCAGCGCTCCACAATCAGGAATTAAGGTACTTTGTTCAGTGGGCCTAACTGGGTCCCTGTACCCGGCCTGCGCTCCATCATGGTCAACCGGAACTTGTGACTTTGTCCCGGTCTTGTGCGACCAGATATTTACAGTTGGCGCTTTGTGCTTTTTGGCACTATTTTCGCTAAAAACTTAAAAAACTCAATAACTCTGGTGTTATTGATTGGGTTTTTGTTGTTTTGGTCGCGATTTATTTATGACATTTTACTCTATTTTTTTAACAGTGTTGTAGGCTCCTTTAGTGATTTGTTTTCACTGTGTTACTGTTTGAAGTGTTGCACAAATACTTTACACATTGTCTCTGAAATGAGCCTAAGGGCTCTGTGCCAAGCTACCAAGAGGTTGAGCAGAGGTTAATTTGGGGTTTGCTTGTGCCTTACTCTGACAAGGACTGTGGTTGCTGCTTGACCAGGGCTCACACCCCAATCAACCAGTAACCCAGTATCTTACACTGGTGTTCAGTGGTGAGGATTGGACTTGAGTTTGTGCAGTGTCAGATGGTAATCTTGTATTACACTACCACTCCATATAAATAATTTAAGAACAATTCATTTTTTAATTCTCCTTATTGTCTTCTTTCTTTGTCCAAATCGACCCTCATTCCTACTACTGGACTGTCTGAGACCATACCTGCAGCAATGGAGTTTGAGCTGGCCAACCTGGAAAACTACACAGTGACACCAAAAAGTTGGAGCTGCAGAAATCTCTGAGGGCATTGACAGAGGTCCACCAGTTGATGGCAACCAAAGAGGAGCAGGAGGATCAGGATGATATGGAGGATCAGGATCAAGACCAGGACAACAGCCCTTAAATATACTCTTCAGGGGAGTGGGAGGACTCATTCCCTGAGTTGCCCCCCGCCATAGCAGGAAGCAATGTTTCATCACCTGGCCTGTCACCAGAGGAGCTGGCAGACAGGAAGACAGAGAAGGAGTGTCAATTTCAAATGGCGAATACAAAATAGAGGAGAAACGTGCTTTGGAGCATTTGGCTCACAAAAGGAGACCAGAAGGGCTGGGGATGAGGGAAAAAAGCAGATTCCAGCAATGGTGGCAGCATTACCTCAGTGTCTGAAGGTGATCAGAAGGTCCAGATCCAAAAGCCAGGTATGTGGTGGGGGGATGACATTGATAAATGGCTTTCAGCTTATGAGGTGACCGTTAGAGTGAACAAGATCCCAGAGGAGCACTGGGAAGGGTGGACTATCAATTCATTTGCCTCCAGTGAGGAGGGACACTCTACTGACCCTAGAAGTAGAGGACCAAACCAGGTATACCCCCTTGAAAGCCATTCAGTTAGCTAAATTTGGGCTGACCCCTGAAAAGTATCGTCAGAGATTCAGGAATAGCCACAAACTCCCAAATCAGTCTTGGGTGGATTTCCTGGATTTCTATAGCAAGGCATTGAAGGGCTGGATGAGAGGCAGCAAAGTCAATGATTATGATGGGCTGTTCAACTTGATTCTCAGACAGCACATGCCTAAAATGTGTTTTACAAAGCTGTGCCAGCACCTAGTGGACAGCAAGCTGACTGACCCACAGAATCTTGCTGAGAAGGCGGAACTCTGGGTCAGCACCAGCAAGTCTAAAAATACATCTGGGGGTGACTCCCAAAAGGGTGGTCATGGGTCCTACCAGAAGAAAGAGGGGGAGAAAAGCGTAAAAATAAGGAGTTCTCAAAAATCTCGCAAAATAATTCACATGAGAGTAGTGGTATCCAATCCCCATCTGAGCCGAAGAAAAAGGGGTTCTTTGACAAGCAGACAGGGAGGTTTGTATCCACATGTACTTAGTGCTAGAAGCATGAGCACTCTAAGGGTGACTCCAAGTGTTCCAAGAGGGCGTAGCTTCTAACTGGTGGACAGACACCGGAGTTGGTGAGTGCAGTACTCGGGGAGGAGGTAGTCCCAGTTAGCTTTGGGGATCAGACAGAGGTGACCCTCATTTCCTTGGGGGATAAGGAGTTGATGCAAAAAGTCCATCTGCCGGCAAATACTTCTAAGTACAGGCAGTGGGGTACCATCAATGGGAAACTGGTGGAAGATCTGAGGGACACAGGAGCCAACATGACTACTGTGAAGTGTCAGCTAGTGTCCTCAGAGCAGGTCATCCCTTACACATTCCACCAAGTCATAGTCACCGACAATCGTGAGAGTTTTCTACTGATTGCTCTGGTTCCCTTTGGGTGGGGGGGTCTCAGGTTCTCTAAATGTAGCTGTGATCCCTGCCATACCTGGATATTGTCTGTTAGGCAATGACCTGGAGCACACTATCTGGAAGGAAGTAGAGCTAAGGTCACACTTGGAAATGTTGGGATTGCCTGAATGTGTCTGTATGACCACAAGGTCAATGGCTGCCACGGGAGGGAGCCAAGGGCATCTGGAGTTTGGAAAAATGTCCCAAACAGCCACCAGGAAGGGAAGGGGCTAGGGACATGGGAAACCCATCACTGAAGTTCATGCAGTCCAAGTTGACGGGGCACCTGATGAGAATGCCCCCGAGCCAACCGGGGAGGATTGCCACCCTGGGTGACTTGCCTGAGTTTATAGGTTGACAATTTGAGGGTGGGCCCACAAGGGAGGCATTCCGCAAAGCGCAGAAAGAGTGCCCCACTCTAGAGGGCTTGAGGCAGCAAGCTAATGCCCAAGCAGCAGGTGACACCTCTTGAGATCACTTGATCTATTGGAAGAATGACCTCCTACATAGCAAGCCTTAGACTCTTAGATCTGGGGCAACCAGTGTGCTGGTAGTCCCCCAGTGTTACAGGATCTTCCTACTGGGTTTGCCTCATGACACACCCCTGGCAGGACATCTGGGGCAAGACCAGACCTTTGCAAGGCTTGTTTCCCACTTATATTAGCCCTGGAAGAAGATGTCCTCAGAGGCATTCTGTAGGCCCTATTCCACCTGCCAGGCTGGTGGGAAGTCAGGGAAAAAGCTCAAGACTCCCCTGACCCCTTTACCTGTCATCAGCACTCCCTTTGAGAGGGTAGGCATCAAAATTATAGGACCATTGGACTTCAAGACTGGTTGTGGGCCATGCCGCTCGCTATCCAGAGACCATTCCTCTGAGGTTAGTGACTGCACCTGCCATGGCCAGGGCCCTAATGGGGATTTTTACCCATGTGGGTTTCCCCAAAGAGGTAGTGTCTGACAGACGAACTAACTTCATGTCAGCGTATGGGGTCTCTAGTTGGCAGTGGTTTGCACCCTGTCCAAGTAGGGACCCTCACTCTAGTCAGGGTAAGTTTCACACCTAAGATAACCCCTGCTCACCCCCTTGGCAGCCTGGCACGAGCAGTCAGGCTTATCTCAGAGAGAATGTGTAAAGTATTTGTACAAACACACACACAGTAACACAGTGAAAACACTACAAAAGACTCCACCCCAGTTTAGAAAAATAGCCAATATTTATCTGAACAAAACAGGACCAAAACAACAAAACTCCAACATACACAAGTCAAGATATGAATTTTCAAAGATTAAATAACTTTGTAGTTCTTAAAAATCAATGGATTCACTTGATCAGGACAGAGTACCTTAGATGCTTCAAAAATCAAAGATGATGCAAGGTGCAGAGGAGGTGGGGCACTGAAAAAGCAGGCAATGCGTCAGTTCCTTACTACTACAGGGGAGGTGATGTGCAGGTTCCTTACTGGTAGGCAGGGAAGGTGATGCATCAGTTCTTTACCGTTGAAGGGTAGGTGATGGGTCGTTTTCGGGCACACATCCTCGGTTCCTTACTGCAGTGAGGTGTTGATCAAGAAATCGATGCCCAGGGATGATGCATCAAAAGAAGAGTCATGCTGTGTCAATTCCACAGCGTTGAAGCAGGCACTGCGTCGAACTCAGGGCGACGCATCACGGACTGTGGTGATGCGATGCTCAAGACTCATGCAGTGGCAATTCTTTGAACGTTCTGCAACAAAAAGCTGGGGCCTGCGTTGCAAGCTGCAGTGTTTGCATCAAGTGGGGACCACGCTTCAGAGCAGGCAGCATCAATGCGCTAATTTTTGGTGGTGCTGTGAGGATTCCAAACAACGCTTGGAGTCGATGCTTCTTTTGTATAATCAGAACTCACTTCCAAGAGACCAGGAACTCGATTTGGCACCACTTGGCAAGACAGGACTCTCAGCAGAAGAGCCCAGGTAGTGGTAGGAGAAGTCTTTTATGGACCTGAGACTTCTTAACAGGAGGCAAGCTCAAATCAAGCCCTAGGAGAATCTTGGAAGCTGGATGTAGAAAACAAGGTCCAGTTTTTTCACTTCCAGGACGACGCAGCAAGCAGCAGGCCAACACAGTAAAGTAAACAGCAAAGTGGTAGTCCCTCCTGACCGCAATCCAGCTCATCTTCCTGGCAGAATGTCCTCAACCCAGAAGTGTAATGGGTATATGGTGTCACAGGTCCAGTACTTATACCCATTTCAACCTTTGAAGTAGGCTAACCCCGGGCGGAGCAGGCGAAGATGCTCTACGCAGAGCTCTACGGAGTTGGCCAAAATCTCTGTGGAGCTCTGCTCCGCGCCTCCCACCCCCACAATAAATATTTTTTAAATAAAATTTACAATTAAAGTAAAAAAAGCGCACTTACCTTACCGCGGCGTCCCGGGCTGCCCTCCTCCTCCTCGCCGTAATCCTGTATGTTATGGTAGGACTGCACATGCATGACCATGCGCAGTCCTACCAGGATGTACGTCTGACATAGGGGGTCCGGGGTTGAACTTCGCTCCGCTGCGGAGTCGGAAGTTTTTCAGAAACTTTGCTTTCTCCACGGAACGCAGAGTATGCAAAATTCCGCAAACTCCGCCAGCGGAGCGGAGTTCGTGCCCAGGGTTAAAGTAGGCAAACTTCAAAGAAAATTCTTTGTAGTGCACAAGACTCTGCCTTTCCTTGCCCTATCCCGAGACACACTACAGGGGGGGGAGACTTCATTGTGTGAGGACAGGCACAGCCCTATTCAGGTGTCAGTGTCAACTCCTCCCCCTATTGTAGCTCAGGAAGACCCAAGAGCCTGGTGATGGGCCATCAGGATATGCAGGGCACACCTCAGCTCCCTCTGTGTGACTGTCTAGAATGAATGCACAAACAGCCCAACTGTCAATATAACCCAGACATGTATTCAGAGACAGGCAGGAAGCTCCAATGCTAACCTATGGAAGAGATAGATCTTGCTGTATTGAACAACGAAATTAGCAGTATTTCACTGCCAGGACATGTAAAACACAGCAGTACATGTCCTACCTTTTAAATACACTGCATCCTGCCCATGGGGCTGCCTTGGGCCTACCTTAGGGGTGGCTTACATGTAATAAAAGGGAAGGTTTGGGCCTGGCAAGTGGGTACACTTGCCAGGTCAAAATGGCAGCTTAAAACTGCACATACAGACACTGCAATGGCAGGTCTGAGATATGTTTGCAAGGCTACTCATGTGCATGACACAATCAGTGCTGCAGGCCCACTAGTAGCATTTGATTTACAGGCCCTAGGCACACACAGTGCATTGCACTAGGGAATTACTAGTAAATCAGATATGCCAATCATGGAGAAACCAAACATATCATGTTTTAGAGGAGAGAGCATATGCACTTTAGCGCTGGTTAGCAGTGGTAACGTGCCCAGAGTCCTAAAGCCAAGAGAAAGAGGGTCAGAAAATAGGAGAAAGAAGGAAAAATGTTTAGGGATAACCCTGCAAAAAGGCCCATGTCCAACAACACGGAAAGCAGTCTACCTGTTAAAAATAAGATTTACAGGTTTTCATACAAATTGAGGGCTAGTATCATGAAGGAAGTCTCCACAATACTGGTGTTAGAGGTGTTTGAGCCTTGCAATAGTGCTGGTACCCTAGGCTGCCCCACGGGGCGCCATTCCACAACTTAAGTTCTGTGTGTACTATAGGGGTCTCAATTCCAACACAAAGACTGATGCACACCCCATCTCCTAGCCTGATGAGCTCATAGACAGGCTGGGTGCTGCTAAACTTCGCAGCACTTTTGATTTAGCATCAGGGTACTGGCAGATCACTCTGAGTGAGGGAGCAAAAGAGAGTTCTGAAGAATGCCCCTGCCACCTTTCAGAGGTTGTTCAACAGGGTCCTGGCTGGGATGGATGCATTCTGTGCCACCTACCTGGATGACATCGCTGTCTACAGCTCCAGCTGGGAGGAACACCTGGACCACCTCCAGGAGGTACTTCAAGCCCTGCAGCAGGTGGGCCTGACTATCAAGGCCAGTAAGTGCCAGATAGGGCAGGGTTCTATGGTTTATCTGGGCCACATGGTGGGTGGGGCCAAGATGCAACCCCTCCTGGCCAAGTTTGAAACTACCCTGGCCTGTCAACCCCCTATATCTGTAGTAAGGGCCTTCCTGGGCCTCACAGGATACTATAGGAAGGTTGTTGAGGCATAGGGCACAATTGTGTACCCCTTAACAGAGCTGACTTCAAAGAAACAGCCCAGACAGGAGATCATGGACAGAGGCTGGCCAGAAAGCCTTTTGTACTCTCAAGGAAGCCATGTGTACAGCACCTATAATCAGGGCTCCAGACTTCTCTAAGGAGTTCATAGTGCAAACAGACACTTCGGGGCATTGGAATAGGGGCTATCTTAGCATAGTTGAATGAAAAGGACCTAGACCAACCGGTAGCCTTCATTAGCTGGAGTTTTCTTCCACAGGAACAGAGGGAGAGCGCAACCTGTAGTGACTGTGATGAGTGGTTTCTTTCTTGCCCTCTCCTGCTGAGAGTAGACTCCATGGTTCTCCCTTAAATTTACTATGAGTATCCAAATGTGAAAAATCACCTGGAAGCCTCACCCTTTTGGCTCCTTCCCATCTACCTTAGTAGTATGCCAAGGTCTTCCCACCTTGTGCCAGTATGATGGACAGATTACCAAAAGGTCCCCCAGCACATTTCCCACCACTTTTGGTGACACCTTCTTAATGTGATGAATACAAGGACATCTCCACCAAACAAAGAAGGACTTACTTTATATAGTTAAGAGGAAGTACCCTTTTTTGGTGGAGTTTCACCTCTGTGTAGTCTTGTCACCTTCTCTATAGCTGCATTCATGTTATCACAGGTTTCTGGAAGAAGACACATGAGGAACACTCACAGTGCTGAAATTAAATACACAGAAGGTCACTGGATATATTTCCTCCTGGTTAATTAACAGCTGTAGTGTGGAATATGCACTGAACATTTACCCAACAAGTTAGCGCTTGCTAATTAGCCAGTAGAAAATATTCCAGTTCAGTAGACATTTTGTGCAAAACTGTGGACTCTTGTTGGATAAAGGGACAGGTGAGGTTCCATTCTGGCCCAGTCACTCACACAGCTACTGATACACCCATACAGCCACTCAGACACCCACTTGCACACCCATTCAGCCACTCTCACATCCACTCACAGACCCACACAGACACTCACATACCCATACAGTCACTCACATACCCACTCACACCCACAAAACCACTGACATACCCACTCACATACCCAGACATTCACTGACACACCCACTCACATACCCACAAAACCACTCACACACTCACTCATAGACCCATACAGCCACTCAATACCCAAACAGCCACTCACAAATCTATTTACACAACCACTCACACACCCTTAAAACTACTCACACACCCAATCATACACCTATACAGCAACTCACACACCCATACAGCCACTCACACACCCAGCCACTGACACATACAGCTACTCACACGCCCACAGACCCATACAGCCACATACACACCCATTCGCAGACCCATACAGCCACGTATAACCCACTCACTGACTCATACAGCCACTCACACACCCAGTCACCTACCCACAAAACCACTCACACACCCACTCACAAACCCATACAGCCACTCACACACCCACTCACCGACCTATACAGCCACTCACACACTCAATCTCAAAGGTTACAGTTAGAAAATAAAATTTAAAAACCTTCAAAATACACTAAAACAAACAAAGGTTACAGGGACGTTAAAGTTAGGAAATAACATTAAAAAAATAGAAATTCACAAAAAAAACAAAGCTCACATGGATGTTATAGTTAGGAAAAAGAATTTAAAAAACCTTAGAAATTCACTGAAAAAAACAGGACTGGGCAGAGCATGCAGAGTTTCACATCGTGGAATGCTGTGGAGTTATCGAAAAACTCTACCAAATTCCGCAGAGTTCTGTTATTGGTTGGAGTATTGCTCTGCCATCCCTAATTAAGTCCCCTTTACTGCTGAGAGTAGTTGGGGGCCAAGAACCCCTATTGTTGCCACCAGTAAGTCCTCCACAGTGGAATTGCTGAGACCTAGTTGGAGGCCCCCCCTTCTCAACCACTCTGCAAATATACCTCCTGGTGCACTATTGGTTGGGGGATGAAGTTCCCTTGGCTGCTGAAGGTCCTTGGAGCCAAGAACATCTATTGGTGCCACCAGTAAGTCCACCACAGTGGGATTGCTGAGACCTCCCTTTCTCAACCACTCTGCAAACGCACCTACTGGCACATTACTGGTTGGGAAATGAAGTCCCCTTGGCTGCTGAGGGCCCTCGGGGGTCAAGATTAACCCCTGTTGTTGCCACCAATAAGACCGCCACAGCAGGATTGCTGAGAGCTAATTGGAGACCCAGCCCCCTTTCTCAACCACTCAGCAAAAGCCCCTCCTGGGCACTACTGGTTGGGGATGAAGTCCTACTGGCTGCTGAGGGTCCATGGGGCCAAGAATCCCTATTGTTGCCACCAGTAAGTCCCCTGCAGAGGGATTGCTGAGATTCATTGGAGGACCCGCCCCCTTCCTCTACCACTCTGCAAATGCGTGTTCTGGCACACTACTGGTTGGGGGATGAAAACCCCTTGGCTTCTGAAGGTAGTTGGGGCCAAGAAACCCTATTGTTCCCACTAGTAAGTCCCCCACAGCTGATTTGCTGAGACCTCGTCGGAGCCCCGCCTACTTTCTCAACCACTCTGCAAACACGTGTCCTGGCACACTACTGGTTGGGGGATGAAGTCCCCTTGGCTGCTGAGGGTCGATGGGGCCAAGAAACCCTATTGCTCCCACTAGTAAGCCCCACACAGCAGGATTGCTGAGACCTCGTAGAAGGCCTCGCCCCCTTTCTCAACTTTTCAGCAAACACGGCTCCTGGTGCGCTACTGGTTGGGGGATGCAGTCCCCTTGGCTGCAGAGGGTTCTGGGGAGCCAGGAACCCCTATTGTTGCCACTAGTGAGTCCCCCACAGCGGGATTGCTGAGAGCTCATCGGAGGCCTCGCCCCCTTTCTCAACCACTCTGCAAATGCACCTCCTTGATAGGGGGGTGTGTGTGCCAGTAAATTCTGCTGCGCTGGCGGATGGCAGAGTTTTGCCGAACTCTAAGATCTAAACAGAGCGTTGAGTGGCAAAAAACAAAGGTTATAGGGACGTTATACTTAGGCTCAGATTTCATGTGCATAAAACCATAGAAATTCAGCAGTTATTGTTACCTGAGCTAACTATAACTTAAGGCCCTGCAATACACTGCTTATGACCTCACATATTACCTCACTCATGACATCACTATTGACATCACTGATGACATCATCCAAAAACTGCTCAAACACCCACTCACCCCATACAACCTCTCATACACCCACTCTCACATCCACACAACCACTCACATACCCATTCACATACCCATAAAACTACTCACCCACTCACTCACCCATTGAGCCACTCCCACACCCACTCTCATACAGCCACTCACACAACCACTCAATCCCCCATTCAGCTACTCACATAACCACTCACTCACCCATAGAGCCACTCACACAGCCACATACTCACCCATATAGCTACTCACACACCCACTTATTTACCCAAACAGCCAATCACACAACCACTCACTCACCCATACAGCTTCTCAACACAGCCACTCACTCATCCATACAACCAATCATACACCCATGCACACACAGTTACATACACATTCACACATCCATACAACCACTCACACCCATGCTCACTCCCCCATATAGCCACTCAAACAGACACTTACTCACCAATACAGCCACTCACACACCAACTCACTTAACCAAACACCCAATCAAACAGCCACTCGCTCACCCCTATAGCCACTTACACACCCAGTCTCTCACTAAAACAGCTACTCACAAAGCCACATAGTCATAGTCACCCATAAAACCACTCACACGCCCACTCACCCACCAATACAGCCACTCACACACTCATACAGCCACTTACACACCAACTCACTCACCAATACAGCAACTCAGACAGCCACTTATACACCTATACAGCACTCACACACCCACTCACACACCCATACAGTGACTCAGATACCCACTCACACACAGATACACAAAGTCACACAGCCATTCACTTAATATATGTTGGAAGCAGTATCACTCATTAGTAGTTCACAAAGTAAACTAATTAAACTTTTGTAGGAGCCTAATATATATGTTTAACACTCATAAACGTTTCACTGGATGATGTCTTCAGTGATGTCATCAGTGATGTCACTGACCATGTCAAGAGTGATGTAATATGTGTAATAAGCAGTGCATTGCAGGTGCGTAAGTTATAGTTAGCTCAGGTCAATTTCTATGGTTTTGTGCAGGTGAAATCTGAGCCTAACTATAAAGTCCCTGTAACATTTGTTTTTTTCAGTGAATTTATACATTTAAAAAAATTCTGGGGCAGATTTACAATGAAAGTGACTCAGTGCGTGCTGCAAGCCATTTGGCTGCGCCGCACTGAGTCACTTTCAAAGCACATGGATGCTACATATTTACAACAATTTGTCGCATCTCTGTGCTTCCCCCTGCGCTGGCGCACAAACTGCTGCCAAGCCCGGGTGCAGGCACCCTTGCACAATGGTGCAAGGATGCCTGCGTCGAGGGGAGATTGTTTTTGTTCAGTAAGAGTTCCCTTCCTGCACAAAAACAATCTGAAATGCCGTTTTTCAACTTCTATGTGTGCTGTATTAGCACACATAGAAGTTGAAAAACTGAATTGTTTCTACCCTTCCTGAACAAAAACAATCATTAGAAGTGATTATCTCTTTCTATGTGTGCTGCAGAATGCAGCACGCATAGAAACAGGGAAAAAAAACGAGAAGAAATTAATACATTTCTCCTCGTTGCGCCTCCCTACGCCTCCCCTGGGGGGGCGTAGCATTCACACGCATTTCCAGATTTACGATTCCTTGTAAATCTGGAAATGTGTCTGGTTCCATGGGTGTTGCGTGGGAACAGTTATATTGGTGTGTAAGTGGTTGTATGGGTGTGTGAGTGGTTGTACGGTAGGCCCAGGTGGAGTTCGCATTGCTGCACTATGTGGAACTCTGTGAAGTGCAAAAAAATTCTGCAGCACTACACGGAGTTCCGTGAGCAGGCAGAGTTGCTCACCACGCCTGTTTGCATGATGTTTTTCATCATATGCAACGCAAAGTGTGTTCTCATGCTGGAAATCACATGCAAACGGCACCATGCGGTTCTCATGGGTGCAGCCATCTTATTTTCTGCTCTGTTTATGTTGCTGGGGCCTACTTTTTTCATCCCTCTTAATCTATTTAATCCTACCCCTCTGAAATGTATCTACCCTTCATTTTTATTTATTATCTTACCCTGTGTCTTTTTGTTTTTGTATTTCATGTTTTTTCAAATTTATTTGTGGTTTTTTTTCGTGACTTTTGTACTTTTTATTTTTTACTTTACTTTCTTATTTATTTTCCTTCATTCATTTTTCTTCCTGTTTCTTCTCTACCCACCATCTAGTGCCCTGGCAGAGCAGGGGAGTGGCAGCGCCAGGCCCCAACCAAACCACCCAGGGCCTTAGCACCAGCCGCCTACATTTCGGTCGGCCATGCCATGAAGGGGTGCAGCCTGTGCCATTATTTCCTTGGTGGAGTTTGCTGCGCTTGTTTTTTACATGCAGCGCTACCTCCCCTCCACACTGGCAGCAGGTGGGAGGTATGGTCGTGGGTACAGCCTCCGGGAGCATCCGCAGCGCCGAGAGAGGGTAAGCAAGGCTGTGCGATGCAGTTCTGGGGCCCACCACACGCAACAACAGCTGATGCATCAGTGGGCTGACCTCCTAGATAGGGAACAGGACCTGCTCGACCTGGTGGTGAGTGGAGGATGCGAGGCTTGGTGAGTAATAATTATTTATTTGGTGTGTTCTTTCTAATATGCTTTTCCCAAATAGCAAGAATGCTGTTCACACTCAGGTAAGTTAAGTTTATGTTGCAATTAATATTATGTGAAGACTGATAATCATCTAGACAGGTGCTCAGTGCTAACCTAATCCTACTCATTGACGCTTGCTTAGACTGATTATTTAAGAAGTCATGCAGAGACTCCTCTGTCTTGTCTCTAAGATAGTGGTTATAGTATTAGTGAGTTAGCGCATTCTCTGTACCTTTCTTTTTTGTAGCTCGTACAGTCCCAATCCCAAGCAATTTCCATGTGATGTGAAGTAGTATGCATGCATCAATGCATTGAAAAAAATGCAGACTGAGTGGCTCGTCAAAGGGGGTTGAAACTTGAGACTGAGAGAATGAGATGAGAAGCAAAGATCATTTGTTGCAATTTATTAGTTGTTCCAAAATTTAGTTTAGGAAATTAGGAATAGGTCTACTATACTAAAAGGAGAGAAGATCTGATTTAGAAAAGTTCAATGTTACTGCGTTTGCCTCTCTCTTTCAAAATATTTTTGTGGAGATTATTAACTGTACCACTAATCTTTTTATAGTTTATTTTGTGAATTTCTTACATCAGCATCCAAGGACAAGTGGGATACCACCGAGGCAGGTGAGGGAGCTGGAGGTGCCTCCACGAGTGCCGCTGAAGATGGCTCTGCTGGCCCCAGTAAGTCCTCTAACTTTTACCGCTTCATATTTAGAATTATTTTTCCTTTTTACTGAGCCTGCCTCCTAATTTTTTTCCAACTCATTTTCGTCCTATTTCCTAAATTCTTCTTATCCCTTCATTATCCTATCTACTAATTTAATATATTTCAAGTTACTGTACTTGACTTCAAACTGTCTGTAGTAGTCTGTCTATAGCTTTCTTCTTCTTCTGCTTTGTCAGTATATTCACTCAGTAATCTTTACCTCTCCCCTTGTATATCTTGTGGACAGGTGGTACTCTAAGACTCAGAGAACCAATTTTAGGTCAGGTACTCTACTGTGAAGATTGCATGCCCAAGTAAGGTATTCCACACATGTATGTTGAGAAGGCTTTCTTTTTCTTGCTTAAACAATAAAACGAGAGAGCAGCCATGGTAATGGTGGACCCCCCAATGTTGTGTATGTATTATGTCTGGCATCTAAAGTGTGTCAACTTTTTGCTAGCCGCACAGACCACCAGTGCTGGGGCCTGCAGTGAGAGCGCCAGAGGAGGGGACACAGCAGCAGTCAATGAGGGGGGACTCCCAGCTGCAGCAGGGGCGGGCAGTGGTAAGTCACATTGCTTCATGATTGACAAATAGTAATATACTCACTGCAAGGGCATTGCCGTTGACTCGAAAACACCTCGCTTTAGCAGATACAGTGGGAGTTGAGTAGTTATGGTCTCTTCTGTCTGCAACTTAGCAGACAAAGGTTCATAAATGAGCTTTATCAATGATGGCTTGATAGGAAAGGGAAAACAGGATGGAAGGAGAAAGGATGGGTGAAATGTATGTAATATGAGTAAAAGGATGTGTGGGTGAAAGGATGCTTATAGGTGAGCGATGATAGGAATCTGCATGTCTGAGTGAAGAATGGATGAAAGGGTATATATGGGTGAAAGGATGCCTGCCTGGGTGGGTGAAAGGAGTCCTGGGGTGGGATAAAGGCAAAGCAGGATGGGTGAATGGGTGAAAGGATGCATAGGTGGGTAAATGGATGTTGGTGGAAGCGAGGCTCATTGGGAGCTGTGTTTGGATGGATGGATTAATTGGATATATATGGATGGATGGTATTCTATGGGGAAAGACTAGATGAGAGAATGTAAAGCTTAAATGGTGCGTGTCAAAGCCAATGGTGAAGATTAAGAAGAACAATGCATTGATGAATTGACTTTTGTGGATGGGATAGTCTTTTACAAACATGCCAAAGCTATATCCCATTCCTTAATCCTTTTCCTGTACTGCAGTACATCGCTTTTCCCACTGTCTACTTACGGCAGATAGGATGTCTGCATGATTGATTTACAGTGCCAGGTGTTTGTCCCGCACTGTAAAATCAGCACGCACGGCATCTTGCACAGTGCAAGAGGGTGCTGGTTCTTTCTGCCACTTGAGTAGAAGTTCTACTCGAGCAGCAGCTTCCTCAACACGAATGGAAGGTTTCTCAACGCAAGCGGTAGTGACCATCCGTGATCGCCCGTGTTGAGAAATCTCACTGGGAAGTGGCCAAGCATTGGATTTTCCTCACTCGTGCTCACGAACTTACCATTGGTGAGCACAAGCAAGGAAAAAACAGCTACGCGGAGCAGAGTTTTTCGGAACTTCACGAGCTCCGCTGAGCACAGAGTGCGAAAAACTCTGCAAACTCTGAACAGAGCAGAGTTCACTGCCCAGGCTTACTAATGAGTACAACTAGGGCACCAGCTGAGGCATACCTCCATTAATGTAGCACAACAAGAGAGAGAATACTTGTACTCCAGAGTGCATAATGCCTTCCTCATTAATGAGAGGTCATTTAATTTCATTTTTCCACACAAAGTGTTTGTTTAGTTGCTTAGTGTTTTACTAGGAAATCCTTCAAAAGAAAAAAAAGAGTAACAGTTTTTTTAAACTAGTGTGCTGCTGTGTTTATTCTGCCTTAATTCTTTTCAGGCAGTTAGTGGGTTTGCCATTTGCCTTCAGTTTTATGAGAGGCATGTACGGGTAATGGCTCTGATTATAATGGACCTAGGGGACCAACAATGTACTGCTACTGTGTTCCCCACTACATAATTTTAAACAAGTTTTTTGCACAGAGCATTGTTTACAATTTGTTTTTTTTCATTCAAGCTACTCTTGGTCATCATCATCCATCTCCGCAGGATGTAGCAGCCCAGCTGTGGCAGCAGAAGCTGGAGGCCATGAGTACCAGCGTCTGGTGGCCCCAGCACCAGCACCTCCAGCCTTCTCAATATCAGCGCCGCAGTATGCTGGCAGCTGCCCGTCACCAATCTTTCACTGCTGCCCCTTCCCCTCAGACCACAATTTCCAACGCCATGTCCTTTTGAGGCTGTTATGGATGGAAGACCGGCAGGGACAGATGGAGAGGCACCTAACAGAGCTCCGGAGCCTGGCCCACTGTGCCTAGTAGTGCCCTCTTCTGCCCCTTTTATAACGTTTGTTTTGGTGGGTGGGACTTGTGTTTGTGGGTGGAGATGGTGGGGATGTGGGAGTTGGGATCAGGGTTGTTTTAGTTGGGATTTTTTTTTTTTGGGACAATGATGGACATTTTGTTTAGACAGTGTTTGTGCAGCTATGTCATCCAAATAAGCAGCACTGAAGGCCTCCATGCCTCCATGCCAACCAAAACCTGCTTCATCAGCCTCTGGAAAGTGGCAGGGGCATTCTTTAATCCAAAGGGCATCAGTAGAATAGATAGTGGCCCTCTGGAGTGGAGACGGCTGACCTCTCCTTGGCTCCTTTGGTTAGGGCAATCTACTACTACCCTGAAGTAAGATCAAAGGGACTCAGGAACTAGGCAGCCCCTAAATTGTTAATTAGCTCATCAGCCCGGAGTATGGGCTGAGCATCAGTTTTGGTGACTGAATTGAGCCCCCTGAATTTCATGAGCCAGGTCCAGTAGGAAAGCCCTGTAGCATTGGGGACCACCAGGGCCCATGTTGCCCCATGCACAGGTCTCTTAGACTCACTATAAAGGAGGTTGTCCTCCCACTAAATTTGGTGATTCCCAGAGGTATCACCTGCTGCCTGGGCTTCACCCTGTTGCCTCATGTCCTCCAGGGTTCGGCACTGATTCTGTGCCCTGCAGGACTACTTCCTGGTGGGTCCCCCTTCTAATTGCCATCCAGCAAGTTCAGGTGGGTCACAAAGGGAGGCAATGTCCTCTTCAGTGGGCTCAGGGGTAGCCTCCTCTGGTGCCCTAGCCACCTCAGCTGGGAGACATTCAGTGGGTGGTTTCCCTTGCAGTTCCCTCATTTGGCAGCTGGCTTGGATGTTCTTCCAGACTTCAGACCTCCTTGACTCCCTTCCTGGGAAGCCATGGACCTGGTGGTAGCACATATCCATTCAGGAAACCATAACAACTCCAGGTGTGCTTTAAACTCCACTTCCTTCCAGACAGTGTGCTCAAGGCCATTTCCTAACAAATAGGCCACAGGCATGGCAGTGCTCACAGCAACTTTCAGAAGACCTGAGCACATCCCCCTTAAATGGAACTAGGGTCACTGGACAGTGACCCTCCCTGTTGTCAGGCATCACAACCTGGTGGAATGGATTGGGTATAACTTGCTCTGGGGCCATCAGCTGACTTCTTACCATAGTCATACTGGCTCCTGTATCCTTCAGAGCCTCAACACCTTGCCCATTGATGGTAATCCATATCCTATACTTTGCAGTATTAGATGGTGCATAGATTTTAGGAACCATCTCCACGTCACCCAGGGACACTAGGGTAACCTCCCTGAGTCTCCCCCACTTACTGGGACAAACTCCTCCCCAAGCACTATACTTGACACCTCTGGTGTCTTTCCTCCAGTGGGAGGTGGTGCTATTTTTGGACACTTGGGGTCTCCGTTGTAGTGTCCATATACAAAACACTCCTAGCATTTGGAAGATTTTGTCTGACTCTTGTCTGGGAAGCTTTTTTTCTGGTGGCCAGATGGGGAATGGGACCCTTTCACCTGTGAACGGATTTGGGGTCCTTAATAGAACTCCTTTACCCCTCTTTCTTTCTGGTGGGAAGTCTAAAAGCCCTTTTGGGAGTCACCCCCGATGCCTTCTTGGATACTCTGGTGCTGACCCAGAAGTCCGCCTCCTCTGCAAGCTTCCTGTGGTCAGTCAGCTTGCTATCAATCAGGTGTTGACACAGCTCTGGAAAGCAAACATCTAGCATGTGCTTCTTCAAAATCACGTTGTGCAGCCCAGAATAATCATCAATCTTGCTGCCTCTCACCTAGCCCTTCAGTGCCTTGCTAGCATAATCAAGAAGTCTACCCATGTTTGTGAAGAGATTTTGTGGATTGGCAGGAACCTCTGTCTATACCTCTAAGGGGTCAGTCCCAACCTACTGACTAGAATGGCCTTTATGAGGGGGTACTGGGTTTGATCCTCTACCTCTTGTGTCAGGAGTGTGTCCCTCCCCACCATGGATCCTCACAAACTACCCCCCAGAACTCCTCAGGAACCTTGTGCACTCTTAGAGCCACCTCATAGGTGAAGACCCATTTGTCAATGTCATACTCCACAACAAAACTGGGTACCAAATCCTTTGGGATATGAACTTTCCCCTTCTCTAGCGAACACTGCAGGTATGTTGCTACCACTGTTGCTGGACTCCACTTGCATGGCTCTAATGCCTAGCTTTCTCAGGCTGAGCTTATGAGATATCCTCCTCTCTTCCACGGTCAGTCTTTTCTCCTCTAGAGCTTGGTACTTCTCCAACTTGGCAAGAGCTTGTTCCTTCTTCAACTTGGCAAGAACTTGTTTCCTCTCACTTTTTACAAGCTCTAGTTTCAACTTTCTCTTTTCCCTCCTGTCCTCCAGCTCCTCTGGGGACAGGTTTCTAGATGACACAATGCTCCCTGCACGTGGATAGACTTCCAGGCCTGGGAGGATGTTACGCCCTCCTCAACAGGTCACATGTTCCAACTTCTTCTCAGATCCTGACCCTTCCTCCTCATTGTCTATGTGGGTTTGGTGCACTTCTGCCCATGCTCTCAAAGCTGTTTGAAGCTCTGCTTTCCTGACAATCCCTTTGGTCAAAAAACCTCTTATCCTTGCAAAATCCCTTGAGCTTTGCCACTGTGTAGCCCTCTAGGTAGGACAGCTCAAACTCCATCTTGCCAGGTGAGGCCACAGACAGAACATCAATAATGGGAATTGGGAAAACTAAAAAAGTGTCAAACAGGGAGAATTGATTCAAATTGGTCTAGATATGGCGTAGTAGTGTACACCAAGTCACTGTATGGCACTGCACAAAACACAAGTCCTAGCCTCACAGCTGATCACCAATGTTAAAAATTGGATTTCTGGTTGGCAGAGTTATGTACCCTATCCAAGCAGGACCCACAATCCCAGACAGGGTAGGTCAGATACACACCATACATTAACCTGTGCTCACCCTCTGGTAGCTTTGCATAGAGCAGGCATCGTTAACTTAGGAGGCAATGCATAAAGTATTTGTGTAACACTTCAAACAGTAACACAGTGAAAACACAAGTAAAAAACTCCACATCACTTTAGAAAAATAGATTATGCTTTTATAAATAAAACAAGACCAAAACGACAAAAGTCCAATAAGTAGAAGTCAAGATTTCAATTTTTAAAGATTAAAAGTAGAAATAGCACTTCAAAGCAATAAGTGCCTATTGGGGGGGTAACTGGGTCATACTGGATTGGGGCAAAGAGTTCAGTCCAAGCGCCGGCTGAGGACAGGAGCCACGCAGGTTCTGCTGAACAAAAGTACCTTGATCTTGGTCGCCACAGCGAGGTGCAGGGTGCAGCTGAGCGATACGTTGGTGTCGACCCTCCAGTTGAGGTGATGCATCGATTTTCTCCATGCAATGATGGCAATGGTCTGTTTCTGAAGACGAAGCACCGGTTCCAAGATGCGTTGGTTCTGAATGAAATGCACCAGGTTTTTCCACACAGTCAAGGGGATGCGCTGATAGTTTCTCATGCAGAGGCGGCAATGCAATGGCATTAATGCATCATTTCAGATGGTGATTGCCCTGGTTCCAAGTGCTATGCACCGGTTCTGTTCCCTCAACAGCAGCAATGTGTTGATTATGCCCCATGCAGCAGAAGATGTGTCAGTTCCATTGGAGCAAGCACCTGGATCCACTGCCAATGGACGAGGCTCAGGAGCCGGGGTAAGACTTTGATATCCCTGAGTCTAAAAACAGGAGGCAAGACAACATGCACTTGGAGATCACTCTGGGTTCAAGCAAGAGTCCAGTTCTTCCACAGCAGGTTAAAGAGTAGCAGGCAGTAGTGCAGCACAGCAGAAAAGCAGTTCTTCCAGAGCAGCAGTCCAGCAGAGTGGCAGTCCTTGTAGCAGCACAGCAGTCCTTCCTCCTGGTAGAGTTTCTTCACAGGTCCAGTAGTGTCCGATCCGGTAGGGTCAGAGACCCAGTACTTATACCCAGTTGCGCCTTTCAATTGGAGGTGACTTCAAAGAGAGGTTTTGAAGTACACAGAAGTCTTCTCTCCCAGCTGTGGCTCTATACTCAATAGAGGGAATACAGCCCTTTGTGTGGGGACAGGACACAACCCATTTAGGTGTAAGTGTCAGCTACTACCTCCCATCCTGCCCAGGATGGCCCATCAGGATATAGTAGGCCACTCAGTCACACCTAAGCTCCCTTTGTGTGTTGCTTTCTAGAGGGAATGAACAAAGCCCAGCTGTCACCCACTCCAGACGTGTATTCAGAGAGTGGCAGAAGGCGAAGGCACCAAATAGCAAAAGTAAGAAAATGCCAACTTTCTAGAAGTGGCATTTTCAGAATTACAATTTAAAATCTAACTTTACCATAAATTCAGATTTTAAATTGTGAATCCAGAGACACCAAACTCGGGGTCCCATCTCTTCCCAACTAGAAATTACACTTATAGGATGCAATAAGGTTGTCCCAGTGTTAACCTTTGGGAGCGATAGGCCTTGCAGTAGTGACCAAGACATCTAAAACTTAAAAGTGCATGTCCTATTTTTTAAGATTACTGCACCCTGCCCTTGGGCAGTCCAGGACCTACCTAAGGGTTGACTTATATGTATTAGTTACCTGACGCCATGGAAGCACAGTGGACAAATGCAGTGGGTGCTCCGAAGGTGCACCAAAGACAAGACCATCCGTGTCCGGATCATGGCCAGCGCCAGCGACATCGATGCTGCCGGTAAGCCCTGCCACAACATGCCCCCTCATACATACTGTAGGGCTAAATTGTAAGCTTTCTGTACTACTTCCTGTTATCATGTACGTCAGTTTCCTGATGATAACACAAGAGTTGGATATAAATACCCTGAAGGCGGTTTCTCTCTCAAAGTCCCGAAAATATGCAGTTGCTCCCAAAATAAGGACTGAGGTTTTTGCCACATGGTGAGCCTGGTGATTTAGCTCTACCCACACCAGGTTCCTCCTTTTTGGCCTGCCTTATGAACTGTCATTCCTCACCCAGACAAGCCTGGTTCATTTTCAATTTGCTAACTTAGAACCACTGGGACTTGATGTTTCTTACCGAAACTTTGCTAAAAGACTGTTCACTAGCAATTCCCCCAGATTTCTCTATGAAGCATATTGACAGAGTTGACAAAAAATGGGGGTGGGGTGGCTATTTACACCGATCCTCTTACTCCTGTTCTGTATCAAAATTGGCTAACGTTATTAATATTGAAGGGTTGTCCTTCACTATTATTCTAGCCCCTACTTTTGCATTATCTGGCGCGCTTATCTACCACCCTCCTGACACCTCGTCTACCTTCTTACAGCTTCTTACTTATGCGATAGGTCAATTACCCCCTCTCCATGCAAATAATCTGGTGCTGGTTGATTTTATTCTTCATGTGGATAATAAAGCAGGAAAATTTAGCTTAAATTAAGTGTACTAATTTGTGCAATACATTAACATGAGAATGTTTCAAGAAATAAAAAAAAGAAAGCGTGCCTTTTCTTAAATATGCAAATTAACTTGTAGCATGATTTTTTTTTAAGTAAGCACTCATTTCTACTTTAATTACATTGTCAAGTCAGATTAGGCCTCATTTATTTCTCCAGCCATTTCTATCCTTTCCTTTACCTTTCTTCTTAAATAAATAAATGTTTTTTGCAGATGCTGAACTGTGCTGCATTAAATAAATAATTTACGTTTGACTTCATTAGACTTGTTGTTGGTTTATGCTCCATTCTAAAATGGTTTCAAAAATCCAGTCGACCTCAGGGAGAACAAGGGGCGGATTTGGAGACCACCTTTGTAAGTCACAGATTGAACTGATTTAAATAAAAAGTATTTCTGCGCAAGTAGTTTTTGGTAGCAGAGATATGATTCACACTCTGAATGGAGCTATAAAATAATTTCCCAAGTCAGAATAAAATTTCCTGATTCCTGAATCCAGTGTCCAGAACTTGAAGATCTGACAAAGCAGTACTAGAAGGTGATTGCGGTTTGAAGGTGTGAGTATGAATAGGGTGATGTGTTGTTTATGGTAGTTGTGTTTTGGGTAGTGTTGTGGGTATGAGTGAGTGAGTGGAGAGGAGTATTAGAAAGTTATTAAAAAAGAGATTGAAGAATTCAGGCTCATTGTAGTTGAAAGAATCCAGGATATACAGAAATATACATAAATTAAATAGAAGACTTGTTTGCAAGATAAGGTGTATTGTATGAGGTACCATCACCTATACCATTCACATAGGGAGACTAAGCATTGTTAAGATTAACATTGATTGATGTTAGTGAAACCTAATTGCGCAAATGAATGAAGCTGCATTGATTTGAATGATTTCGCGCTAGCCGAGATTTCACTTGAAGAAGACGTTTAGAGGTTTATTGTCAAAGCTGTGTGAATGCAAGAAAAATTGTAACTTAGGGTGAACTGCGTCAAGGAGTGAGATCATACATCATATGGAAATTGGTCAGTTGGTGTGCTTTCATGCTTTCGCCCTAAGTTGGCGGGGGTATGCCCAGACGTGGGTCCCTTGCTCACTTTGCCACTGGATTCAAGCAAGCCTGGCTGATGACGGCTGGAATGCCAGAAACCGGTCCTAGGATGCTTGTTTCCAGTCCAGGGAAGACATGGCTTGGCAGTTCGTGCTGGACTGTTCCCATGAGGCACAGGGTCAGACTGATTTGCATATGGCCATGTCTGAACTGGGGTGGTGGAGTGAGCTAAAGAATGATGATGGATTAAACCCAGATCAGTTGACTGGGGGTGAGTGTTTGATTGGCTCAAACGTTCCGTCCATCATCCCCTTTTGTATCGATTGGTTGATGACGTCAGAGTGTAAGTAAACTAGTAGCCTAAATTACATTGGTGTATTGAGAATAAAGGTATACAGACCAAATTATAACATTTGTGATTGAAAATTCTTGTCTTCATTTGTATTGCAAAAATGGAATGTTTTAAAGAATTTAAGAGTATAGTAATAGGGGAGGTTACTATTCTGGTATGGAAAGGTGAAGAGGCACCTCCTGAGGGTACGCCTTCACATTTTATTACAACTGAGCATGAGTTACACACTTCGCCAATGGAACAGAATCACAGAAAAAGGAGCTTTCCTAGATATGGAACATTTAATACCAATATTCTTGATAATTTGAAAGGAAAATTGCACAAGATGAATCCACCACCTAGACCTATTCAATATGAAGCTCTTAATGCATGGGGAAAGGTTGTGAGGGAAAAAGACAGAAACAAATACAGGAATTTATAGAACTGTTGCTGACTTATTAGAAATATATCTCAACACTTCCTTTGAGGGAATCCATATTATGGCTATTCATGGTTTTATGGTAGATCACTTTAAAGACCACTTTATTAAGTTGGTTTCATCACAAAAAAGCATGGCTGTAGGTATCAGCTGGTTTAACACTTCATGCAGGAAGGTCAAGTTTGAGCTAATCAAGGCAATCAAGGGGGGAGTGAGAGACGTGATCTCAGCCGCTAGGAAAAAGTATAAGCTTATTCAAACTACTAGTAAGAGGTAAAGGGAGGAAAGAAAATGGCATGATCTAACTGATAATTTGAAAAACAAAAAGAGTACAGAATTCTGGCATCTTTTCACACAGGGCAGTGTTGATCCTAGTAAGGTAGATGAGTTCCACATTCAACCCGAGGAATGGTTCAAGCACTTTAAGGAATTGTATGCATCAGTTGAGTGGGAGGTTGACCCCGATGATAGGCCCTTAAGGAGTACAGATGAGGGTAGCTCGAACCATATAGTCTTCACGCTAGACAAAACTATGATGGCAATGAATTCTATGAAGGAGGAAAAGCAGGTGGATTAGATAAGATTCCAACTGATTTTATAGCTCGGAAATTACCTTAACTTACTTACTAACTCAATAGCGCAGGATTCAGATATACCCGCCACAAGGAGAGGGGCTGAAATCATTCCTATTTTTAAGAAGGGCTCTAGGGACAATTTGGCTAATTATCGACCTATTAGCCAAATTGAAGATGGCCAAAAAACTTTAGTAGACAGATGTTAGAAGGATTTCAGGACTGGATGCATGAGGCAAAGGCTCTCTCCCATTTGAAGGCTGGGTTTAGGGAAAATACCATCACAATCGACCAAGTCTTTTGCTTTTTACTTCTGATCTGGAAGACTGTTGAGTTGAGGTATAAGCATCTCTATGTGGCCTTTCTTGATTTAAGGGCGGCCTTCAACCTTGTTACCAGGGGCCAGCTTTGACTGACTCTCCAAAAATGGGCTATTCATTGGTATCCCTGACTGTATGATTGTACAGCAACAACTTTGCACAGGTTAGATGGGGTGACAGGGGGGAGTTGACAGATAGAATTCAAATAGAAAGAGGTGCACATCAAGGCTGTGTGCTAGATCCAACCTTATTTACTCTTTATATCAATGGGGTAATTGAGGACTTGCATAATTGTAACAATGACTCTCCTAAATTAGGAGGTGAAAAGATCCCAGCCCTCCTTTTTGCCGACAATACTCTCTTATATCAGAAACTCCAAGGGGTTTGCAAACATTGCTTGGGAAATCCTCCCGTTTCTGTGACTCATTTGGGCTAGAAATAAATATTGATAAAACAAAGTTCATGGGCTTCAATCCGCCTAGGTCCTTCAATGAGAAAATACATATCCAAGATTTCCCCTTGGAGGGAGTGAAGGAGTTTTACTACCTTGGGGTTTGACTGATGAATACTCTTTCGTTGTCAGCTCAAAACCTGAAAAGCAACACGTGGCTGCAACAAAGGGCTGGGGCTCTACTGAGGTCCTCAAAATCTTCTACCTTTCGCCCCCTATTGCCAGCACTGCAGATATATTGTGCAAAAGCAGTTAGTGCAGCCTTGTATTGTTCTTGGGTGTCAGTAAAGCATACCAGTTGGTAACAACAGAGAATAGTTTTATTCGGTCTCTTACTGGCCTTACACACAATGCCCCTCTGATCCCTATAGAATTGGATTTGGCACAAGCAAAACATCTCGGATATTGTAAATCTTAACCCCCTTTTATACTGGCTAAGGTTGTGGTCGGCTAAAGATCTGAAAGATTGCCAACTAGCGCTCAAGAAGCTAAAGATCTGGATGTTGGAATTGGAACACCCTGGTTCAAATTTGTTAAGACATGGCTCTCCAATCTTGACTTGAGTGAGCTTTGGAATAATCCATCCTCATGTAATAAGGGGATGGTGGAACATCTGAAGCGTAGGTATTGGGCCTTTGGTAACAACAACCGTTATCTGAATTCCTCTTTGTGTAGCCTAACAGAAAAAATCCTAGATGTGAAATGTGTACCTTAATTTGAGGAATACCTTGATAAAATAGAGTCCCCCTCAGTTGAAAAACTTATATTTGAAGTTTCGATATGGAATTCTACCTGTGAACAAGCATAGAAGTACTTGAATCGCACAACCATTTTGAACATCCCTTCTCGAAACAGTAGCACACTTTTATGTTCTTTTGCCCCCGCATATGCGGGTATTGGGAAATCTTGGTTGGTCCCAGTGTGCAGAAAATTGGGAGTGAGGGATTTTGTAAAGGCCCTTAGGATTTTAACTACAGACAGCACTGACTTATATTTGTATGTTGTGGCAGAATATTTGTACAAAGTCTGAAAGCTAAGACACAAGATCTGTGTGGGCCAATTGTCCCTATGAGAGAACTGCTGTCATTTAAACAAGAATATGCTGTGGCCAATTATTTTCATGAAGTCTGGAGTCATAAGATTTCTGTGGAGCCTTAGTCTTTATGAGATGAGCCTAAAGAACTGTTGATATTTAAATATGCTATAACTTGATGTGCTCTAAGCAGTTATGAGGATGCTGATTCTGAATTTGTAGGACTGAATCCAGTTATGATGATGATTTGTTACATTGATTGTATTATCGGATGACTAGCTGTATTCTACCTTGTTTTATGTATGCTAACCAATTTTTTATCTTTTTTTCATTGTTGCTAAACTCAATTATTGTACTCTGTTACCTGAATTGCGATCTTTGCACATATGTTTTTTTACACTTTACTGATATGCTTAATGAATTTTTATTGTGTTTTTATAATGTTCTTTTTTGACCGTGATTGGTTGAAATAAAGATTTATATATATATATTGTCTACTGAATATTGTTGAATGTAATATAATTTTTCTACTTTTTTAATTTTAAAGTAATTTAACTTTTAGGACACATTTTCATAGGTATAATAATAATTATAAAAATGTTGTTTAGGTTGTTGAGATTTATTGGAGTTTTGCATTAGTCGTTTGTTAAAGTGAATATTTTTTTGCAATTTTATATTGTAATTGATATATATTTTTCATGTGATCTATAATGCTAGTATAAAAATGTAATATTTTTTAAATAATAATGTTTTCCTTATGGGTCTGTTGTTTTTTATAGGAAATGGGGTGGATAGTGTTTTAATAGATTAAAGCATAATTGTTGCATATTTAATAAATATTATTACTATTTCAATATATTTTAAAAATATTTTAACATTTCTAATAATCTGCTCTCCTCAAAATATATTGTTTTCCTCCAGGGTTTGTGGACCTTTGAGTTATAATTGTAAATCTGCACTTCCCATAATTATTTGTATTACCTTAATGTTCCTCTGCCTTGGAATTAGAACAGTATTCTGCTGTCCCCAAAAATTCAGAAAGGTTAGGCTGGTAAATCTGCTCAATTTGAAATGTATTGTTTTACCTAATGTTTATAGGTCTAGGAGTTATAATAGCAAATTGACACTCTCCTTAATTTTTGACTTTCCAAATATTTATACACTTTTGAGTTAAAATAGTAAATCTGCTAAACTTCATTTATGCTGTGTTTAACCAATGTTTGTAGACCATGGATGTAAAATAGTAGATCTGCACTCCTCCGTTTTTATTATGTTACAACAATGTTTGTATGTTTTGAACTTAAAATCACAAATAGCCTCTCCTGTAATTTTGCTGTATTTTAGCCGGACTCTGTAGGCCTTACATTTGGAATAGTAAATCTGCACTCCTCTAAATTAATTGTGTTACCCCGATATTCTAAAATTGGCAAAAAATAGTAAATCTACTTGCCTCCAATTATGCCATTTTACCCCACTAAAATTTGTTACCCTAATTTTTACAGGCCTTAAAATTAGAAAAGAATATCTGCTGTTCTCAAAATTTATTGTTGAACCCCAATGTATAAAGGCCCTCGAGTTATAGTAGTAAATTAGCAGTCCCTCAAATTTATAATGGAGTTAGAAATATACCCAGTAAAATAAGTATATTGTGTTCTATTACTTTTTTGTTTTGGAGGTAAAATAGTTAATATATATATATATGTCAAAAAAATTATGTAGTTATTATAAAATGTGTGTGACACGATTTACAGTAGTAAATGTAAAATATATATTTACAAAAAAATTAAAATACAGTCGTTAAGTGTTAAAATACAAATTGCTCTTATATTCTTTTTAAATAATGTAATAAAAAATGTTATAAAATTTTCAAATAGATTAATAAAATTGGATCTATTTCAGTAAAGCAATAATAATATTTTTATTTGTGGCATTTTTAATGCTGAGGGACATTTATAGCCATTAATATATTAGGGAAGATTTACAAAAGTAAATTAAAAATATATATTTACAAAAAAATAGAAATACAGTCTAAGGGGCCGATTCCGATCTCGGTCGGAGGCGCACCCAACAACATTCGGTCGGGAAAAAAGCCATGCGAAAGCCTGTTTCCCGACCGATCCGTACAGCACACCGAACGAGCAAGTACGATGCGCAGAACAGCAAAGAATCCGGCCGAGCCGTACTCACCCAAACCAGGTCCTGTTCTCCGACCGAGGCGAATCCGGAAACGCCGAATCGAGTCGCACGGAAGGAAAAATGCAGCCCCGTCCGGACGGACAAGTACGATGCGCTTTCCGTACGCGCCGAACCCGTCACTACGCACGGCACGTCAAAGCATCCGGGAGAGGCGCACATAAGCTCCGATTCGCGCCACAACACGATCCACGGCTCCGAGACGAACGCGGCAGCGACGAGGACGAGGCGAAGCGACGAGGACGAGGCGAAGCGACGAGGACGACGCGAAGCAACGAGAAGGACGAATGACACGAACCAACCATGAATCCCTTCGTCCCGATCATACCAATATTCTACATATACTACCGGAACAGGCACGGACGCGTACGGCGCAGAAGGTAAGCCAGACACCAACCACAAAACACATACAACACGTACACGACACATCACACACACACAGAGGGATGCAGAACATACTTACACCAGCAACAGCAGCACCATAGGGGCGGGATACCCATCACCAATGCCACATATGCACACAGGGGCCTGAATGCGCACCCCCACCCCTACCCGGGGGCAGGATGCCTACCACCACTACCACCCTTACCCAGGGGGCTGGATGCCTACCACTACTACCACCCTTACCCAGGGGGCTGGATGCCTACCACTACTACCACCCTCACCCAGGGTGGGCTGGATGCCTACCACTACTACCACCCTCACCCAGGGGGCAGGATGCCTACCACCACCCTTAGCCAGGGGGCTGGATGCCTAAACTACTACCACCCTCACCCAGGGGGCAGGATGCCTACCACTACTACCACCCTCACCCAGGGGGCAGGATGCCTACCACTACTACCACCCTCACCCAGGGGGCAGGATGCCTACCACTACTACCACCCTCACCCAGGGGGCAGGATGCCTACCACTACTACCACCCTCAGCCAGGGGGGCAGGATGCCTACCACTACTACCACCCTCAGCCAGGGGGCAGGATGCCTACCACTACTACCACCCTCACCCAGGGGGCAGGATGCCTACCACTACTACCACCCTTAGCCAGGGGGCAGGATGCCCACCACTACTACCACCCTCACCCAGGGTGGGCTGGATGCCTACCACTACTACCACCCTCACCCAGGGGGCAGGATGCCTACCACCACCCTTAGCCAGGGGGCTGGATGCCTACCACTACTACCACCCTCACCCAGGGGGGCAGGATGCCTACCACTACTACCACCCTCACCCAGGGGGCAGGATGCCTACCACTACTACCACCCTCACCCAGGGGGGCAGGATGCCTACCACCACTACCACCTCACCCAGGGTGGGCAGGATGCCTACCACTACTACCACCCTCACCCAGGGGGCAGGATGCCTACCACTACTACCACCCTCACCCAGGGGGCAGGATGCCTACCACTACTACCACCCTCACCCAGGGTGGGCTGGATGCCTACCACTACTACCACCCTCACCCAGGGGGCAGGATGCCTACCACCACCCTTAGCCAGGGGGCTGGATGCCTACCACTACTACCACCCTTAGCCAGGGGGCAGGATGCCTACCACTACTACCACCCTCACCCAGGGGGCTGGATGCCTACCACTACTACCACCCTCACCCAGGGGGCAGGATGCCTACCACTACTACCACCCTTAGCCAGGGGGCAGGATGCCTACCACTACTACCACCCTTAGCCAGGGGGCATGATGCCTACCACTACTACCACCCTCACCCAGGGGGCAGGATGCCTACCACTACTACCACCCTTAGCCAGGGGGCAGGATGCCTACCACTACTACCACCCTCACCCGGGGGCAGGATGCCTACCACTACTACCACCCTCACCCAGGGTGGGCTGGATGCCTACCACTACTACCACCCTCACCCAGGGGGGCAGGATGCCTACCACCACCCTTAGCCAGGGGGGCTGGATGCCTACCACTACTACCACCCTCACCCAGGGGGCAGGATGCCTACCACCCTCACCCAGGGGGCAGGATGCCTACCACTACTACCACCCTCACCCAGGGGGCAGGATGCCTACCACCACTACCACCCTCACCCAGGGTGGGCAGGATGCCTACCACTACTACCACCCTTAGCCAGGGGGGCAGGATGCCTACCACTACTACCACCCTCACCCAGGGGGCGGGATGCCTACCACTACTACCACCCTCACCCAGGGTGGGCTGGATGCCTACCACTACTACCACCCTCACCCAGGGGGGCAGGATGCCTACCACCACCCTTTGCCAGGGGGGGCTGGATGCCTACCACTACTACCACCCTTAGCCAGGGGGGGCAGGATGCCTACCACTACTACCACCCTCACCCAGGGGGGGCTGGATGCCTACCACTACTACCACCCTCACCCAGGGGGGTCAGGATGCCTACCACCGCTACCACCCCCACCCATAGGATGGACAATGCATGACACAACCAGCACACCACAACCTAGGGAATGCAAGAAGAAGACATCCCCCCAACACCATGACAAGCGTGTGTAGACTGTGTCAAATGCCTACAATACCGAACATGACTTCGAAAAGCAATGTGACCCCCTAGCACATGTGCCACACAAATATGTGTGTGGCACACACAACGCAAGCAGGCCATGACCATTGTGGCAATGGGGTCCAAACCCCCATTATCACAGTGACCAAAAGGTAAGTGTGGGGTCCATAGCTGCAGCACATTTTGAACATTGTGGCAATGGGGTCCAAACCCCCATCATCACAGTGACCAAAAGGTAAGTGTGGGGTCCATAGCTGAAGCACATTTTGAACATTGTGGCAATGGGGTCCAAACCCCCATCATCACAGTGACCAAAAGGCAAGTGTGGGGTCCATAGCTGCAGCACATTTTGAACATTGTGGCAATGGGGTCCAAACCCCCATCATCACAGTGACCAAAAGGTAAGTGTGGGGTCCATAGCTGCAGCACATTTTGAACATTGTGGCAATGGGGTCCAAACCCCCATCATCACAGTGACCAAAAGGCAAGTGTGGGGTCCATAGCTGCAGCACATTTTGAACATTGTGGCAATGGGGTCCAAACCCCCATCATCACAGTGACCAAAAGGCAAGTGTGGGGTCCATAGCTGCAGCACATTTTGAACATTGTGGCAATGGGGTCCAAACCCCCATCATCACAGTGACCAAAAGGTAAGTGTTGGGTCCATAGCTGCAGCACATTTTGAACATTGTGGCAATGGGGTCCAATCCCCCATCATCACAGTGACCAAAAGGTAAGTGTTGACAAAGTAAGAGGTGCAACTGCCAAACTGCATGGATGATTCCTGGTCACAGAACAACAAACACATCAGTGGCAAAGTAGTGTATGTGTCCCATTGCAACATAAATTGGGGAGCCAAATCCTGCAGTGCAAATAAGACATAACTTTGGCCATGTGCAGACAAACAACACCCATGGGGGCTGACACCGTCAACAATCATCAATGACACAATGACAGAAGTGACCATCCGAATGCAGACCCACATATTTGCACCAATGGGCACACACATGCAGATACCCTGTGGAGACTGCAGATGTGAGGTGAACAGATACCATACCATGGCAGCAATGGGACACACAATCAACAATTAGCACCAAATGAGGGCTCCCGTCCCATCAGCCTGGTCATGGAAGTGCCAACGGAATCATCAGCACAGATCCAACACACTTGTATAGCAATGTTGCACTGACAACACAGATGAGTCCTTCCCCATTGATGCCCAAACCTGCATGTTCACTGGAGATGGCCACACGGTCAGGGAAGTAGACGAATAGAACAATGGCAGGCACAACAGATGTGCAGGGGTGGAAGCCACAGATGTGAAATTGCCAATCTAAGTAGGAAATCCCATTGCCAAATACTGAACCCATGACACCCTCAGATGCTGCTATGGATGACATGGATACACCACAGGATAGGACACATTCCCCTGGACCACATGGGTTCCTGCACAGTAACACTTCATTATCATGAGACCAAATATCACCATCACTGCAGCAAGGGCATGGTTAGCATCATCAACATCATGTACATCAGAAGCAAAAGCACTAGAGAACAGAAAGTTGCTTTATTCAGCATATGTGGCATTAAAAGTAGAAGTCCGGTAGAACATAAACAAAGGCCAATGGCCAGTGCATCAACAAAGTCACAAGTGGGTGACAGTGGCAGATGCCACCCTACACATGCCTGCACAAAACCAGGGACAATCCACTAGGAGGGGCAACCGGGGGTGGAGGCCAGGCACCGCAGGGACAGGATCAGGGCTCACCAGGAGGAAGCAGGGGAAGGGGTGGTGGGTGCTGGAGAGCCACTGACAACTGCAGTGGAGGTGTCTGACATGGTGTGTGCCGGCAAAACTGGGGGGCATGGCTCAGATGTTGTGGGTGCCGGCACGACTGCAGTGGACCCTGCAGATGGAGTGGACAGGTCCGCCACTGCAGTGCCCAAGTCAGACAGGGTGGTAGTGGACTCCACTGCAGTGCCTACCACCAGGGGAGGAGAATGGGGAACAGGCAAGGTGGGCTGGACAGAGGGGAGGACACCCTCACCACATCAGTGGCACAGACAAGCGCAGCGGGGGTGTGGTGCCGGGAGAGCAAGTGGCAGGGGGAGAAGGCCGGAGCCTCTTGGGGATGGTATATCTGTGGGTGGGGGAACCTGGGGCAGGGTGTGGTGGGGGCACCTGTGGAGTGGGGGCCTGAGGGATGGAGGAAGGAGACCTGGTGCTTGAGCTGCAGGGCAGCGGCGGGGTCTTGCTCTTAGCACTCCGGGGGACTTGCGGGTGGGGGCCTCAGTCTGTCTGCGCCTGGGGAGGGTGTCCGGGGGCGAGGGCACTCTGCTCCGTGTGGGGGCTTCCTCTTCCCCCTGGATGCTGGGGCAGCTGGATCGGAGGGGAAGAGGCCGAGGTCACTGAGGAAGAGGCGCTGGGTCTTTGGGGTTGCAGGTGAGGCAAGGGAGGGTGCTTTGGAGGGAGAGGCAACTGAGGACTGCGCAGTGCCCGTGGATGCATGTGTGTGTACCAGGGCCCCATCCCCTGTGAGTCTGGTTTCAGTCCCCTGACTGTGCGTGCGTGTGCGTTTAGTTTGTGGCGTGTGTGTCTGTGTGCTGGACGTGTGTGTGCTGGTGTGTGCCTGTGCCGGTGTGTGTGTGCTTGGGACGGGTAAGGTGCTGGGGAGTGTGGATGGAGCAGAGGCAGGAGGGGTGAGGGACTGTCTGAGGAGGGACACTGCTGCCGTCAGGGAGGAGTCCATGGACCTGTTGCCCCTCTGTAGGTCAGACATGCCCGATGAGATGCCCTCCATGAACGACACCAGCTGAGTCAACAGTGCGGTGTGCGCATGGAGGACACTCAGCATGGCTGTCTGCCCTACATGGAGCTGGCGAAGGAGGTACACAGACTCCTCACTCAGGGCAGCAGGGGACACAGGGGCAGGGGTGCGGTGCCTGGGCCAAAGGAGACACGCTCCCGAACATGGGAGCCTCCACGGACCTGGGGAATGGGAGCCGATGGGAGGGCGGTGGTGGTGCTGGTGGTGGCGGGGACAGCAACACTAGCTGGGGTGTGGTGGCTGCTGACACCCGCCTCCACAAGGGAGTCATCCTCCGAGTTGCTCTGGTCCTCAGCTGAGGTGGATGTTGCTGAGGATTCCTCGGTGTGGCTTCCTCGCCCTCCGTGCCACTGGGTCCCTCCGACCACTCCTCGGCTGCTGACCCAGTCTGGCTCTCTGGCTCCTCCTGGTCCATGGAGCTGTCCCCTTCCGTGGCCGTGGATGTATCTGCAAACAATGGGGAAACAGACAGACATCAGTCAGCTGCACCAAACGCACACACCACTGTGAGCACAGCACATTACAGAGCAAGCCCTGGCATCATTAGTTGTACATTGCTAAAAGTGCCCTAACTGAACAGGAGAAGCCAATTGTCAGTCTGATGCCAAGCATGGCACTCACATCCCACATGGCCTTGCACCCATCTGTCTGGTGTCTGTTGGATTGCAACACCCCAGTGTGGACACATGCACCAAGTACACAGTAGTTGGACAGTGCAGAGGACACGGTGTGGCATGTGGACATGCACACATCACAGCTCTTGCCACTGAGTCAGTACAGGTTTCCGGATGAAAGGGATGCCCAGAGTCAAATAGGAAATGCATGTTATGCATACCAGCGACAGACACCATGATGCACCCATGTCCTGATAGCCAGCGCCACTATGGTGTGCATGTAGCACATTTCACTCCCCTGCAGGACCACCAATAAGTTTACACATGCCATGGCAGAGGCATGACTGCTAAGTCATACATCACTGTCTCAGTGATGTATGACTTGGCAGCCAGACAACAACACTATGCACTGTGTCACAATAGTAGGTCATGGGGAATGCAAGTCCTGGAGCTGCACAAGTGCACATGTACATCCACCACACAACACATCATCTTAACCCTCATCTGTCCAGGTCACACCTATTGGACATATGGGAGACCTGTGACACTACCCTCTGAACCTGAGCCCCTCACAATTTGCTGTGAATGGGGAACAGCTGCCTGAACTTCACATTCGCATACCCCAGTCTGCACGGGCAGCTGATCAAACACCTATGTGACACACAAGTATCGTCTCCTATGGTCACATCTCCAGGGGCATGCTGAGTCCCTACCAAGAAACACTCCAGCAGTCCTGGCAACTAATCCACAGCACACTGACACAGAGGCAGACACCTGAGGGCTCAAATCACTGTGCACAATGTGTCAGCTGATACACGGGAGTGGGAGTACAGAGTGCATTGCATGGCCTGGAGTAGGCATGACTGTCCTGCTCCACATGAATGAGGGATGTGCCCTGGACAGTGGATAGCTGGCTATGTATGTGTGACACACGTAATCTGCACACTCCTGGGGCCCAAACATTGTTCCCACCCGCTGCATGGGCGTGTGCCACATACCCCAGGCACATGTGGTGGCTCAGCTCAGCAAGTGGACCGCATATCAAAGCAACACGCAGATCACATGTCCAAACCCAGGCGTTGTGTGAACAATGGACCCACCCATGATGCCCACAACAGAGTTAGGGAAACAGATGCTGTCCCCCACCTTTAGTGAAGCAAACTGCAAGGACACAGTCCCAAGTGACACAATTCCCTGAATGTAAGGGCCACACCTGGGTATCAGATGAACAGTGGGCAGTGCACAATAGAGGGACATGGCTCCTGGACAACATGACTGCTGCACTGTGGCAGTTGAACCAGGCCAGAGGAGGGCACAAAGCATGTAATACAGAGTTCACAGTGCAGTCTTTGACTCACCCCCTCCTTGCTGCTGTCTGGCCTTCAGCTGCCCATCCAGGTCTGGAAACACCACCGCCAGGATCTGGAGCATGTGGGGGTCAGGGTCCGTGTTCCGCCCCTCCTGCGAGGAGGCGACAGCTTCAGCTGGACCCGTGCAATCCTCCGGGTCCAGCCCCGAAGGTCCTGCCACCTCTTCTGGCAGTTGCGGATCCGGCGCTTGTAGACCCCACGGACCGGACAGCCCGGACGATGTCCTTCCAGATTTCCTGCTTCCGATGGGCATTAACCTGTCAGGATGACAAAGTGAAAAGGCCATTACCACCATGCAACATATCCGTGCATGACACAGTTGTATATACATGTCTCAATCACAGGGGCACATGATGTACACAGGCAGTGCAAAGCTGACCATGGACAGTTTGCCAGACGTCACTACATGGTATCATTGCATGGGAAGTAAAACCATGTTCAAATGCACTGTCACTGCACCATACCTGTCCAGTGCAAGTCACTACACACTATGGGGGGTGACAACTACTCAGTGAGCCTGCTAGCCAGTGGCGTGCAGACTCTCAGCCTTGCTAGTCACACAAAATGCACATTCAGAAAGGCAGTGCAAAGAACACTCACCTGCTCCCCTGGTGTCCCATACAGCTTGCTGTACTGTGGAAGTAGGCTGTCCAGCAGGGCCTGGTTCTCTTCAAGGCTGAAGGCTGGGGCTCTCTCTACAGTACGTGCCATTGCAGGGTCCAGAGGGGCAGAGACAGCAGCAGTGCAGTGGCAGATGTCGTCCTGGAGCATGTAGTGCAGGCAAGTGAGCTCTCAGGGGAACAGCCAGCAATATATATGTGCTGGAGATGCAGATACTGTCCCTTGTGTCCAAAGTGATAGGTCCAAGTCGTTTGCATCTTCTGAATCTGGCCAATCCATGGAATAGCAGCACCAAAACACGCCCACAGCATCCTTCAAATCTTCAACTTCATGACATACATGATTTTGCAACATTGTTGTGGGTGACCAACTGAATTTACAGCAACCGACTCGTTCGAAATTCGAACACGCGTCCGTTGCCAGGCAAGCCCATTGTCAATGGGTGCGCACCGATCGGTCCATTGCGGTACAACGCGCACAGGGGTACAACGCGTACCCGCACACATTGAATGCAATGGGCCGGCCGGAGGCACCAATCGGTCCATTGCGGTACAACGCGCACAGGGGTACAACGCGTACCCGCACACATTGAATGCAATGGGCCGGCCGGAGGCACCGATCGATCCATTGCAGTACAACGCGCACAGGTGTACAACGCGTACCCGCACACATTGAATGCAATGGGCCGGGCGGAGGCACCGATCGGTCCATTGCAGTTCAACGCGCACAGGGGTACAACGCGTACCCGCACACATTGAATGCAATGATCCGGCCGGAGGCACCGATCGGTCCATTGCGGTACAACGCGCACAGGGGTACAACGCGTACCCGCACACATTGAATTCAATGGGCCGGCCGGAGGCACCGATCGGTCCATTGCAGTTCAACGCGCACAGGGGTACAACGCGTGCACCACACACATTGAATGCAATGGGCCGGCCGGAGGCACCGATCGGTCCATTGCAGTTCAACGCGCACAGGGGTACAATGCGTACCCGCACACATTGAATGCAATGGGCCGGCCGGAGGCACCGATCGGTCCATTGCAGTTCAACGCGCACAGGGGTACAACGCGTACCCGCACACATTGAATGCAATGGGCCGGCCGGAGGCACCGATCGGTCCATTGCAGTACAACACATCACTGAACATGTGACTGGCATATGTCAGCATGCCTGTCTCAGATGGACATATGCCAGCCACAGATAGCTCCCAGGGAGTGAGGGGCACACCTACATCACGACAGCCTGTCCAAACTTTATCATAAGGCATGTAAGGCTGCATTTCCTATTGTGTGTATGTTGGTGTACATGTTGTCCTGTGGGTGTCACCTGTGGACAGCCACCCCCAGGCTGTGCACGTGTTCATGGGGACAGGATCCTGGGTGTTACGTGTACATGACCACTGTGATGTGCAACTGTTCATATCTGTGCATGTGCCATGGTCACATTTCACAGTGGTGTATGTGTATGTCATGTCACATACCCCGTGAGTCCCATGTGGGACGGTATGTTTGAGCCAGGGTGTCCCAGTGGCACAATAGTGATGGTCCTCCACAGTCTTTGTGCATGTAGTGTTTACAATGTCTCTGATTTCATGTGCACAATGGGAGACAGTCTCCACATCCACGTTGTGTGTGCATGGACTCTGATGTTGTGCATGTGTGTCACAGACGTCCATGTCTGTCCTGCCGTGGCAAGTGGGGCCACTACCTGTGGGGGTCATGGTTGTTTTGCTGTGGTGTATACATGATACTCCATGTAATGCCAGTGTCCATGTGGCATTACAGGGTCCCTGGGAATGTAATTGTCGTTGAGCTGTGGTGCCTGGGGCACATCTGTCCTCACATGTCACTGTGGGGGTTATTGTGACATGGCAGCAGGAGATGGGAACTGTGACACGGCCTCATGATATCCAATGGGCCAACCTGGGACTAATTGATGCCACCTGTTGGACCGTGTTGACAGATGTTGGCCATGTATGTACCATACATGTCCTTCCGGTACTACACACTTCATGTAGTTGTGCCTCATAATGATGCATGTTGGGATCTTGAGTGTGTTCAATGCCGCATATGTGGGGTGACTGATGATCTTGCTTACTTCTCCTCTGCACTGCAGGGCTCCTGCTGTCCATCGACCATTCCCAGACCTGGCAACGATGGTGGAACGGGACAGCATCCGGCGGTACCGCTTCACCAGGCAGCTGATTGAGGATTTGGCAGTGCAGTTGTCCCCACATTTGCAGCCTGGCCGGCCGTATCCTACAGCGCTGACCCCCAAGGTGAAGGTGATGGCAGCCCTACACTTCTTTGCCACTGGTACCTTCCAACATACTGTGGCGACTGCTGGTGGGATGTCACAGACCATGTTCAGCCGTGTGCTCCGCGATGTTTTGGCGGCAATGTTGCTCTTCCTGAACCGGTACATCTATTTCCCTAGACTGCGACGACTCACTGACGTGAAGAGTGACTTTTATGCCCTGGGGAGGATGCCGCATGTAATTGGCTCCATTGATGGGACACATGTGGCTTTGGTACCACCACAGGCCCAGGAGCAGGCCTACAGGAACCGCAAGCACTACCACTCGGTCAATGCACTCGTGGTGTGTCTTGCAGACATGACCATCACACACGTGTGTGCCCGTTTCCCTGGTTCAGCACACAATGCCTTTGTGATGAGGAGTAGTCGCATCCCCAGGATGATGGCACAGATGCAGAACCAGCGTGCCTGGCTTGTGGGTGTGTACTGACTTTGTGCCATTGTGTGTGATCTGATCTGTAGTATTCCGCCCACTTTTCCAAGTCAGCTAATGTGCACTTGTCTGTCCGTAGGTGACTCGGGATACCCCAACATGCCGTGGTTGCTGACACCCCTCAGGAACCCTGTGACACCAGCCCAGATGCGCTACAATGAGGCACATGGTCGGACCAGGAGAGTGATTGAGCGGACCTTTGCTCTCCTGAAGAGCCGCTTCCGCTGCCTGGACAAGACCGGAGGGTCCCTCCCATATGCCCCTGCGAAAGTGTGCAAGATTATCAACGTCTGCTGCATGCTCCACAACCTGGCAGTGCGGAAGGAGTTGCCTCTCATCCAGGATGACAATGACCAACATCCGCCACCTGTGGAGGATCCTGGCCTGGACCACGATGCCAGTGGCGATGATGATGATGATGATGATGGTGATGGTGATGTCCGCACACAGCTCATCACCAACTTCTTTAGCTGAATGTGAGTATCCTGAGGTGTCATGTCAATGATGTGAGTTGGCATGATGTGTGGGTGGTGCTCTGGTGCTGTTGGAGTGTGTCCATGGGCTACTTGACTGGATGTGTGTTGCGATGTGTGGTGACAGGTGGGCTGTACTCCCCAACAGTGTTGACATGCTAACTTGGTTCTGGGTGGGTATCTTGTAACATGTATTGTGCATGAGTTTTGCTGTTCTGTCCTGTACTCCATTGCTTTTGACTGTGTGTCATTTC